>JAGFMF010011581.1:6188674-6328030 GCA_019455555.1 Galemys pyrenaicus | reverse complement strand
AAGACCTGGAAGCAACCTAAATGCCCAAAAACAGATGAGTGGATCGGGAAGCTGTGGTACATATACACGATGGAATACTACTCAGCAATCAGAAATGAATAACTTAAGTTTTAAGTTTATCATCATTGATGATTGTCTTCCTATCTATTACTATAGTTGACATAAAATATACATAATTAACTTTTATCAGAATTATCTCCTTTTATATTCTTCCACTGATCTCATTTGGTATTACCTCTGTCCTTAAGTATATCCCCTCAAGACTAAAAGCAAATCAGAAAAGTTTTTAATGAATATTAATCTGACACCAGAAGAATTGTGGACTTGAAGGTCATCATTGAAATGGGCGTTTTCTGCTTAACTAGAGGATAAAGGCTTTTAGGAGGAATATAAAAAATCTTTTTTGATGTTGACCTTTCAGGAAGTTTCCTTAGCAAACACAGGCCTTATATAAAATTCCTGTATTATACTTTATTAATCAGTCAAGAAAATACAAGAAATGTATATAAATCACTTTGGTGTTTTTTATATTTTTTTAATACTTGCATACTATATATTTAGAAGAATATGTATATTGGTTAGCTTGACTAGCCAATTTTATTTGTAATAGAAGAAAAAGATTAGAGAGGATAAAGTTGAATAAATCCCTACTGATGCCTTTAGTGGCTGAATTTTGATACTTCTAAGTTCAGATAAGGAATAGGGGCCTTTTTCCTGTGGCAGCATAGCATCAAATGCTTACATTTATTGTGACATCACATTGCATTTCTTGATGATATTAAATATATTTCACTCTGTATCATTACTTTACTGGTTAGAATATTCTTCTGCTACAAAAGAATCCAACTTAGGCCGGCATAAGCATAAAGGAAATTCATTGGCTCAAGTGTTGAAAACTCTAGGTCTAGTCAGACCTGGATTTAAAGAATCAAATGATTTTATCAACACTCATACTTTTGTTTACTGCCTCTTATGCAGATTGCATATTAACTGAATCTTCTCTCATATAAAAGGCTTCTGTCACTTAACCAGAGGAGATGATCTCTCGCAGCTGCTGTATAGTTATAACATAGCTTGTGATGAGAACACTAGTATTTTTTAATTTCTCTGATCAAATACAATATTCTTCCATAGAAGACTGATCAGTTCATTTTGGTTCCCATGTTTATCCCACTGTGGTCAAAGGAAACAGGATGTAATTATTCATTTTTGAGTAATATACCTGCTTCTAAGGGAAGTGGATGTGGTCAGCCCCACTCAAACCACAGAGATGGGAGGTTGACGATTCTCAAAAGGATGGCATATTGGTAAATTGGTCACCCTGTCTATTGATAATGTTTTGATATAGAAAAGATAATCCAATGAACATTAAATTAACAACTTGTTCACACCATTTGGTTATTAATTCTTGTCTCCTTCTGAATCCAACTTGAAATTATACCAATAAGATCTCTTAATTCAGTGGAACCATGATATGTTTTTCCACCATTGGATTCATAGTGGGTTTTATTGTCATTAACTTGAGAATGGGAAGTTGTCTTGAGGGTTTTCTGTATTGTTACTCCACCTTGATATCTGATTCCAGTATTAATTACTATTTAACTTTAATGCACCTAAGTGACTATCACTAATAGTTGCTGATTTGATTTGCTAAAAAGGAATACATAACATGACAAGATATGGTAGTCTTTCATATTCTATTTCTTTCATATCAACAGGTAAGACTTGGAAATGAATGCATTCTATGTGGGTAGGCGCTCTTTTCTGTGTTCGTAGAAGCACTGTGGACCAGTGATATGAATTAAGTTACAGATAATCTTCTTACTGGGTAATGAGGTAATTATTCTCTTCATTACGTTTTATTTCACCAAATGTAAAAATATTGATAACAGAAAATATTACTCCAGGCTTTTGTGGTAATAAATTAAATCATAATTTGTTTAATTACTATCATCATTTTGACTAATTTTTAATAAGGCAATGTGGCAGCTGTCCAGTGTGCTGAAAAAAAAACTCCATCATAGGAACAGGGACTGGGGGTCTGGAGTGGGTGGGGATAGAAAATCTTAATTTCCAGCAGAAACCCCAGAAAGATATGACATAAAGCTAACTGGGAGATAAAACACAAGATATAGATATATTTAAAAGCTATGATGGGACGCCTCCCTGGTGGCACAAGTCACTAAGTCTCAGCACTATGAAGCTATTGTCAACCACTGTAGCACAATTTCGATCCCCTGCTAGGGAGCTGACCCACAAGGCACAGCAGACCTCTCCTGTCCCACCCGTTGCTCCCCTCAGCAGTGCATTTCAGTCATTTCACTCTGTCTTTAGTGAATCCTCTCACCCCCCTGCCCCACCTCCCGCATCTTTGACCTACACCCCAACTCTTGTATGCATAAATACATAAAATAAACCTAAAAAAATAAAAGCTATGATACAAATGTGATCTTTGACACTTATTTGCTTCAATTAATTTCTATTACTTACTAATCAGTCACTCATTTTTCAACAAATATTTGTTGCTGAGAACAAGTAAGACAAAAATCCCTGGCTACATTCCAAGAGTCCCTTGAGGATTACCAGCAATGATTCTGAAACATCTGTATGCATAAGAGTCACACAGTGATCTTGTTAAAATGCAAATTATGGAACTGCTTTCCCAAAAAGTCTGACTTGATAGGTCTGGTGTGATATACCCTAAATCCCAATTTTCTCATTCCCAGGTGACCTTTGGACCACATTTTCAAAGCCAGTGACCTAACATAAGGAAATTCTCTGAAGTGTGATCACTATTCTGATGAGGTAATTGGAATATTCTATTTGATTTCTCTAAAGGCATGGATTAGCAGACTTAAGGAAGAAACTTGCCACCCAACAATACCTATGATACTCCAGAGTGGTGTAGAAAAAATGCCTAATATGTTATGGAGGAACCTAATGCCCTTAAATAAAAGTCCATAGACTAAAGTTATAAGACTGAGTTGATATCAGCAGTTTTATTGCCAACTGGGAGTGATAGTGAGAAAATCCTTGAATCATTTCTATTTAGTTTCCCAGCATAGAATTCAATGTGAAACTTGTACTTGAGTTGAACCTTTATCCCTCCAGTTGCTGGGAGATTGGAGGTCTAACGATATTTTTTTGACTCTCAATGTGGATTCTGCCCAAGTGTCCCTATAGGTTATCCCCAAGATCCAAATTTTATCATCTATATTTTTGAAAGGAGTGGTTTATAAATTTCTACTACGTTTTTAATAGTCATTTCAGATATACATGTCATTGCCCAAATATAGATCATACCAACCATTTCCCACATCAGCTGTAGTTTCTGTATTGGGAGTATTCCTGGTGATAGCTGCTTGCCTTTCAAGTCCTCAGTGACTCTAGATGAATCCTTCTGTCCTTCAGTAGACAGAATAAATCCTTCTGATTGTTCTAGTATTTCTTCTATTCTAGATATGCTTGCCTAAAAGAAAAAAAAATAGTATTTTTTTCTCTTTATAAGGAAGAGGGCTGCAAGTTACACATAAATTAGATAATGACTCCCAAAAACAGCACTTTTTCTGCACATTTGTGTTGTATATATCTACCAAACTTAGTAATTTAGTACATTTTGTTAACTGAGTATTTAAAATTTTAACAATTTGTATCATTTATTTAGCTGTACTCTATTAGAATTCTAGGTGATATAAAAGCACATAAATTGTAAATTAGACCCTACTTTCAGAAGAAATATGATTTATTACTTTTGGACAGCCAAAATACAGTTTTCTTGTAACTCCTGGCTCCAGTGTCATTATAGCCACCAGATTCAGTAAGTCAATATTTTCATCAAGATGTTGCCTATAGAGGGCCTCCCTGGTGGCGCAGTGGGTTAAACAATGCACTATGAAGCAAATCGCAGCCACCACAGCACAAGTGTGATCCCTGCTGGGGCCAGGGAGGGACCCACATGGCTCCGCAGACCTCTCCTGCCTTGCCCACTGCTCCCCTCAGCAGTGTATTTCAGTCCATCTGTCTGTTCTGCTCCCCACTCTGTCTGGTGAATCCTCTCACCTCCCTGGACTCTGGCCTGTACCCCAGCTCTTGTGTGCATAAATAAATAAATCTTTAAAAAAAAAAAAAGATGGTTTTCTCATGGTGGAAAACAAAGTTTTTTAGCAACTGTAAAGAACAGGTTTTTGGCAAGGAAATGCTTCAATCACCCTGAAAGTAGATATATAATAACTAAAATATATTCAAATCTTATGGAGAGTAGAGGCTGAGTAAAATCCACTTAATGGTGTTTAAAAGACCCTGAGGTTCGGGTTCTGGTTGTGTCCACTTTTATAATTTATCCAGGATTTTGTTGTTGGCAGGTAACACAGGACCCAGGAATAACTTTAGCCATCCTTCTAAAGTTTTCCTACCAATGGTGATTTATGATAGTAACCAACTTGTTGACACCAGGATGAGAAATTTAGCTGATATCCATGTGAAATGATCTGATGCCATCAAGTGGTTTTCTTGAGCGAACCAGAGATGATCTGAGTTGAAGGTATAATCAGACTTCCTTCTTTTTGAAATAAGGACTTAAGTGTTGATTTTTTAGAGCAATTTCCTTGAATTATATCAGATATTTATCATAACTTTAGTTAAAACAACTTGTTTATCATAATTATCTGCTAGAACATTTCCTTCAGCTCCCATATGATCCCTTTTTGCATGGGCCACAGCTGTTTTGCTGGTCATTTCTATTGGAAGTACCTCAATTTGTCCCTTTTTAATGGAGGTTTCTGCAGAAGTAAGAAGCTTCCTTTGTTTCCATCACCAAGTACAATTCTAAAAGCATATGTGCTATCTGTATATTTGCTAACTCTCTGGTCTTTGGTTAGCTTTAATAAGTCCTACTAAGTGTAATACATTTTGCAATCTGGAATGATTTTATCTCAGGTAGAGGATTGTATTCTAAGGTAGAGTTAAATTAATGATGTCCTATCCTACTTGATAACTTCTGATTTTTAGTTTCCCATCATTAAAATAAAGTTAGCTCAGCATTCTTAATGGGGGAAGGGGTCTGTAACAGATCTGAGTGAGGTACAGAAAAGTTCTCTAACTGAAGATTTCCTGAGGCTCCCTAGACAAAAGAGTGGTAGAATTTAGGGTATGTCTGCAGTAAATAGTAATGGGCAAAGGAAAGAATAACAACCTCATAAGACATTAATTGGTTCACCTATAAGTATTGCATGTTCTCAGTTAGTAGTAATATCTGTTTTTCATGAGGAACCATGAGGTTTTATTGTCCTAATACAAGGGTGATAACATATTTTCCATATTTTAGAAGGTCGTCTTTATGTAAACTGTTATAGCCACTGTGGAAAAGAGTATCGAGATTCCCCAAAATATTAAGACTAGAAACACTATATGATCCAGCTATTCCACTTTTGGGTATTTATCCAAAGGAGAAAAATAAAACACTAATTTGAAAAGACACATATACATATATTTCATCTGAATAAAAATATGCAATATCTTTATATGTAATTATGCAATTATGTGACTCCACTACTATGCTAAATACCCTGGCAGATGGGAAAGGAAAGGCAGATAGTTTAAAACAGAGACAGGATTTTCAAAAATTAAATTAAAAGCTAGGACTGATTAAGTGCTGGCTTCACTATAAGTGCAATAGAAGTTCAGGGGAAAGAAAGATGTTAAGGCTTAGGGAAGGACTTTGTGGAGGGTGGGAAAAGTGGCCTAGTGGGTGTCTTGAATTTGAGATAGAGGCATCTAACAAAGAAAAAGATTCTGGTTATGTACCATCCCTACTTCTATTGCTCACAATTAAATGAACAGGCATTCAGCCTAGATGTGGAGACAAGTTTCTTAACATTCAAGGGCTCTGACTTTAGAATTCTAAGTTAGGATAAAGTGTAATGGCTTCTTCCCTACTAAGTCATTCCTTCTTGCATTTGTTCATTTTTTTTTATTCTCTCAAGTATATTTTGAACATCTGTCTTCTATTCGATACTGTGCTAGAGTGGAGGGTAATACAAAAACATGATGTAAGTTTTTGAAGACTTTACATGCCAACTGGAGAGGAGAAATATCATAAACACACAAAGCAATCATGCAAACATACAAGGAGGCATATTACCTGCTTAATGACTGACAGTCCACGTCCATTTGTTTTCCATGTTGGTGGAAGTTCTCTGATTCACAGAGCTAGCCTTGCCTGCTTCATAGCACTTCTGTGTCTTACACAAGCTATCATAGAACAGAGTATTTGGTATACTGTCAAGTGCTACTCAAACATTTATTATCACTGTCTGAAAGCAGGGGGAGGGTAAGAGACTGCAAAATTGATCTATGCTTCCAGTGAAAAAATCATAAATCCCAAGAATCATGAATACAAAGTACAGTTGACCAAGGTAAATACAGAGTTTGTAAATCTCAGAAAGGGCGATGACTTGACTTCCCCAAACCTCCAGCACAAATAAGGGCATTTCGACATATAGGAGGCCGAGAGCATCCATGCTTTTCTTGATTATTTGGGAGAATGTATTATTTAAAGGCTTTTTATGGGCCCAGCACACTTCCGCTGCCGGGGGTGGGGAAGGTTGAGGGCAGAAGGGAGCACGGGGGACTGAGGTGATGGTGCACCGGTGATATGGTGATGGGGAATACATGGGGATTACAATTGATGTCAAATATATATAAATTTTAAAAAACAAATAAATTCAAACTCATACCTAGAAAAAAAAAGGCTTTTTACATAATCAAAACTCATTTTAAAATCCTGTTAAGCAAAAGGGCTATTGGTACAACACTTCTAAGTTATTTTCTTGCTTTTAGCATAGAAGTGAGTTTAGTTGCCAGTGTGTCCTCCTGACCAAATTCAAGCTATCCTCAGTCTACTCTTTTTTTCATGGCATATTCTTTCAAAAAGCATATATATTTGCAAGAAGTGGGCCTTGGGAAATTGTCATTATCAGGGAAAACACGATATGGGAAACTTTTTCTTTCCTTTATCAACAAAGTTAAATTGAATAGTTATTGAATACTTTTTTTTTTTTATTTTCAAGAATGGATGAAATGGGAGGGGGAACATTTATATTTTAGAAGGAGGGGAGTTGAAGAAACTTTTTAAAGCTTGAGAAAGTTCAAAGTGGAAAAGGGGTAGGGGCATCTTGACACATACTCTTTTAAAATATTGATTTTCCCCCCCTATATTGATCTGAAAACATGACAAATGTTTACTCTGACACCCAACACAGTATTAAAAAACCTGAATGTCAGAGTGAAAACACGATGGGATGCAACCTTAGTGGAAGGAAGGACGGAACAGCTTATCTGACCCACGATTCTGAAAATGTCTTCTTTTGCTTTTTTGCCATTTTTTTAGTTAGTGTAATTTTATTTCTTTACCACAATTGTGCTCATCTAGGATAAGGGAGAAGTCATGTCTACTACTAATGTTGCCAACCAAAGTTCGCTATTCTCAAATAAAAGGATTTCACTTTTGTTTTAAGGTAGAAATGAGTAAACTTGATAATATTGTACTTACTTTGTTAGTAATAGATGTTCAATCATTAGGTGTCTACTTAGAGGTGATGAATCAGCATTATGGAAACAAAGGGCAGCCTTGTCTTGCTAAATAGTTTTCCTTGCAGACCTCACAAAGGTTCTTTGGGCCACAGCATGTATTGATTTCATTAGATGTGCTAATTTAGCAGTTCTCTGGTTTGAAGACTATAATTACAAAACAATACACAATCTAGGTGCATAAGTTTATTACAAGGAGAAAAACTATTGTCCTTAATTTATTAATAGCAAGTGAACATACTTCTCCCCACCCCTGCCAATGCTAGTTATAAATTCTTCTTTATGTACTCACAAGGATCTGTTATTATACAGTATTTTATTAATAAAGTGAGCAATTTCATAGAGTGTTAATGAGTTAGAGCTTATCTCTTGCTCCTTTTTATGGTTAAAATGTGCTGTAGAACTGGACAATTTATCTAAGCATGTGGGTGACTAAGGTACATGACAGTTTTAATAATTAGGTTCCATCTATCTCTATTTTCACTGATGAAAAATGTTACACTTGATTTTCTCATTTTCATAGCTGTATCAGAGTTCAGAGAAAACAAATCAAACACAGTAATATGATAATAGGGCTGAATTATAGAGCATTTTCACTATAAGTGGATTTTTACTGCATTCTATGTACACTGTATTTTTGAAACAATTACTAAGACATGAGGAATAAATTAGGTTGTTCCTTGTTATCTTTTAGAATGCTAATTTTATTTAAGGCACATCTGCCAGTTTGTAAATGCTTTCTCCCTTGCTCTCCCATATCTATCCTCTTCTCAGAAATTGCATACCTCTCATGTTCTGGGTACTGTGCAAAGAACTTCCACGTGGCCCTCTCTACTTAGCCTGATTAATTGGGGGTGCAGGGTGCTAGTGGAGATGTGTGTATGTGTGTGTGCTGCCCTCTACTGGACTTGATTTGTAAATAAGTCTCTAGGAGGTTTTTTGCTTCCCCCACCCCCAAGGGAGAAAGAAATGGGAATGAAAATTTAGGGACTCTATTTCTTCTTTATGTACCTACGAATACTTTGGGTATAGAACCAACATCTTATATAGCTCAGGAGTTCCATAGTCTAGACCGACACTTTGTACGTTAGTAGGTGCTCATAAAGCTTTGAGTAAGATGAAGGAACGTACCAGATGTTCTTTTTCTCCTTACATACAGAGTCTGTAAGTGCTTAACCAAAGAAAATGCTCTTCACCTGGGAATTCTAATAGATTTGGGGGGAAAAAGTCACACGTTTATTTCAGAAGGGATAGATCTACCCCACATTTGAATGACCAAATTATTTTGCAAATTGCATTATTAATAATTTGGCAGTAGGAAGAAAAGTAGCTACTTAAATATCTGCTAAGATTTTTACACAAGTGTACAACAACTTGAGGCATGAATTTGTCTGTGAGTAAAAACAAATATGTTAGGGAGAGAGATTACCCTTTCATCAAATATCTTTCATTTCAACCATGTAACTCATTTCACCTATCTGACAATCAGTCAAAAAACAGAAAAGGAAAGTCTTTTAAGGGTGAACTCTAGCAAAGTGTGGGAGAAAGGAACTTAACTGTGTGGGAGAGATAGATGTCCAGTGAAGGTGAATCATCCATGACATTCACTTTTAGCTAGAGAATGGACGTTTGTCCAAGGACTGAATTTCTTCTAGTTATAATCTTCTGGATATACCAGGCATAAACCGATTCTCACTAATGGAATGGGAATTAAAGTAATGAGTAGTACTTCTATTCAAGACTTGTAAAACGCTGGTGCACCCTCTACTTTCTCTCTTCCTTTCCATTGACTGGAGCTGACAACAGCACAGCATAAGACAGGAAGAGTTTGGGAACCTACCTGATATACTCAAAATTAGTATTTTGAGTGCCAAAGAAAGTTTTTGTATTAAACCTCCAGGATCTGTTTGTTGCAGCAGCTAACATTATTTACCTCTCTAAAGTACCAAAATAAATATTCAGTATGTTCTTCTAGGTCATACTAATATGTTATACTACACTGAATATCTGTACTATACTATACTATGCTATTATTCTATAATACTAGTACTATACTATGAGACATTAATATTAATAATATTAATATTGTACTAAGCTAAACTATATTGTATTAATATATTAAAACAGAAATACCTTTTAGGAAGGTGTCCAGATAATGTTCTTAAAATTAAAATAAGAGGGGCAACAACAACTTTGGTTAGTATTCCAGAGGACACATGTATCAAAGTTTTCCAGCAGTCAAGATAGATAGCCCTGCAGCCTGTACTAGTCATTAATTTGGTCTGTGGCTCAAGGCAGTGTGGCTACAAACAGAAAGGGCAGAGTCTAAAGACACGTGAAATATTTGCTAGTGGTATACCAATGCTTGGGCTGAATGAGAGTGAAGCAGTGTTGAAAGTGCTAGCGGGGTCAGGCATGAAAGGGAATGGAGAAATTAATACTCTATGTTTATGTTAATTGATGACAGAAAAACCAATTTCTCCTACCACTGAAGAGCTGACCCCACAAAATTAGCATCTGTATTCTCAGTGGGCAACTAGTGATAAGTTAGGATATCTCTAATTAATTAACAAGTTAGCTAATTAACCAAGTTTGTTATCATTATATATATGTAATGAATAAAGATATTTGACTCTGTGGTTTAATAAACCTGATACAGTGAGAAAACCTGATGGTATGCTTTGCTGAATTTAGCTGAGGGGTCTTAGAGATGTCCTAACCGGTGCTGTGTGCAAAAATAATCTAATAACAAGTTAGATTATAATGGAGTTCTGTGCATGCACTTTCGGCTCTGTTGTCAGCATCCTATGTTCATAAATGATCTTTGCATTTTTTTAATGGAAAAAAATGTACATAAAGATTCACTTGTTGGGTTAGAAGGTGCTAGAAGATATTATCCTTCTCTTCCTCGTCTTGTTCACATTTTATTGTATATTTGCCCAGGGGCTCTTGAATAAGACCGTGTTTATTATTCCAATAAAGAAGCACATGTAATGATGATCGTTTACTCCTGACCTATAAGGAATAGGTATTTATTTTATTGGTGTAATGAAGTTTTATAGTTTCAGAATTTTTTTTCTCTTTAATTTCTTTTAGAGTCCAAGATTTGCAGTTTCAAAAAAATAAAAAGAACATGTTGATACAAATCCACACTCCTAGCATCTTTGGCCTTTACATAGCTTTTTGAAATTCTCCTCCTGTTTGAGTTTTTCATTTTCTGGCCCACTAACATGTTTCTTGCTGGATATTTTTTTCTGATCAAACACTGCATGAAATAAACTAGCCAATTGTTGGATCAGAGGGATCTTTTTATCATTTGGAGATGTGAATTATCATGGGTTATAATAAGATTTGACCTGTAGACACTGATAGAAATGTGTCCATAATAGCTTTGTTGTAGTTCTGCCTAGAGGCAAGGTTACAAACTCGATAGCCTCCTGAGGTTCCCTATAACTCCATAATTCCATGATACTAATCTCCTTGAGTAAATCCAACATTTTCATTCCTCCTTTGAAGACACTACTACCCCATGCTTTGAAAATATGTTTCTCTTTGTTCTTGAGGTGTCAGAATATGTTACCGAAGAACAAAGTGGGAATTTTCAGGAAATTTGTGCGCATGAGGCCCACTTCACTTTTCTGAAAGGAAGTGAAAAGATGGAGTTTCCATCTGTGGTTTCCAAACTTCATCTAAATTCAATAAAAAAGTACCAAGCGTTTATTTACTTGACAGGCACTGTGTTGAGAAAAGGTAGGCCACTTACATAAATGGAGCATCAGGCTTATTTCACAGGCTTGTTGTAAAGACAAAATGAGATCACGAAAGTGCACAAGACCTGGCACATTGAAGGTCCACAGAAAAGTAGTTGTTATTGTCAATATTAGAAAGCATGTGGGCAGCTGGAAAGCACTTTGAAATGTGATGTTTTGTTGATGCCAAGTTCTCAATGTCTACAGTGTATTATTCTGAACATTACTGAGTGGAAGGCTATGTTGATAGTCTCCTGCAGATCTGGGTTTGAATCCCATTTATGGCCCCACTATATCGCCCAGTGTCAGTTTTCTTTTCAGCCTATCAGCATTCTAAGAAACCAGCTCATGGCAGGCTTGCATTCAGAAGTAAACGCAGTTATGACATGATGTTCTACATGTCTCCAGGTTCTTCTCAAAGCAGACTTTGAGTCAGAGCCTTGCATATAAATAGGTATTTTTGGAAGCAAATTTAGAGTAAGAGCAAGGGGCTGGGAAAGTGGAAGAGACACAGAGGGAAGCTAATATAAGTGACAAGTTGGTCATAACTACAGGTGACACAGTCTCCCTTAGCAGGATCTTCTGGAGAACCTTATGAAATGAGTCTCAAATTGTCTAAAAGGGAAATGCACTAATCAAAGTTCCACAGAGAAACAGAACCAATAGGATATAAAAGGAGATTTAATATAAGTAATTGGCTTACATAATTATTGAGACCGAGATGTCCCACCCACACTGTGTTTTCTGTAAACTGGAGATCCATACCTCCAGTCATGTAATTCAGTATAAATCAATGTGATTTCCAAACTTGATAATCGGGAGCTAATGATGTAAATCCTAGTCCAAGGACAGAGATGAATTGTGTGTCCCAGCTCAACACTGAGAGGGGAACAAAAGGTGAATCCCAACTTCCTCTGCTTTTTGTTTTATTCAAGTCCTCAGTGGACTGGATGCTGCTTCCTGGCATTGAGAGGGCTCTCTACTTTATTGAGACCCCCCCCAGTTCAAATGCAAATCTAATCAGGAGACTCCCCCCAATTCAAATGCAAATCTCATCAGGAAACACCAGGAATAATTGTTTAGTTTGGTTATCAGTCTAGCTGGTCAAATTGCCATTTAAAATCAACTTCCAAAAAGTCTCTTCTCAATGGCTCCCAGGAAGTGGTGGGCAGGGAGGGAGGGCATGGAGCTCAGGCTTAGGCTTGGAGTACAGCACTGTTAGGTCATGCCCAAGAGAAGCTGTGACTCAGACATCTAGTTGCCACAGAGGAACTTGCAAGAGGTGGCGTCAAGAGAATAAGCCAGGGGGCACAGGGGCACCCAGTTGTCTGGAAGATGTCCAACAGAAACAAAAAAGGCAGTTGCCATGCATCTTGAGTTGGGAAGAGGCACATCAATAAAGTATAACACACATTTGAAAGAATTAATAAACTAAGGTACGAGTGAGAGTTCAAGGGTCTTTTGGTCATAGTAGGCATGTTTCATTTGTTCCTGTCTACATCCTTTGAACCTGGTGCTCTTATCACATCTGCTATTGGGGTTAGGGGAAATAGAAAGAACACAGAAGGTTCCCAACCTAGAAATTTAATAAAAAATTGCTGGAGTAGGTCATTTTTGCTGTCTCTTCCCACTTTCTAATATTGTGTAAACCACCATTCTCTTGAAGTAGCAGTCTGTAAACAGAACTTCTCAGATTTAGGTTGGTCAGCAAATCTTCATCTAGAGGAGGAAAATAAAAGGTGTCTTGTATCCAGAAAAGAATCCTCTTTACAACTTTTTTGAACCAAAAGATTGTTTAATCATTACTGACTGGTGAAAAAGATTTTAAAAAGAGAGATGCCATCTATTCTCCTACCCCCATAGCTATTAGAATTCACATTTACAGCAACTTTTGTCCTCTCCAGAAGAAAACCTTTATTCACCTGTAAGAATAGTCAGTGTAATATTAGCTTTCACAGGTTTCCTGGTAAGCTGCTATAAAGCACTTCTATATTTCTATAAAGTCTGCAAGTGCGCCAGTAGAAGCTTTGGGCATGGGAAGCAATAATCACAATGAAGGAAAATTGGAGACTGTCACCCAACTGCCATTCAGTTTTGCTTTGAACTTTTTATAAAAAGGAATAAAGATTCACTCTAATAAGATGTGCTTATCATTTAAAAAGCAATCTATTCAAACATATAATTATATATCTCTGGGTAGGCAGCATATGTAACCTAAACAATGAAAAAGTCATGTTCTTATGTTAGTTAATGGGAAAATTAAAAGTGATAGGGTTTTATTATCTAGTAAGAATGTAAGAGCTAATAATTGAAAATAGTGAGTAGAAGTTTTCGTCTCTCTTTTAGTATTATGTCAAAATTAAAAGTTTTTGTTATGATACAAGCAATGCAGAGGGAACAGGGAATGTGATTTCAGATTTCTAATTCTTGGGTTATGTGGTGTTATATATCATTGATTTAGAATTATTTTTGTCAAAATATATATCTGTGTATGCTAAAGATGATAGCGGCATTTATTTATGCTCGATTTAAATGAAAATTAAATTCTACATATTCACATTTAATCAAAATATCCATCAGTACTCTCTCTGGAAATAATTAGTAAGTTGTTTCTTTGTTTAAACTTATGATTCAAGATTCAAAACTTCCCCTAAATGTCTGTAGATGAAAGACATCTAGCATGATAATATTACTTGATATTTTAGATATTCTCATACAAACATATGTAAAAATCAGTTCTATAATCTCCTTTGACTGAAGGGACTGGTCAATCAGAAAAGATTGGCTTAAATTAACTCTTAATTAGGAAAAGAAAAGTTAAAATTCCATAGTTGTGTTAATAACAAACTGGTTTAGCTCTAGTAATTGAAATGGTTCATTTCCCTCTATTTCCAGACATTTCTTCTTCCTGCTAATTACTAGAATGTGTAAGCTCTCCAATTCAATCAGAAGATGAAATACTGAAATGTCTTTTTTTCAATGTTGTTTTGTTGACTTGAGAATGAGAAATGGTTTTCTGATTATCACAATAATGAGTTAGAGTCCTTTTTTTAACATGCTAGAGTGGGATATTTTGGAATAGTGCTGAGTGAATTAATGCCTGTGTCTGCACAGAATTATTAGTTTATCTCTTTTAACTGAAATAATTGCTCACTTACAACAATAGATTTAGAGATTTTTGAGGTTGAAATGAAGAAAGACAAATACCATTTACATGCATTATATTACTATTGCGTCTGAATTTTCCATTGTATTGACTGAAGGACATAATCAAGAGCTGTGTTTCCTGTTCTGTCTACATAGGATGACCTTCCAAGTGTAACCTGCACACTAAGAATGGAAGGGCAGTGTCCCAGGACATTTATTTTGTGTGAGTTCAGGACCTTATTTTGGTAGAAAGTCAGCTTTTTTCCCTTTAATGTTACTAATTGTGTCTAATCTTGTGTTATCCTTTTATTTCAGAAACATTACTGCTTGTTATGTATCCCTATATACCTGGGAAATGACATTTCTAACAATAAGAATGACGCTCCTTAGGAGCTAAAGATTGGTCAAAAAGCCTTTCATCTCTTATAATTTCAGAATCCAGCCTGAGTAAACTGTTGGCCTCATCTCAGAGACTGTGTCTCTACCAACCCATCAAGTGGAAATGACAAATGAAATATTTAAATGATGTTTTAGAGACTTCACTTATTTGGATATTTTAATTCTCTTTCAGACAAAACATCTGAATAAAGGAATGCAAATGCTCTCCTCAATTGGACAAATTTTAGAGCTGAGCCATATACTTTAAACTGAACTGGCGGATTAAAAGAAGTGTAATATTTTCATCAGTACTACTTGTAGAAGTCTCCTCTCCCTCACACACATGTGTATATATCAGGAATTGGTTATTAGCTCATTGTTATCAACTTGGAAGGCTTCATTAATTTTTTAACATTGCAAGCCTGCTAGGCACACTGCAGGACTCTTTGGGAACAGAATTTTCTAAGATGAGACTATTCCCATTTTTGTTTTTTTTTTTCTTAAAGATTTATTTATTTATGCATACAAGAGCTGGGGTACAGGTCAGAGTCACAGGAGGTGAGAGGATCCACCAGACAGAGTGGGTAGCAGAACAGGCAGACTGACAGAATTACACGGCCTAGGGCAGCAGTGGGGCTAGGCAGGAGAGGTCTACTGCTCCATGTGGGTCCACCCCATGGCCGGCAGCAGGGATTGAACTTGTGCTTGCAGTGACTGCGGTTTGCTTCATAGTGCATTGCTTAACCCACTGTGCCACCGGGGAGGCTCTATTCCTGTTTTAAATAACCCACACATCTGCTCAAGTAGTGTCATCAGTAACGCAAATAATGAACCATTCTCAAGAAAACCTTTAAAAGGCTCTACTCACCAAACTGAGCTGGTGTATAATCCTGATGATCAACTCGTATTCAGGCTCAAGAAACTAGTATAAGTAAATAATTGTGGTTCTTAACCTGTCAAGTCAAGGAAAGAGTGGAGAAAGCTGCCCAAACTGTTGGATAGGGATAGGGCCAGTCTGGGTTCAATTCCAAATCTTGAAAATTTTATGCAAGCTCTCTGAACTTCAGTTTCCACATTAATAAAACAGTGGCTGTGGTGCCTCTCTCATGGAACTGACATCGTGACTACAAGACTAAGGAATGTGCACACACAGTTGTTGATTCATAATTCAGGCAACAACTTTACCAGTTAGAAACTTGTGAATTCCAGCTCCAGTGGCTAAATAAGGTGACCTATCTGTCATATAACAGGAAACCTGGAAGTAAAGCAGGTCCAAGGTTGGCGACACAGGGATGCCTGCAGAGATTCATGTTTTCCAACTTTCCACTCAACCTGGTGCTAACAAACAAATGAGAAAAGGTTTCTTTAGTTTTAGGGATTGTATCTTCATGAAAACGTGTTCTGAAAATTGGACTTTTTAGTGCTTGTATCTCTTGTAATTATTTAGAAATCTTTCCTTGGACCCTCTGTTTTCCTCAAAATTAATCTGGCTAGAATTTGTCCCTGGCCCGTGCTCTCTGCTTCCAGTCACTGGGAAAAGAAGTGGGATGACCATGATAAGTGTAGACCAACTGTGATTTGTCCGGGACTGGGGTTGGACCTGCGGCTGGCTCTGACTTTCTTGGAGCACCTGGATTCCTACCTGCTTGAAATCTACGTACTGTTAGCAATATCTAAGTTGGGAAATAACTGTTGGATAGGCATCAAATGGCGTCTGCAACACAAGTGTTAAACTCCACCAAGGATTTCTCATGGTACCAAATACTGAGAGAACAAAAATTTTCTCCCTGTCAGGATAAGAATCTCTGGAGACCAGACCAGAGATTTGAGACAGACTTTAATGAAACTTTATATGGCACAGAGCAGTGGTTCTCAAACTTGAATGTAAATATGAATCACTTTGAGATTTTACTAAAACATAGATCCTAATATAGCAGTCATGTTTCGATTAGTGTCAGAGATATGTTTGAGGAAACACATCATTGTATTTCTTTCTTTTTTTTTAAGATTTATTTATTTGTGCATATAAGAACTGGGGTACAGGCCAGAGGTGTGGGGGAAGTGAGAGGATTCACCAGAGACAGAGTGGAGAGCAGAACGGGTGGATAGACTGAGACACACTGCTGAAGGAAGCAGCAGGTGGGACAGGAGAGGTCTGCCTCATCATGTGGGTCACCTCTTTGACTGGGTATTGAACTCATGCTGCAGTGGCTGTGGATAGCTTTATTGTGTTGTGACTCAACCTCTTGCACCACCAGGGAGGCCTAGTACTTCTTGATCCTTTTCACCAATTTTACCTACTCTTCAAACTGCCTCTGCTCTGGTAATCACAAATATGCTATCTTTACGAGCTTTTTCTGATTTATTTATTTATTAGATTCTACATATAAGTAAAATGATGTGTGTTTGTCTTTATCTGAATGAGTTGTTTCAACTATTATAATACCGTCAAGGTCCATCCCTGTTGTGGAAAATGGCAAGATTTTGTACCTTTTTATGGCTATGTAGTTTTCCGTTGTATGCATATTCTATATCTCTATTTGCCTACTGATGGACTCTTAGTTCCTTAAATATATTGGCTTCTGTAAATATTGCTGTAATGAACGTAGGATTGCATATATCTTTTCAAATTAGCTTCATTATCTTCAGATAAATACCCACAAGTGAAACTGCACAACCATATGGCCGTTCTATTTTTAATTTTTTTAGGACCTCCATACTGTTCTCCATAGTGACTTTAATTATCATCATCTTACTGGTTGTACTTTATCTATCTTAATGCTAGTTGCTTTGTGAATAAGTTAAATGAGTCACTTCTTTAAAAAATTAAGAATGCAATGAGGAAAATTAAAAAAAAAACAAACAGTGGATGTATCCTTAGAATCAAATTCCTCTTTAAAGTATGAACACATGTGGGTACAAAGCAGTTAATAGTTGAAGCTGACCAGTGACTAGGGCTGCTGAGACAACAAATCGATTGTTCTACGTTATAATGATGCAATTTTTCTTTTGGGGGTGTAACTAGAGATTCCCTGAGAGTTTAAGAACAATAAAGCTGTAAAAGATTAAAAGGGAGAAAATACAATTATGGAATGTTATTGATTACACAGCTAATTTGTAGACTGTTGCTTGAGAAGCATTCTCATTCTTACCCTATGGAGGCAGAGGTGAGGAAACTGGTGTTTAGAAATATCTAGAAACTGTTAAATTTTTATAAGGTTTAAAATGAGCAGAGACAATTGAGTGGAGAAAGCAGAAAGAGATCCTACTGTCAAATTATGGATCTTCCCTGTCTGCTGGATGGTTCACATTCTGGAAAACCATATTTTACTACTACTATGCAGTGTTGTTCAAACGAAAAAATAGTAAGATTAAATTATCAAAATAAGCTTGGAGATTAGGGTGCTAGCTCTGTCATTAGAATGAATTAGCTGTCTAGTTTTTGTTTTCCTCATTTGCAGAATGGGAGATTTGAACTTGCTAGTGTTCCCCAAACCTGCTGAGCATTGGAAAGGTCTGAGGAATTTGTTGAAAGCATAGATAACTTGTACCTGCTTGACACCTGCCGAATCAGAATTCTTGGCGGTGGGAACCAGAGAATATGCATTTTTTAAAAGGCTCTCGGCTGAATCCTCTGTTGCCTTCTCTCCCCAAATCCAAGGACCCTGCATTTGGATGCCATTGTGCTGGAAAATCTTTTAAGATCCAATTCAACCCTCAAAGCCTATGATTTTAATGCAACAGATAGAATAGTGATTTAGGAAAGAGAATGATGGAAAAGGAAATTATTTGGATAACCACAACGATAGTATTCTTAAATTATTAGTTTGCCATGAAATGGTTTTCACAGTGGTTGGGCTCTATGGATTCAACCTCAATCTTCCTGTCACTTCACCTTTGCCTTGGGGAATGGTCACCCATCAATGCAAAGCTGATTTGGAGGCAGAGGAGGGAAGAGAAACCACTTTATTTGCACTTACAGCTCTTAGTCTGCATTTATTTAAGCACAATTAAAAACAGTGGGGTTTCCCAGTTAACATTTGGTAAAGCTCAGAAAAGATTGTTATTTTGCTTATTGCTTTGAGAAGACTGTGGGGAAGGAAACATGATTCAATGAAAAGCATTGTCTTAAATTCTCAAATGCAAAATTGAATCGTCATTTCTAAAGCACTTTGTGGTCAAGTCTGAACATCACTTGGGAGTAGATAATCTCTGTGTCTCTTCTTCATTAGCAGGGTTCATGTATTTCTTAAAAGGATGGAAGTCTTTCCTTAAAAGAATGACACATTATTGTTGGAGTTTTGTATTTTGGTGATGTTTCTAGAAAGTTTTCATCTGTGCCAATACATACAGATCCATCAAGCGGATGGGCCTTTTCTGTACTTGTGCCTTTAAACCAAGCTGATGCTTTATCCACACAGCTGGCACCCAGATGTCAGATTTAGCTGGCTTTTATGTTGGTGACGATTATTCTGCCCACTCTCCTCTGCCTCTGCTCTATGCGCCAATAGTGTTAGCACCTTTCATCTCTATCCCATGCCTACATTTACCTGGCTTCTGTATTTCTATGTCCCTACCCTTCGTCCTGAGGACGGAGTTGAATTATGAGTGCTTGCATTCAAATTCTAGTTTACCAACTTGTTGAATGAGTGTCCATAAGCAATTTACTCAACTTTTCTGTGCCTCCATTTTCTCTTCGATAAAACGGGGGTGATGCTAATATTCACACAAGCTATTCATGTAATTGCTGGGACAACTAATAATTAAATGTTCATGAAGTCTTTGGACTATATGCATGTGCATATCTAGAAATTTGTAAATGTTAGCAAACGTTATCAATGTTTTGCTTTGCACTGGCCTTTTCATTAATGGATGCTAATTTATTATCGATGAACATGTTGCTATCAGTTAAAATAAATGCTACATATTCTTGTGTTAAGACAATGACGTTTATTTACTTACTTAGATAAATACTGGAAAAACATCTTGTTAAAGTTACATCTTAGCATTTTGTATTGACTGATTTAGTTAATCACAATCCTGTGCTTATCACTTAATGTCACTTGAATGCTATATAGCAATGGGTGTGGGGAGGGTAGAAACATACCATGCCTCTGTATTTGATCCATAACAGAACATATGTTAATCTAGTCACCATTCAATTTAAGGAACTCAATCCTGCATTTTCCTAACCTTATTATCCCTTTTGGTTTGGTTGTAATATATATAATATTTCATATTTTGTTATATATATATTTTAGGCTGTCTGAGGTAGGTGATGATTTATTTACACATATTCCTCTACTCAACACCTAATTAAAGCCACCTGTTTGCTTGGTGGAAATTTTTTTTTTAGAAAAAGTCTCCTTTCATTACTAACACTTTTACTAGCATGGCATATAATTTGGAGAATACTTTTATTCATATTTGAATTATTTTTTCCTCAATAATATTCTATAATCTGACCTTGCACAGAACTGGGGGATACTATTTATTTTGAGTTTACATGTTTCTATGAATCAGCTAAGTTCAAGAGAAAAGTAAAGTTAGTTGCAGGAAATACTTAAGACATTTCTCATGGTGATATAGAACAACTGTCTGTTGGTGGGAAGTGAGAAAAAAAACCCCACTGGTATTTGATTTTATGTAGATCAAAAACAAATAGATTAAGAAAAACACTTTTAAATTGTTAACTGAAATTTTTACTGGGTGCATTGGATCTCTTAGTAAAAGTGAAGTGAGCTCCATAGCATGTGTGGCCGACCACAGTCAGGATTGACCAACACTTATTGAGTGCTTGCTGTGTGCTAGGCACTACGTTCATCACAAAATGTGCATTATTTTGGCTGGTCTTCTAACAATATATGGTTATTTCTCCTCATTTTGTAGCTCAGTAAATGGAGATCTAAAGAGATTAAGTATCTTGCTTCAGATTTCAGAACTGTAAGTGATGACCCATGATTAGGATGGAGGTATTTAGACCTAAGAGCTCTTTCCCATGATATTAACTCCATCTAGTTTACACAGTAATTTTCTCTAAAATTTCCTGAATATTCACACTCTGCAAGACTGTAACTACAGTAACTACTTTCTGAATATGTCAAATGGAAATTCTTTGGTACTTTTGGTTAAATAATCATTTAATTCACATAAAAACAAATAAATATATTTTGCTTGGATACCATTGGTTCATTGCCTAATCTCATTAACTATTGACATTTTGAGGATATAACCAATAATATCTTGACTTTTTGGGAGTACTTATCTTACTATTAGAGAATATAGTGTTTGCTGTTTTCTATTTCGTAGGCAGAGAAGACCAATTTGCTGCACTACCAATGATCCTCTTTTACTTATTAAAAGTGTTGTAAATTCAGAAGTGGTGAAAGTGCTAGATTGATAGCACTGCTATAGAAAGCCGCAGAAAGGAAGTACACACTTTCCCCTCACTTCCTATCAAATATCTTTGCCCAAAACCTAGAAGGTTCATTTTTAGAAAGGAAATACTAATTTGTGGTTTGAGACAGTCCCTCTAAAAATTTCCTTGAAAGTACCAATTAAAAAGCAAAATATACACTAGAGTGAAGAGGAATTTAATCATTTAGAGTAGTGACTAAAAGAGAAAACACCTTTGGAAAAAGAGACATTGTATTTATTAAACACCTTTAAATTGTTAGGAAGGATGAGTTCCTTTTTATCTTCAAATCTATAGTAAAGCCATGGTTTGTTTCTTAGTGGTCCAGGGGAATTAACCTGGACAGAGAGCCATACTCAATGCAATGTGATTTTGAAACTGACTGTAAGGGGATGTTTGGATTGAAGAAGAGAATAATTAGGGTCTAATTATGATGATCTTAAAGTGTTTAAGGAGCTCTTATGTTAATTATAATGGTAGTAATATGTTTCCTTTATTGACACGTTCAGGCCTTAGAAATTGTATGTAGTCCCTACAGTAGCCTAGAGCATTAAGTCTTATCATCATGTCCACTTCACCGATAAGGAAATAGGTCACAGTTGTGGTTCTTGGTGAAGTCATGATTTAATTCCAGCTCTGTCTGCTTTCATTGCCTTTTCTATCAACTACACTACATCGTCCCCTTTGAGAATGAGGGCTTGACAAAGTCTGTGGTGGAACATGGGTGAGGTGGTAATAGGTGCACTATGGTGGTCATGAGTCAGGCCTGGGGGTCTCAGGACCTTAGAGGGCTTTTGGTTCTTGTCTTGGTGAAAAAAGAATTCAATGTTGTGATCAGAATTAGACAGAAGAGCAAAATATCTATCTATTGACAGATAATAAGGACAGGAAAGCTTTCTGAGCAGAGAGAGATCCCAAGTGGGTAGCCACTAAGGGGGCATAAAGCAGATGTTTTTGTGGGTATAGTGGGCAAGGAGTGGGGGTTCAGCCACTGGTGTCTTGGCATTGCATCTCTTGTTGACTGGTTGGGGCCAATGGGGTCTCCTAGCTTATTGAGGTCCACTGAGTCTCCCAGGTTACCAGGCATGCTTTCCTGAAATAATCTTTTTTTCATTACTGTAGCATTGTGTTATTGTGTTGGTATTCTGAAAATTCAACTTTTACTGGGGTGGAGCACCCTGACCCCCAACCAATTTTTCCTTATGGATAAATGGATTTGGGGCACTTAGGCTTGGCTACCTCAGCTTGAGCTGAATTAACTATTTGTAGCCATTTCCCAACTTCCTCATTTAGTACTATCTGACTGGGGTATCCCAATATTACCAGTTAAAAATAAATTAATTAATAAAAAAGAGGATGAGTTGATTCTTAAGTTGATTCTTATTTCTTGTTTAGAGCTTGAAGCAGATCCATTAGTAGTGAGTGAAAGTTTCAGGAGGGTGTGTTAGGCTCAGTAGATAGATCTAAGTTTAAAATAAGCAAATTTAAAGTCATCTCTTTTCCATGTTGAAGAATTTATACTTCTAGGTTGAAGGGGAAAGTTAGTGCTGGAGATTGAGTTGGGGTCCTTGGTTGGAGCTATGGGAGTGGATGGAAGCCTCCTGGGAGAACATGACGAGTGTGAGGACTAGCACCAAGGACTATTAACAGAGTAGTCATGTCTTTTCCGGCCATTTAGCAGGTGGTGGCTGGTAGAGGAGCACCACAAAGAGAAATTAGATAATCAAACCACAAATCACAAGAGAACATGTTGTGTGTGTGTGTGTGTGTGTGTGTTGAGATTGTCTGCTAAATAAAGCAATCTGTGTGCAGCTGAAAAATTACAGTTGTCTCTCACAAAAGACTTCTAATAGGAAAGAAGCAGGAGAAACTGGTTCCAGGAACTATGATTTAGGTTGGTATTCTTAGGCACTCACCTTCTCTCCTCCCACCTGCTCTCATACCTCTGCACCTCTCATAATCTGGGAATTAATCTCTTCTTTCAAAATGATGATTTTCCAACATTCTTATGTTCTGAAGAATTCTCTGTGTTAATGACTTACCATTCTAGAAGCATGATAAAATACATCAGGACGATGTCAGGTTGGCTTTTTTGTTTTTGTAAGAGCCTAAAACCATTTCTTTCCTTTTTATCTTTTAAAACACTTTTCTTCAACTGTAGGTGGAACAGTAAGAAGGTCATCACACATCTTTTCTCCCCTTCTATTTCCTGACAAGCTGTATGACCTTGTACAAGACACCTCAGCTATCTTGGGCTCAACTTTCCTTATCTTTTAAATACAGAAATTGGACTATGTTTTCTCAGAGGTATCTTTCAACTCAAAAGTTTTGTGATTCCATAATTTAAGCCCTGCACATACATGCCATTTAAATGTCATTGGCTAGATCACCAAAAGGCTAATAATTGTATAATCAGGGATAGATCAAATACTATTGAAATACAGTTCCTTAAAGATTGTAAAAGTTCTCTTTACAGTAATGAAAGAAGAATTCTATTTTTCATGAGGTCAAAATGTTCATTTTTTGGTATAAGCTCTAATTAAATTAAATTCTGAGAAATTTAGTCTAGAAATGTAGAAGGCCTTCTTCCTTCCTGACTGACTCTAAAGTATACAAAATAATTGAACGTGTTTTCTTGGAAAATGTATAGACTTTTAAGAAAGATGAATAACTATTGTCTTAAGTCAGCTCAAACTGCATAACAAAATGCCAACATGGCTGATTTAAAAAACAGACATTTCTTACAGTTCTGGAGGCTGGATGACAGTGTGGTCAGGTTTTGATGAGTATCTTCTTGGCTTGCACATGACCACTTTCTTGGTGTGTGTGTGTTGGGGGGTGGGGAGGCTATCTTTGTTCTTGGTTTATAAAGTCCTTAATCCCATTTTGGGAACCCCACCTTCATCACCTCATTGAAACCTAATTCAAAGTCATTACCTCCAAATATCATTACACTGGCATTGAAGGCTTCATCATATTAACAAAGCGGGGGGGGGGGAGACACAAACATTTCATTCATAACAACTCTCTTACTCAGACAATTGCTAAAGTGGGATAAACCTAGCTTAGGAGTGTGCTTTGACAATTAAGAACACAGAGAAAAGACTAGATTAACAGGGTGTGGTCCTCAAGCAACTGAAGCAGTATCACTTTAGAGATGGACCAAATCATGATTGACATGGAAAGCAAATTATCCTATGAGAAGCATGTCAAGAGGCAGTACTGCTAAGGGAGTTAAAAGGGTGCCATAAGCAGGAAGCCAATTCAAGGAATAAGTGATGGACAGATCAGGAACAAGTTGAGAAGCCAGATGTGATATTTAGGGATAGCAGTGCTGGTTAAAATTTTATATACTATGAGGACTTTCCTTCATATGGCCTCAGCTACCTGGGACCTGACAGTTTTGAAAAACCAGGTAGAATCAAACACTAGAACAATTGCCTTTTAGACTCTGGATATCTATCCTTCATCTAGGGAGAGGAGACTGCTAAGGAATAAGGAGGTCTTTATTTTCTCCTTTTGGGGTTTTAGAAATTGGATCAATGGTGTTTACAAGTGATAAAATATTGTGGTATGAAGATGATCTTGTGCCTCTGAATCACATACAGTACTGTAAACCAATGTCACCTCAAAAAATAGTTGTGGCTGTGATTTATGGTACCTTCACTTTGTATTTATTTCAGTGGACTTGGAAACAGACCCTCAGATCAGTCGTGTCTCCCATCTCATCCACTGTCCTTACTCCCCCCAACTTGGGTGAGTCATTTCCTTCTAGAACAGTGACAGCCATCACCAAAATTGAGAACTCAAAGTGACAAAAGGGCTGTTTTCATAGTTCTTCTGCAATATAATATAAAAGTTCACCACATCAGGCACATCATCTTAATCACTGGGGTCAAAAGAACTTCTAGATGTGACAAGTAGCTGCCTCCTTAGTTAACTTCTCTGTTTTGATTGGCAAGGAGAAGACAGCAAATCAGCAACAAATGGATGATCGCTTCACTATTTCAATTCTTTAGATTCATCTGCATCAGTAGGAAATAAGAATTGCAGCCTGAGTCTTTTATATTGAAAGAATATATGTAAAAGAAGCCATTTTTCACTCTGAAGATAAAGGTGAGAATGAACAATGGCACCAGAGTTTTTAAGTAATCTGATATTTTATATCTTCAGTTATGTCTATTGAGTACCTCATCTGTCCCTCACATTCTGTAGACATTGAGGGGGTCCAAGAGTGGACAGGTAGGCAAAGTATTTTCATGGAGTTTATATTCTAGTGGATAAATACAGAAATAGCAACATATCAAAAATGACAAATTCTATGCAAAGAATCAAATAAGGGGGATATAGTAGAGGGTGACTGGTGGCTTTGTTTAGATGTTCAGGAAAGCCTCCCTGAGGAAATTGCATGAATGCTGGAATCTGAATGACAAGAGAGAGGCAGCCACATACAAGTGTGGCCAATGTTTGGGGAGCAGTTCAGGCCCTAAGGCAGCACTGAAATTGGCATAAAAGGCTGGGGTTTAGTGATGACAGTATAGAGATGCAGGAGTTGACTTTTCAGAGAAAGAAGAGCCAGGCCACAGAGGGAATTTGGAGTTTATTCTGAGTGTATTGGGAAATCATTTGAGGGTTTTAAGCAAAGAAAAGTTTTTATCAATATACCGTTTAAAAAGATCACTATGGCTGCTCTGTAGAAACTGAATTGTGTGCGGACATGAATATGAGAAAGGAAGTCAGTTAAGCAGGTACTTCTTTTGCCCATGAAAGACTGGTGGTAATGAAGTTGGAAAGAAATGGATGCATGTAGGATTTATTTTGGAACTATAAATAACATAGTTATTTCCATGTGGGTAAGGTGAGAAAAAGAAGGAATGAAGGGAATTCCTGGAGTTTGGGCTAAACAACTTGACGCATGGTGCTATACAGACTCCTGATGACACAAGGAAGACTGGGAAGAAGCAGGGTTTTTGGGTAAAATCAATGTTCAGCTTGTAGTACACAGATTTGAAGGGGAAAAAAATCAATGTTCTGTTTGAAACACACAGATAATGTCATAAAAGATGTCAAGCAAGCACCTGGGTATAGTTGTGGAATACTGAGGAATGCCCAGTGCTGGTACCACAGAGATAATTTTTGCTCTCTTCCTGTGCCACCTTGCGTTTTGGTGAGGGTCATGTGACTACTCTGGCCAGTAAGTTATAGTACTTTGGGCAGAAATACAGAAGAAGGGATTTGACTTCTCTATGACTTATCTTTTTTCTACACAAGGGCCAGAGTCTTTCAAATGGCAGAGCCCTTTTCAGCCTGGGTCCCTGAGTAGGTTATCACCATTCCCTCTGCTATCCTGTGTTGATCATATAGGGTGATGAACCTTCTTGTGTTAAGTCACTGAGGTTTGGGGGTTCATTTGTTATTGAAGCACAATTTATTTATACTGACCACTCAGAAAAATGGATTTAGGAAGTTTCAATAAAAAGATACTACCTGAAATCATGGGAATGGATATATTCATTTAAGAGAAAGTATAGATGGAAAAGAAAAGGGAATTCAGTCTAGAATCTTAACATGCTCTAACATGCAGGGACAAAAAAAAAGGAAAGTGGTATTGTATAGTGTCTAGGAAGCTAAGAAGATATGAGGCAAAAGAATATTATCCATAGTGTCCAAGTGCTTAAGGGATGATTTTTGAGCATAAGGGATGATATTGCAGCATGCATAGACATTGTAGTGGCAGTTGTTTTTCCCCTAAATTATTGGTTGTGAGAGAGAGCCTGGGCTTTGATTTCTTAGAATGAAACCATGAGTGGCACACAGCATGCTGTAAAAATGCTACAATGATATACTATTCCAAACCAGCAGGTAACAAAATCTGAGTCTTTTTTCCCCCCTGCTCTGAATTTGGACAGATGCAGATAGATCCAACCTGGCAAAATTTTCCTGACTTAGCCACATTAGGTTAGATGTTCATTCCTGGGATTTCTATCTTGTCCACAAGATACCTCTAAGGCTTGTTACATTGAAATTTCAGGATCTGTTCTTCAGATATTCATCTCTTCCTGGACTCTCCCCAGCACGTATATATTCTGACACAAAGCAGATTCTAAGTCTGTCTGTTCAATGAATGAACACTCTTGCCTGGTGGCCAGTTAATTGAAGAAGATGGTGACACAGATAACAAACATTATTGGAGCTTGGTAAAGGGAAGAAATGCATGTGGAATGAACTTTGATCTAGGAAAATTTTTTAGCAGAAGTAGGATTTTGGAGAGACATAGGATCTGCAAGGTTGGGGAGGGAGACTTGGAGAGGGCCTATATCAGAGCTTCATTGATTGCAGAAGGGCAATTGAGAAGATCCCTGAAGCCAGAGGAAATGGTATATATTTGATAAGAACCATAATTAGAAAGATAGAGTGGCACCAAATTAGGGAGCATTTCAAAAATCGGTAACTGACTGCCATCCATTCATCCATCCTGTGAGTCTCTCACTCATGAAACATTGAGTCCCTGTCATGTGCCAGACACTATGATAATTATGTGATGTGTGTCTATATAGTCTCTGCCCTTATGGGGCTTACACTCTTGCTGAGAGGACAGATAAGTAACACCGAAACAGCAATGTAGCAAAATTTCAGATTGTGATAATGCTATAAAAAAGTGGTAGGATAAGGAGAAAGATGGAACATGCTATTTTTATAGGGGAAGGTCTGGGAGGGCTTTTCTGAGGCGCTAATACTTATGAAGTGACCCATAGGAAGTGACAAGATGAAGATAATAGTAGGTTCCGGGAATGAGAGTGGTATCACAAAGAGTGTTTCAGGAAGATAACACATAATGTAGAGAAAAGTGGAGAGTCACTGAGGTAGTAGCAAGAATTGCGTAACTTAGAATCTAAGAAGACTTCACTAGAAAGCTTTAGTTACAAAGGTTTCTCTTATATGAATTTTCTTTTCAACATCATATGTATTAGGATTTTTTTGTGCGTCCCAGATGACTGGGTAGTGCAGCTTAAATGATTAAGGAATAAGACCCCTCTCTTTGTTCCACCACATGTACCACACTTGTGAACACTGTAGCTTGTGATCTGTTAACAATACATCATTTTCCAATGTTTTCTATCCTTCCTACCTGTAATGGGACCCACTGCCTATCAGATAGACTGATGTCCTTGGAAAACACCAAAATAGAAGGCACAGGTTCTCTTGCCCACCTAGTCAAAGTAGGGCCTGTGAGTATTGTGTGGCTTTGTGCCCAGTAGAAAAGGATTAGAGTTGCCAAATCTTTGGATAATAACAAGTTCCAATCTACATAACACCTGGTCTTTAAAAACCAAGTCATTATGAATGTGATCCAAGTTGTCACTCCAGGGGTTTTATTATTTCCAAATTAGTTAGAGTTGTTTCTTTCTTATGGAAGTTGCCTGCCCACATTCCCTTGTTTAGTGTGGATCAAGTGACTGTTTCTTTTGTTTTTTTTTTTTTTTTTTTTTTTTGTTTGTNTTTTTTTTTTTTTTTTTTTTTTTGCTATGGCTTGGTGAGTTAGACAACAGTGGGGAAGAAGGGATCACTGCACCCTAGAATTCAATAAATATTATTGGAGAATGAGCACCAAAACAAAGAACTCAGGTAACACTGGACATGGAAATAGTTTCTAGGACAGGATTCAGAAGCAAACAAACATCCCAGAGTTAGGCAAATGGAGGTGGGGCTGGGGCATTGGGGTCTTATCACTGTTCAATCTTTCCACAATACTGGTACATGATAAGAAAACAGCTATATAAGACTTAGCACATGAGATAAAAGATTTTCAGATTTTTGGATCCTGAGTTCAACAACTGGATGCCAGAGTTAGGGCAAAGTGGGAAGGGAAAATAGAAATGAAGAGATGAATAAGGCTTTCCAAATATCCATCACGCTCTATAGTTCTCTCCCTTTCCATTAAGCTATCATCATATCTTGCCTGGATGGCTGGTCTGTTCCACTCTTGCTGCTTTCTTTGTGTGGGTGTCTCTCTCTATATTGCATATGGATGAGCTTTGTCTAAATGAGTGCCTATCACTCATAGGTTAAAATCACTCCTTGGCTTACAACCTGCAAGCCATACTCCTGGTCTGCCTCTTCTGTGCCACCTTTTGCCACTGTCTAGGCTCAGTGGTTTCCAGGTTGCATAAGCCTTGATGAATGGGGTTTTTTTTTATTCACTTAATTTTTAGAATTAATTATTTCATTTTAATTTTGGTAACATTGGTTTACAATACTGTATATGATTTACAGGCATAGGATCACACCTCTTCAGATGTATGTCCCCACATCACCTCCACCACCAAGACACCCATAGTCCACCACCAGAGTTCATTGGGTGCCCTCCCCACCTGTGTGCTAAGCATTTCTGGCCTTAGGAGCTTTGGTCATATATCTACTAATATGAGATGAAGTGTATCTTAGTGGTTAAAAAATGGCCACACTGTCAGAATGCCTTACCAAATCCTAGCTTTTGTAGTTATCAACTATATGACTTTGAGTCAGTTTTATAAGCTTTCTAGGACTTCATTTAAAAAGTAGAATTGATACTAGCACCTGACTCAATAGGGAGTTATGAGGATACATGTAAAAGTCTTAGACCAATGCTTAGTATCTAGAAAAATGTCAAAAATGTTACCTTTTATTATCTTTTGAGCCTCAGACTAAATCTCATTTCCTCTGAGATCTTGCTTGAGTCTGACCCATCCTTTTTGCTTCCCTCTATGGCATTCCTTTATTCCCCTGTAAAACTCCTTTCTTTCATTTTATATGTTTAGAATCACTTACATATCTGTTTATTAGTTGACACCCTTAAAAGATTGGAATCTCCTTGAGGACAAGAATTCAGCCAACTATATCACTGAAAAACCAACATAGAGCACAGTGCCAGGTCCATAGCAGACACTCAGTAGATATTTTGATGAAAGAATGACTGAAGCTGATGGCTCAGGACTAAGTGAGTCTGTGAATGCTGAGAGTCTGCTTGGAAAACCTTGGCACCTCAGTAGGACAGAGCTGGGCCAAAAGCCAGTGGAGTTCCACTGCACTACTTTTCAATACATTATCTTTACGTTGTATTTTAAGATGTTGACACATCAAAATCAAATTACTGGACCAAGCTCAAAATTTACATTTCTATGCCAGGATTCAATGCTCTTTTTTGGCAGGCAAAAATGTTCAGATTTGCCATAGAATCCTATCCAACCTGGAGTTGGCCTAAATGAATTGTGTAAATGAGACAATCATGGTTCCTTTTCTCCTACCCTTAACCCCCTCCTGTTTCGCCTTGCAAAATGACTGGATATTTGACTCAATAAATTGCTTCAATGGATGGGTTAGTATAGACTACAGTGGGAAATGTGACTATAGGACAACTACTTCCTAGATGGCGAGCCCAAGCAAGATACAGGCTGATGCTTGCATTTCTCACTCCTATTTTAAATTGGCTCCTTTCTCTACATGCCTTCTTTATGTCTTTTTTTTTTTTATTGCCAATGCTAGTTTATTTTATTTACACAGCCCTTTCCCTACCAAGCTTGTTAGACTGTATAGAGAGCATCATGTTGAGAAGGAGCAATGGCAAATGTACACAAGAACAAAAATGAAAATTTAAACTCTAATAGCATTTGGATAGTATGGGGTTACTTTCCTCAGTGGCTCCCCTTTGGTTCTCACTAGTGAACTGGTCCCCAGAGACCATTTCCTCCCTTCCCCCTTTCCTCTCCCATTGTTCTTGTGTTTTGTTCCGTACTCACTAGAGATGATTCAAGCCTTTGGCATCTGTGTATTTGGGGTTATGGGAATTTATAATCTCCAGGTTATTTTCCACATTGGAACATCGCTCTATTCTTTACACATAATTATGTCATCTATTTTTCAAGGCTACTTTCTTCCAAATTCTTTCTTTGGTCATTTATTTGGTAAACAAACAAACAAAAAAAAAGCCCACACACACTCACAAACAAATTGTACCTCTTGCTTCTCTCCTCCCTCACTCTCCTGTCTTTATAGGCAATGTTTCTTTTCCCTGCCTAAGTTATCCTCTTAATGTTTCTAACCCACCTAGATGTTGAGGGCAGTGCTTTTATCAAGGAGAAAAGCTGACTATCTTGGCAAAAAACTCACTTAATCATGAAAATATGTATTTAAAATATAAATTGGGAGTTTGAACTAGAAATGTCTACATTTATCTTCTATCAGACTTGTACACAATTGAACAGTGTCAGAGAAAGTTCAGCTACCTTATACTGTTTGACTGTACTGAAATACTGTTGGCATAGTGCCTTAATAAAAAGTGATTATTCTGTATTTTAAAGTCAGTAAGTTAACAAAAGCATTAATGTTTAATGAACACAGTTCTTTGCATTTTAGAAATAATTTAGGTAACATTTTTATGAATTTCTTAGTTTTGTTTTTAAGATGACCGAGGATCTGAGACAGAATTGCCATATAGGTATTACCTCTTATATCCTAGACTCAAAAAACAAGAGCACAAATGTAAACAATATGCAGAAGAAGTTTTATCTTAAGAACTAAAGTATTCCTATGTGTATCATAAGGGATCAACGTTTTGAGCAATGGGTTGATGAGAATGGGCTGACATATTAAATTAGGTCACATGTTGAACTCTAGTGATCAATCTAAAGAAAAATATCCATGTCACTATCCCTGAAGAGCATATAGTCCATAAACTACATACTCAGAAGTTGTCCTTGATGGCTTCTTTCCAGAAGGACTGCAAACACAGATCTTCCCACCATATGGATGTATGTGCATGGGATGTGATCTGAAAATGCTGCCTTGATTCTGGGAAGGCTGAAATGTGGGAAACCTGGATGTCACCATTCAGGAAAACAGAAATGATTTTCTTTGGCTGATGTTCCTGAAGTTACTTAAATGAAACTCATTGGCTATTGATCTGTATATATTGAGATTACAATAAAGCATAATGGACCAGTTTTTCTTTCTCTAGGCTAACAGGAGTGACATTTTACTTTTTGAGAATAATAAATCACGGTTTTAGATTTGGGGAAATATTCTGGGATCTGGATAGCAGCTGATTTATTTTTAAGACAGTGATGTCAGGAAGAAAAGCATAACACAGAGTGTGATGGTAGCGCTCATTGGGATAATAGCAATCGCTGTTTAAAATATTAAGTAAGGTGGGTTCCCTTTCCTGCTTTCAGAATCTAGTCCTGCAACAAGAGAGATCACAACCTTTCACCATCATAGTCAGGTTTCCCTTTTCAGTGCACTTAAATTGTTTTGATTTTTTTTTCCCTTGACAATCTGAGCTGCTCTATTTATCGTTTTAATCTAATTTATGCAATGACATCAAGCTTTAATTTTCTCATGATTATTTTTCATCTTTTCAAGCACCCATAGTGTGCCAAGCATTGGATAAAATTGAAAGATACAGTTCCTGCTGTCCCTGGGCTCACACATTTATAGATTATGACAGGTAAAATATTCTGTAATTGACAATAGGTGAGTTCTCATGCTTTCCCCGTTTCTCCCTTTTGAAGAAACTTCATCTCTCTGAACAAGCCTTAAGAAGTTCCTTAGATCAAAGGTGTTAAACACACACACACACACACACAGGTCAGAGAGTAAGCAGACGACTTCAGAGCTGCGACTCTGCTCCCAGTCTCCCCATATGCTCTCTGTACTTCTGCCTCACCTGGCGGGCTTGGACTTTCCACCTCTTCTGTTTTGCAGCCTCCTGCATCCACCACCCAGATGCCAAAGAATTCTGGCTCCATTCTACTCGTACTCCCCGCTCCCCCCCCTCCCCACCCCTGCCCCCAACCGTAGGACGGCAACCTTAGCCCAGCTGGGGTTTTCCCAGACTTTGGTGGGCATGTGTTGACAGCCTCTGGGGACCCCTGAACAGAGGAGTGTACAGTCCAGTGAGGACCAAGCTTCTGGGGTTTCGGAGTCACCTCCAATTTTTCCCTTTCTCTCTTTTCCATAAATCCCACTAGGATTCTCTTTGTCTTTTTCCCCTGTAACACTGAAGCCCTCTCGTGCCCGGGAACTGCAGAGGTACGCCTTACGCCCTGGCATCCGGACAGGGAAGGATGGCTGTGGGTGCTTTAGTCAACGTGTCTGGGTGTTCGCGTGAGCGTGCTGGGGTGATTAAATTGGGGTGGGGGATAAAGCACTCCACTCTTTTTTTTTCTACCCCCAACCATCACTTCGTGGATCCCCCAGGTGCAAAGCACTTGCCTGGCCGTGCTCAAGGCGATTAGTGGCTGGGGTGGCCCCGGCTCAGCCGAGCTGGGGAGTCTCTTTCACCTGACCCACAACTGCACCCCGAAAGTTGCGGAAAACAATCTCGGGGATCTGAGGACCCTAGGTTGAAGGTGCCTGGGGCTCTCGCCCAGGGGAGCGTGCTGAGCCAAGGGTCTGGCTGCTACACCCACTAAGGGTAGAGGAGGAGGCGGCGGGGTGGGGGGAGGGGTGGGAGGCGAGGAGCAAGGTAGCTCGCGGTGGCCCGCGCCCCGTGGCTCCCGGGGACGCACCAAGCAGCCAATAGCGGCGCAGAGGTGTACAGCAGATGGCGTCCGACTGCGCTGTTCCTTCCTCCTCCTCCTCTTCCTCCTCCTCCTCCTCCTCCTCCTCCTCCTGCTTTTCCTTCAGAGCTGAGGAGCTAGAGTCGCCGCCGGGTTGCCAGACGCTGGAATGGGTGGTCTCCCGACACACACCACCATTTTTCTGGCGCTCGGAAAGCTCGGGGCTCGGCGGCTCCCAGAGGCTGCAGAGGCGGCTCAGGCAAGGCGGGTGAGTGCGGCCGCGCTGCGCCCAGAGCTGGGGATCTCTAGCCCCTGCCAGTGCTGGCGAGAGGTGGCGGCAGCTTGGGGCTGGGGCACAGACTTTGCTGTATACTCCCTGGGCAGCGTCCCTCGTCCCTTCTCCTGGCCAGACGCGGGAAGTTGCAGGGAGAACATCTCGGACACCTCCGGCTTCGTGCTGCGGGAAGGGTGGGCTGCTTGGGGCGCAGCGTGCAGAGTCCCTGGCTTGGACCAGCAGAGATACCCCACGCAGAGAATTGGGCACAGACCTCAGGCAACAGACCGTAGCCGTAGGTTTGGGGCTGCAGGAGCTCCGTTCCTTCCACTTCTGGCTTGCTTTAGGGGGTACTGATGAAGGGAGCCAGGAATACCCCATCCTGCGCGGGGTGCATTGGAACCCAGGAGGAGATCAGGGAGTTCTGCGGGCTTTGCAAACAGGTTGACTGAGGGTTCCCTTTTAGTAAACGCTGACTGCGAAATTTGCGCGTGGGTGTTCAGTGCCCCTGGAGGATAGCTGAGCAAGCCAAGAAGTTTTGTAGCTTCCTCTGATTTATCAGTTAAGTATCAGGAGGCTACAGCAACAGTTTACATTTCCACTGTCCCCGTGGGGGACAAGGGGTGAACTGGGGAGAATGGAACTTGAGGTTTGGGTTTGACATCACGCTGTTTACCAAGAGAAGACTGGGATCAGGGCGTGAGAGTGAGGAACGGAGATCATGCCTGTTTTCCAATTCTTCACCCATATGCTCTTGTCACCTTTCCTTTCTAACATCAACCGTAGCATTAAAGTTGTTTAAATATGCAAATAGAACCTTCCCCTTTTGATGTTTTGTTTGAATCTTGAAGTTGGAAAGCTTGGGGTTTGTGTGTTTGGGGAGGGGGCCATTTAGCTTTCTGGATCTCTTTTCAAATACAAGGGAAAAAACTTTATGTCAGGATAAGGACTCATGAGTTACTGGCACTTTTTTCTTGGAATCATCCTGAATGTCTCTTAACAGCTACTACAGTTAAGTTCTGTATGGTCAAGGGAGAGCTTGAGTAAGATGATGGGATCTTTGGCATATTCTATTAAGGATGCCTGGCTATTTGGTGCTGTTTGTTGCCAGGGTGGTCTGCTGGTAGCCTGCAGTGTCCCCCTTTTATGTGTTTGTGGTGATAAGCCTACTGGAGGAGTCTTGTTTTTCAGCAGTGAATCTGTGGGTGCTCTGTTATCACAGAAGTAGTAATCCATGCAAGCAGGGTACATGCTAACCAGGTGTGGGGTGTATGTGTGTGTCTGTGTATGCGTACCCATGCACGTGGGCATCAGAGTTTCATTTGCGCAAATCATCTTTGGATGCCAAAGCGATGCATTTATCTCCCTGGCAGTGTCAGACAGTGGGTGTTGGGTAACTGGGAGGTGGTCTGCATCCAGGGAAGCCTTTTTGTACTATTGACTCTATTCTGATAGTTGGTTAAGGCTTCAGGAAAGTCACTTAGGATGTTGCTAATCAAATCAAGAAGTCTTTATCCAGTGGTGAGTAAAAACTGATGTATCTGTGGGTTGAAAGCTATATAAAGTCCCGGTCTTGAGGCTTCAGTTTGATGGGCTGCTGCTTTTAAACCTTGATGTCATTAATACGAGGCACCTTCTTTTAAAACTTAATGAGCCAGTGTTTTTGTGTTTATATGAGACGAATGGGTAGATCCCTTTGAATTATTTACTTTATGTGGGCATTGGATTTTTTTTTTTCAATTACCTGCTGGGAGTTGAAGACTGGAAACACTCTTTATGCAAATTTAAGTGAAGAAGAACTATGAAAATAATACTCCTGATCCCATAATAACAGACACAGATGTAATTGTTGATTTCAAAAACATGTGATAGTTTTGCATGTTAGCATGGACAGTTCCAGCAACCCAAGAACACCTATAGATTACTCAGTTCTGAGGATTCAGGTTAATCTGTGATAAGCGGTTGGAGCTGTGTGGTCCAGGAAATGACTGCCTCTACTGTTCATGGCCTTTGGTTGTTCATTCAGGGTTCTGAACAAGTGGACTTACTTTACGTCTACCATAATATATAAATTTCTACTTTCAGAATGATCTTTGCAGTGTTTCTTCATCTTATCTTCATTATTTTTAATCAAAGATGTTGATTATTAAAGAGAAGGGCTAAGAAGCAGCGAAACTGTCAGTCAGATACAACATAGTTACTGATCACAAAAACAGTATGAACTTACACTCCACTGTTTGAGAATTGACATCTGCAAACTGGCAACTAAAACTCCTTTCTGTTCTCTGCTGGATGTGCCTTTGGAGAGAAAGTAGGTAAAATATCAAAGAAATATGCTAAAATATACTCTATGAGAAAGTTTATTAAGACCTTGTCTACTTGCTGCAAATCATGTTTTTTAAGAAATAATTCTTTTATTGATATCTGAAAAAAATTCTCTTAAATCACAGACTGAATAAAACAGAATAAAAAAATAAGCACTAAGTTAGTGGAAGAGGATTGTACAAACAAGAAAAATCCCAACGCATGTCAACTCATTTTAATTATACTTTACACACTGAAGCTGGAGTCATATGATTACTTCAAAGAAAAAAATCTTGCCAAAATGGCAATTTTAATGTTCTGCACACCTTTATAAAGATTAGGTGTTAAAATAATAACATCATTTCAAAAGTTTGAATAGAATGATGAAGGATAGTTGACTGGTCCTATTGAGTTAAGAGTAAAACTGACAAATGAGACAATGTATTAAATACCCAATCGAGACAAACAGAGTAAAGAATTCTAAGTAGTGACAACTTATACTTGGTGGAGAAAAGAACAGCACCATTAACAACACAGCTTCTGAGATGCTCTGCAGAAGGAATTGCAAAGGATGAGTTTTTGAATAACTAGTGGGTATTATAGCATGGAAACTAATTTACATGAGTTACTTAGATATGCTTTTGGATTTTTGAATATGAATTGCACATAAGTGCTTTATGTTTTTAAAAGAGGACATTTTTCCAGTATGTAACTATAAAAGAAGCAGCTGCATTCACTTTAACACCAGGCTGCTTCCTAAATATAACACAGGTCCTTAATTTAGAGCTGTTAACAGGATTAATATCTAAGTGATAATTAACACGTTAAACCTGTGAAAGTAGAAGGATTTTTTTTTTTAAAACTCCACTTCCAACTCCAGAAATGTTCGAAATTGTGAGCTTGAGTGGGATCAGTGTTTCAGCAGATGTGAAGTCTGTGATACCCTTGCTCCAAAAAATTAAATATTTTATTCACTCTTCAAAATTTCATTAATTGGGATTATTGTACTGATGATTTTACTAGCATTTTCATAGGTGGTGGTTCATAATAGCTAACTGTAGCTACTGATGAAAGGAAGCCAAAGAGGATTAGGTGCAGCTCCCTGTCAGCCTGTAGGTGGTTCTTGAATGAGAAGGAAATAGAGATCAGTCATTGAGTTCCTAGGATTACACTTTCATTCTGAGTCTTGTTGCTTAGAGTTGGCCAGTTATGCAAAATATAGATACTTACTGATTTTTTTTCCAGTTATAATCCACCCTGGTTTTATTATGAGCATTTTATAGCTACTAGATTAAGTAGTTCATTTGGAGGAAAAATAGAATTTAGTGAAATCCAATTACTCCATGTCTTTTGTTAGAATTTTGAAAGCAATCCTGAAAATGTTGTTGTATAGAGTTTCACTGCTGTGGAGGCTCAGCATTATTGCAGGGAGTTAGAACTTGAATCCAAGCTTTGTAATCGCAACTGTAAAGTCACTTGGCACATACAAGAAGGCTAATATATTTTAAGAGTGTATATATGTGAGTGAAGAATAAAGCACAGTCACAGTACATGAAAAAGCACCACTATTCGACTACTTATTTATTGGTCATTAAGTATTTTTGTGATGAATGGATTCTAAAAGTGTAACTCTGTTGTGATTTGGGAATCTTGTAACTCTGTTGTGATATGGGAATCTGTAGAATTTTTAAAGTTAAAAAAGGAGACCTTCATTATCAAGGGAAGATTGGACATTGACCTAGATTTGAGGATCCATAAAAATGTAGAAATAATTCTTCCATGGAACAAAAAACTATCGTTGTCAGATTTAGGTATTTTGCAGCAAGGGACATGATGTTTGCCTCTCTAGGCATATTTTAATTGTGAGCGTCTTGTAATTAAATATGCTGCAGTTGAAAACAGAATCCTAAGTAACGCACAAACAATTCTTCAGTGCTTCCACTGGAGAGAAGCCCTTTGCTATGTTCCACTTGCCTGCATGAGGGTTGGCTGTTGATTTGTGCCCTGGTGTTATGTTAACGAACAGCTCATTACTTCTGGAAGAATCACAATGTTGAGAAAAGCTCTCAACTTCATAGCAGTTAGGCACCATTGCTTTGGTCTTAGACTATAGTTTTGTAATAATGCATATTTTAATTTTGGGTTCTTTCAGGTCATCATTTTTAAAAGCATGCTAAGTAGTACACATAAATGAAAGATTTTAATTATAGTAAGACTGAGGCTGGCAGTAATCCTCCTTGCAGAATTTGCTTCTGGGCTTTCCTTTGTTGATTTCTGCCTTTTGTACTTATGTGGGATATATTTCAGATGATTCGGTTTGTGTGCTTGATACAACCTTATTAGTTGTAAAAGTATTGAGATGCCCTGTACCAGTAGGTACCAGATTCTGTTCTGAGCTCCCTGAAGGTCCCATCAATACTTTAGACCTATGGGTCCTCCCCTGAGGCCCTCTAGATCATCTGTTCTTAGAGCCAATATGAGAGTTCCGTTAGTACAGCAGGCCTGTGGTAGCAAACATGGAGCAAGGGCTCAATGATTGTGGTAGACGGGTAAAGGAGGAGTCCTGGAACTCTCAGTGGCTTTCTCAGGCTTTTATTGCTCTTTATGTCAGAGGTGACCAGGTACATACATGGCAAGCAGGAGAGCCTGGCCAGGGGAGGAGGGAGACTCTTAGCCCCCAGCGAATCTCCACTCTCTCTTTCTGCTCTCTCTCTCTTCCTTTCTCTGCTGGCATCCTTGGGATGCTGCCCTTATACATCGCTGTCTCAGCCCAGGTGCGCCCACTGGCTCATGCGCACGTGCATACCCTACTCGAGGTGCCTGCCATCAGGCATGCGTGCAGGACCGCAGGTGTCCATCATCAACACAGACTGCTGGAGGGCGGAAAAGCCTGATCACTTTTCAGGTGCTTTGGGACAACCTCCAGATTTGTTTCTGGAGTCTAATCTGATTGTGTAATGCTGGAGCTGTACTACCTGGAAATATTTTAAAATATCACCCTTGATAGTTTTATTCATACCAAGAGTAAATGCATTATCAAGTAATTGAACTCAAAGTCTGTTTCAATTTACATTTTAATTTTTCTTATCTAGTATTTACATGTGTTAAAAACACTTAAATATTATTATTTGAATACATTTTTATTGACAAAGAGCCCAAAAGGACTACACCCTTTGTAGTTGCCAGTTCATATAAAGTCATTCCCTCCAATAGAATTTGTTGTAAAGAGATTTTTACCAAAACCATAAAATAAGCCTACCAAGCCACATTCTTGGTAAGGAAGGGGCAGAGCCAAATTCATATCCCAGCTCATCTGCTGCAACTCTACATCCATCTACCTTCAGCTGTCTCAGACCACTTAATTAAAATGCATGCATGTGAAAGTAGTTCAAGAAGGCTTTTTCCTTTTGGGAAAAAAGTAATTATTTTTTTTTTCCATCCCCATTTCTAGTCTTTAGAATTAATTCAATTTATTTTGTATTGACTTCCATTCATTTTTGTCTTTATGTATTGCTAATGGTGCTTCATTGTGTCCTGACTGACCTGTTCTAGGAGCTGGAATATCTTCTATCTCCCAGTAATGGGGAAGAGAGGGGATATTTGATGACTTTGAATGCTTTTTATGGAAAATTCTGTGGTTCTTTATTCTGGATCTATTCAAGCTAAAACTGAGCACAGAGACTTCTAGATGGGCCCTGAAAAACACAAGTTATGCTTTTTCTTAAACAGAAATTACAGCATTCCAGGTCCTAGATCAAATTTACTGACACCAGCCATGAACTTTCTATTACTGTTCTCAATCGGGCTTGTCTGCTTTAAGTTGCTTACAAGAACCACACCTATTTTAAAGGACCCAAAATACTGCTTTCTCTATCCCCAGCCCACAGTTACCCAAATTTGGCCGATTAGTCAAGACCCAGTTTTAATTATACTTCTGCTAAGCTTTCTATGATTATGTCAATTCACAAAGCCCTCTCTCTGTCTGAGCAACTCAGGTGGTCAAGTCTAATTTTAATGTTTGATTGAAATCCACTTTCTTATTAGCATCTACTTTTAGAGTTCTGAGAGTAAAGGATTTGAATGAAAAAGGGTACTTCTCTTTATTGGGAATTCTGGAAAATGTAGAAGATAATGTGACAGATCTTGGCACCTGGGTGGCAGCTCTTTGAGGATCTCTAAGGTCAGCCTAATATCTGACCAGATCGTGAATGATATTAATTATTAAGTATCTGTGGCATGCTTCTAACCCAGCTAGGTGCATTAAAATTAGAATGCCTGATCCTCACTATAATGTTGCAAGATTAGTCCTACTTTTCGTACTAAGAAACAAAGGCTGAAGAACCTTTGGTACCTGGTCTAAGGCCTGTGTAGCTGGTAAACCAGAGCCAAATTGCATCTCAGTCTGTTTGGTTGAAAGGCCTGTTTCACTTCTGATACACCAGAGTGCCCTAGGCCTGAAGTTGGGGGTCATTGAGTTTAATCTCAGTTTCTCTGAGAGTCCCTCCCTAATTCAAGAGCACACACACTCACCTGTTGCCAGAGCCTCCACACACAATGGAGATGATTGACAGAGAGAATATTGCTGAATCACTTCTACCTGGAGGTAGACGTGTCATTTGGGACTATGGGAACAGGCTATGTTTTGATTTGACACAGACCTTATGTGTACAGATTAGAATACCTTAGAATTATAAAGATTTGAGGCCCTGCATATAAGTATTGACTTTTTGAGAGACCATTGCAAAATTCAGAAAATCCAGACATCATATTAGGAAACCCACATCATATTCCTTCTTACTAGTGGCTTATTAAGAGAGAACAGTTCTACTGAATATGCAAAGAATTAGCTTTTAAAATTAGCACGAAGTACAGGAAAAGGGTGTCAAAATAGTCTTCAGATGAAAGTGGGGTGGACTGGTGGTGGCTTTGGTCAGTCCTGAGACATGACTGAGCAAGGTAGACTGCTCAGGTGAGTTTCCTTGTCTCTCCTTCTTGTTCCCTGTGCATCTTGATGAGAAAGCATAGGTGGAATGGGAGCTTTTTAAGAAGATGGTTCTTTGGTTAAGCAGGTGTGAAAAATCACATTTCTGGAAATCTGTGTCTTGAAAGTGTTTTTGCTGGGTCAGCATGAGATTTCTTGACTTGAACTTCCATGAGACTACATAATAACTCCATTTCCAATACCAAAGTCTCTTAACAATTTCTATAGAAATCTAGTGTTGGAATAGGACCAGTTTCTCTCTTTGCCTCTGGCACAATAATATATAAAGAAATTCAGAAGATTCAGAGTTTTAAAGTGAGATTTTCACTCATTCCAGCAATGAACTTTTTCACATGATAAACTGTCTGGAAATGTGATAGGCTGTCTTAAAGAGCTGTGAGTTTCCCATCGTTAGGGGTGTTCAGATGACAAGCCAACAGCATGTCAGACTATTCCACAGAGAGCGCTTGTGCGTGGACATAGGTCTCCTCCCATTTTCCAAAGTTTGTGCCAAACGACTTTGCTTTTATCAAAAGACCGACTTTTGATAAAGCCGGTTCTTTGGCTGGTACCTGTTTCACTAACCAAAAGAAACGCAGAGAGGAGTCTCACTTTGTGACAAAAGGCAGAAAGCGAGAACAGTGTTCAGTGTTTGTTTTGCAGCAGTTGTTCTAGAGGCAGTGTCACTCCACGCAGTGAGAGTGGCAACACCAGGCTTCTTCCCCCAGGACCTCCTTTATTCAGGTTGTGTATTTATCCTGTCATTCCTGCTTTTACTGTATGTGACTATTACCTGAGTTTTATGTGCTACTTGTTATCATAGCATTCTTAGGTTATTTTTGGGGGTGTTGGGAATGCTCCAAAAATTTCCCAACTAATTTAATAGTAATTGCATCTTCATTTTGTGCATTATGGCTTACAAAAGTTTTCATAGCAGTGCTCTACTTTCAGAGAGCAGGGAAAACCTGAGTTTTTAAAATATATATTCTTTTAAAAGATTTATGCATACAAGAACTGGGGTACAGGCTAGAGGTGAGAGGACTTAGAGACAGAGTGGGGAACAGAATAGGCTGATAGACTAAAATACAATGTTGAGGGCAGCAGCAGGTGAGACAGAAGTCTGCTGCGCCATGTGGGTCAGTTCCCTGGCCAGGGATCAAACTCATGCTTCAGTGGCTGCGAATAGCTTCGTAGTGCTGCTATGTAACCCTTTGTGCCACCAGGGAGGCCTGAAGACCTGTATTGAGAACACATTTGTTGAGCATATACTATGTGCTAGTTGCTATTCTACATGTATTAATTTATAAAATCTTCTCAAAAAGCTATGAAGTTGGTATATTATTTTTATTCCCCTTTTGCAGATGCAGAAATAGTAACTGATGTGCTTGGGGCCAGGATCTGCACTCAGCTAATCTATTCTAGAGCAGCACTAGTCAAGAGAAATTGAATACAAGCTGCAAATACAGTTCACATATGCAATCTTAAATGTTCTAGTACGAGCATTTAAAAAGGGGAAACACTTTGAAATTTAGTTTCATACCCCTAGTATATCTAAAAAATTGTTCTTTCAACATGTATTGATTATGAAAATGTTATTGAGATGTTTTAGATCTTTGTTGTATTTAGTCTTTGAAATTCAGTGTGGTTATTGCATGTACAGCACATCTCAATGCAGAGTCGCTGTGTTCCAAGTCTTACATAGCAAAGTGTGGCTGGTGGTCACCCCATGGGACACTCCTAGAATCTGTGCTCTCAACCATTTGCTCCATTCACTGTCTGAAGACTGCCAGGTTTCCTTCTAGGCACACACTCGCTGTCTTTTTGTACGTGAAGTCTTCCATCTGTTTCTTAATTTTGCCCTTAAATATCAGCATAAATTATTTAAAAAATTGATAACACTTCCATAATGTCTCTCAGGAACATATTTACTTTTTAACTTATAGGACACTTCAGCATCTCATCTGTTAAAAAATGTATCATATATGCCTTGATTTTTGAAGGTGCAGCAAATCTGGATTGCTTCCCTTTTACAATTGTTCATACACATTATGAAGTCACCTCACCTTTCTTATTTCAAGGCTCAGTTATTTTGTTGTTTTTTTTTTGTATTTACTGGTTTGTGTTTTATGTATAATTTGATGCATATGAAATAGGCACCACCTCACATCTGCTTATCTTTAGTAAGTGTTAAGGGAAAGAAAAATAACCTTAAGCCAAGATTGGAACCTACCAATTTTTCTAATTATACATGGTGGGTATTTCTTAGTCTTTTTTTTTTTTTTTACTATATCTTTATTATGATTACTGCAGTGAAAAATGACATGCAGTCTATCACAATGATATTTCTGATCAAATTGTAGTAATTTTTTGGTAGGTTTGATTCATTTCCTGGCAGGTAGCATTCTTCTTACTGATCTGAAGTCCCTTCTCAACTTGAATTTCTGACAGTAACCGATCCTCTGGGCTGTGGCATGCTTCAATTGAAGAAGCAGAATGTGACATGCCTTTCATTGCATGGGACATATATAAAAGTGCTGTGTTTCCTTTGTAAATGCAGCCTCCGTTCAGCTTTACATGATAGTGTGAAACATTTTAATAATTCCAACTCTCTTCTGGGGGCTCATACTACACAGGTAGCTTAAATCTAACTTCAGCTGCTTATTAAAAGAAAAAAATATTAAGAACAAAGCTTCAGTTAGAAAGAAAGAAACATTCTTAACTTCATAGGGAGGAATTTCCTTGTGGAGATAGACTCTCAGGATGTGTCATCTAATATTATGTGCATGAATATTAGATATTTCATTTGGATTGTAGAGTTGGTGGAATTAAAACATAATGCTTGTGGACATAATACATCCCCAGTGTAGCCCATCTTTTGTTTTTTTAACTAAGGAGTTTTCACACAGAGAGAAAACCCAACGAAAAGCTTAAGATATATTTGTTTTGTAAGCTATAGAATATATTCAAAGAGCATTTATAGGGCACCTGCAATGTCCATGGCACAGACTGGATAAAAGCAAGTGTAGCGTACCAGTTCCAATTTCCAGGAACTTGTAGTCTAACTAGGGAGATGTGACATGTGCATCCTCTGCCTCCTGCAAAGCCAAATGTCCTTATTTTTATGTGTCTGTCATTCTTACTATGGATGAATGCTGTAAAAACAGAGAACGCATCTTACTCATGTTTGAATCTTCAGTGGCTTGCAGACAGAATAACTTCACAATGGGGATATGTAGAGTTCAGTGAAAGCAGTGCATTAACATTTTGTATGCACTTGAATTAAAATGTAACTGTAATATCATATTTACCATGGGAATACCTGTGTAAAAACTCACTTTAAATAATGAAGGTGAATAAAATCGAGTCCCAGTTTCTTTGCTACTCCTCTGGTTGGGTCTGCTCTGCTGACTCCAGTTGGGACTTCTGACAGCTCTGCTGCAGCTGAAAAAGATGGTGTTAACCTTAAAGGAAGTGTGAGTTGCTTTTCTCAGCATGCCAAGGGCATATCAGGATTTAACCTCAGTCACAGATTTCTTCAATATACATAAAAAAAGAAATCTTTTTTTGTTCTTGACATTCAGTCATGCTAAGTAATCTTTGTGTGTGTACATAAGAGGTGGAGAGTGGGGTGGGCCAAAGAAAATTCTTTTCACATCTGTCTGCATAGTTTCCAATGACTATTAAGAGTATAGTTTTTAAAAACACGAATGGCCATTTAGTATCTGTTAGCAAAAGGGATCAACTGAAAATTAGTACAGTTACATAAACTCCAAGGTGGTGACGAATATCCCATCAAGTGCATAGAAAATGCTGCTTTGCTTTGAGCCAGTTGCAGAAAATTTGATGTGGAGAGTAAGGGCAAAAGTCAGGAAGACATTTCTTTAGCATTTTACATGCAGAAACTTCAGAACACTTTGCTAGATTAAAATGGTTCTTCCCATAGCACTGGGTTTCTCAAGGAAAATTTGGCCAATGGTTATGTACTTTGTTTGACCCAGTGGGGTGTATGATTGGCTCAGTGGGGTGTAGAGTCACACCTAAGATTTTACATACCCTTGAGGAATTTTCGTGGAGTTTGTGTAGATATGGGGTCTTACAGACTAGTAGATTCAGCATGGGATGGAAGAAATTTGGCTCCCTGTCAACCTATTTTTTTTTTTTTTAAGTTTTTCCAGCATTACTTTGATTCTGGGTATACATGCTAGTCTTTAAGTTGTGTTATTTATATTTTCTTTAATATAAAATCTTATTTCATACAGTGTTTTGACATTCATGGCTTATGAAACTGCTTCAAAATTCATTATAAACAATAAACTCCCCTGTAGCTGGCAGTGTGGGCAGGATAGCTTATCCATGGTTTACTGGTGCACATAGAACTTGATCACATTCTCAAACTCTGTGTTTTGAAAACTTCTGATGCTCACTGTCTAAATAAACTGAGACCTAAATCCTTATGATCGAAGGTAAACAGTTTTGTCCTGGCTTGTGTCAGTGTGTGGTGAGGAAATGTACACAAGGACAGAATTATCATTGATTTGGCAACAAGGTTGGCAAGCATAGATGTTTGGTAAATGCCTACAAGATAAAAGCATCCAAAATAGCAAAGCAGTCAATCGTCTCAAGAACTGAAAGCTAAATTATGCTTAAAATAATATGAAATTGTTGATGCTATGGAGGCTTAGGAAGTGAATATAGGATGATGGAAACTTGGTAGGGCATGTGCACATGGTTATATACACACACAAGCACACATACACACACAGCAAAGAAAACATGCACCTAATTGAGTGATAGGAAAAATAGCAAATTGAACTTGAGAAATGACAGGAAAAGAGAAAACAGGAGGCAAGCAGTTTAACTGAAAAGTGAGTAACATTTTCAGCTATTGGGACTGGATATGTGTATGGAAACATGATCCCATTGAAGACAACAAAAGAGAAGATTAGAAGGGAATAGAGGAAAAGCCATGGGAAAGTGAACGCGCTGCTCTAGAGATTGAGCCAGTCAAAGAAGTGGTGAGATCGGTATAACCCAATCAAATGATGTATTTCTCTTGGATCTAGGGAAACTTTATGAACAAAAATGGGAGAGAAATGAAGCAATGGGTGATGTAGTGAAATTCCATGGTATGTATAATGTACCATCCAGAGTTCATGCATATTATATACAAACTCAAGTAAACCATTGGCTCTACTCTTGACTCCTTTTCCAGTTCAGTTAGCTCCTTATCTCTTGCTTTGCTTTTAAATTCTATCATCTAAATTTATAGAATTTGCTCACTGTCTCCCTCGTGCATTCACTCTTCACCCCGCCTGGATTCTACCCTCACTGCTCCAACAAAAACAGTTCTTGCCAAAGTCATGAATTGCTTCCCAGTTGTCAATTCCAATGGACATTTTCCAGTCTCTTTTATTGTGATGATTAAAGAAAGAATTTTAGTATATTAAAGAAGCCAAGAATGGATTGGCAAAGTTCCCGTGATCCTGCCATTTTGATTCTATCTTTCATAGCTGCCAAAATAACTACTGAAGATTTAGACAAGGAAAATGGGAAATTTGGACTAAATGTAAACTGGAAAAGATTGAAATGTATGACACTTTGCCAAAAAGAATTGGTCCAAAATAAAGTTGAAATTGGAATATCAGCCTTTAAAACTGAACAAGACATGGATAAGTAAAAGGAAATTTAATTAGTTTGCATTAGTAGAAAATATGATCCTTTATGGAAGAATCCTCTCTACAGGAGAGGAGGGGAAATGTTGCTTAGTACACAGACATGTACCTATAAGACTTTGAAGCCTAAAGAGGAAGTTAAAAGGGGTAAAGTTTTAAGGAATGCATAAACATGAACAAGCACTCAGACACAGATGTCCTTATAGGTACCAAACTTACTGGTCTAGAGTGTGGAGAGAATGAGGGCTATGATTGTAGAAAATTCTGGTTGACAGCATTACCATTGAAATCATCCTTCAGAAATACATTGTTCTCCTCTCTGGTAATTGCTGGTGGGTAGGGTTTCTAAACTAAATTCTTCGATACCTGTTTCATAGGTTCTGTGTTTATTCCAGTTTTACTTTTTCTATCAATACATATTTTTTTTTAAGTTCATCAACTGTCACTTTAACAAAACTCCAGTGATAGGGTAGGTTGAAGGGGTTACATGTTACATCAGTCCTTTAAAAGACACACTAATGCTACTATAACCATTAGGAGTAGACTTTTTTTTTTTAAACTGCCCTGGTGCTTTAAGTCAGCTCGAAGGTCAGTGAGAAATTCTGAGTGCTCAGATGCTCTGCAGGGAAATTTATCTACAGAAAAAAGAATGTATCAGCTCATTTTTAAAAAAAGACTCAGGCCATCAAATCATCCCCAAAGTACCCTTTCAAATCCAACAAGTCAAGCAAAGCTATGGTTAATGATATGCTTGTGTTGATCAGAGCTGACATTATGAAATTAAGTAAAATTTGTGATACATTAGAGCTTTATTTTTGTGCTACATGTACATGAGAGTATATTGGATCTTATTGTATAATTTCTACATAATTATTCTCCCATTTTGGGACACATATTATGTTAAATGGCTACCAGGGTTTTTCTGATAAATATGTGTATGTGTGTATTCTTTTAAATACCAAGTCCTCAATCAGGAAAATAACCTCCAGTTATAATTTATAATGTTTTGTTTTTTTTTTTTTTTTGCTTCAGGGAATATAATCTAATTTATGACCCAGTTTCTGAGGACACATTAAAACAGAAAAGTTTTTGTTGGCATGTGGCATTCTTATAAATATTATTATGTTGTAGCTTAATTTATATTCCTGCTTTTCTCTTCATATGAGTATTGTAACTGCTTTAAGGTCTCAAAACTTATATTATGTTTGGATTCCCTCAATTTTGCTGAGCACATTAGGGTGTATATAGTAGGAGCTAATTTAAGGATTTCTTAAAGGAATCATATTAAAGTAAGAAAAAAAACTTGAAAACTTCATTGAACACCGGTTAATCTTGCTTTGATGATTTAAAGTTCCTTTAGGAACTTGGAGTATTTCCAGAAACACTAAGAAAATCAATTACCATTGAATGACACTATAAATTTTATTTATTTAAGTTTTCTAGGGTTTTAGGCATAATAAATGGGGTCTTACTATAAATAGGAATAGATGTGCATATACACAGACCCATTGAATCAAAAAAATCTCATGGAAAAGTGCAGACTTTTTTCCCCCAAAGATTTATTCATTTATGTATACAAGAACTGGGGTACAGGCCAGAGGTGTGGGGGGTGAGAGGATTCGCCAAAGACAGTGGGGAACAGAACAGGCAGACTGACTGAAATACACTGCTGAGGGGAGCAGTGGGCAAGGCAGGAGAGATCTGCTATGCCATGTGGGTCACCTCCCTGGCTGGGGATCAAACTTGTGCTGCAGTGTCTGCCCATGCTTCATAGCGTGGTACTTAATGCCTTGTACCACCAAGGAGGCCCCACAAACAGACTTTTTTGATGCAAATGATGCTAGTTCTAAGGGGAAATCTTAGTGTCAGACCTGCTGCAAATGTTACTCAAGAGTGCAGTGGACAACAGTTGTGCCAGTGCAAAGGAATCTGAGTCTGGGTGAAGGGTCAAGACCAGAGTTGAAAGAATGGATTGTTAAAAGGTATAGAAAGGTAGTCTGTGGTTCAATTGGGGATTGTAGTGCCAGGAGAGCACGGAGCAGGTTCTCAATGATTTCGGCAGACAGGTAAAGGAGGAGTCCAGGAGCCCTCGTGGCATTTTTAGGACTTTGTTGCTCTTTACATCAGAGGCGACCAGGTACACGGTGGGAGAGAGGGGGATAGAGTGAGGGGGGTGATGACCAGGAGGGTGGCAGGCCTCCTAGCCCCAGCGCATCTTCACTCTCTGGCCTCTCTAGCCTCTTGTGCCTCTGCTACTACTGCTGGTTCTTCTGCCTTTCTCTCTACTTATTCCTGCCTTTCCGCTCTCCTTCTCCTCACTGGCATCCTCATGACGTCGCCCTTATACACCTTGTGTCTCAGCCCAGGTGCTCCTACTTGTTCATGCCCACACCCTACTTGAGGGGCCCACCATCAGGCTTGCATGCAGGACCACAGGTGTCATCATTGACACCAGTGATGGGAGGACAGAAAAGTCTGATCACTTTTTACTGACCCTAGGTGGGGGTGGGGTGGGGTGTGCGTGTGTGTACACATTTGTCCATGAGTATATGCCCTTTCTCTTTCTCTCTGCCCTCATCCTATCCCAACTCAATTTGATTTCCTCTATGCAGGTGAGAAGATTGGTTTGTTCCAAGGCTCACCGCTCTCTAGTGTTCAACTTTGATTTACTTTTTGTCTTTACTGTATATAAAGAACTGATTCCTCCCTCTCCAAATTATTCCTTAGAGTAGTGAGAATCACATTACAAAGCCTTTCATGGAAGTTTCTCTAAATACTTAGTTTTTGAATACATATTTAAGCAAACCTGGGTTTTTTTGGGTCCAAAATCTGATCTCTTTGAACCATGAGATGCTAACTGCTCTTCATATTTTTCACTGAATGATACAGGTAACAATTTATTATGACTCATCAAAGTTCCTGAGTTCAGAGAAGTATAAAATTCGTCCATGTTATCAGCTATGATTAAAGACATAAAGAACTAGAAGGGGATCTGGCCAAAGTGAAGATAAGCATGATGCCATTTTTTACATAAAGGATGTTTATAGAGTTTGAGTGAAATACTTCATGAAATATATGAGTATAAAAGGCAGTTCTTTTAAAATCATGTTATATGATTTAAACGTACATGTGTAACAGAATTAATAACAAATTTTGCAAGTAGATGTTTCAGTTTCATATGCATCGATACATATATAGATATTTATACAAGCCACATTATCTGTCTGTCTGTCTGTCTGTCTCTCTGTCTGGAGAGAGAAAGAGACTACAAATTATCGGTGCAACAGTGGGGCCTTCCATTATAATATATTCCATTATATTCCTTGTTTAGGTACCCAGCTATGTCCTGCTATGTCCTACTAGCCCACTATGTCCCCTCACCACTTGCCATCCTGGCAGGCCCCACATGCAACCCCTGCCTACCACTCCATCTCTCTGGCTTCTTCTCACACCATATTCCTGTCTGTTCATTTTCCAGTTATCCTGCTAGGCCTTTGTCCAGGTCCTCATCTTGGTGACCTGCTTCCTCCATGAAGGACAGTGGGTCTGCCCAGGGCCCACTTTCCTTCTTGTATGTGCTGTGATACCACCATTGCCCTTTCTTCATAATATAGTCAGCTTTGTTGTAATGCAACATACACATTTTTAAAATCAATATGCTGTGCAAAATGGTACAATAAAAGCCACAGGACTTATAGCAAAAGGAGATTGGGGCACAACATTCAAAACTTCCCTGTAACACATTAAGAACGAAATCAGAAACTAATACAAATTTTACATATGAAGAAATGTGATACGATGTCAACAATTATGCTATTTCATCATGAAAAAAGATTCACATTTTTCTTTTGAAATGGGCTTTGGAAAAGCTGCTGCTTATGAGTTATGAAGTGATGGACGCGGGTTGTCTGGGATCCCTCAGAGAGTTCTACCCAAGGTAAACTGAGGTCACTGGAAGAGGTCTCTGCTTGTATTTCATTTATTTACTCCCACTTGCCTCTGTTCAACTGGGTGCAGATTTTTGCATGTTCATCTAATATTTCTTGAAAATAAATTTGCTGCATAAGCAAACACGAAGTCATGTCATGCTCAAATTGTTCCCTAATATATCAATTTCATGATTTCAAAACAAATGTCATAGCAGAACTGGCTGTACACTGTTGAAAACTTCACTTATTTGTATGACTTTACAGGAATGCCCAGATTCTGCATGAGACTAGACATTGTGAGGACAGGGAGGTGTTTATTTGTGTTCTTCTCTGTAGCCCCATCGTCTCGCAGATGAAAAAAGATTCACACCAACATGGCCTGGTTGGTGAGAGGCACTTGGCAAATGAATTAATGAATCGTTTTGTCCATTTTCCTCTCATTTGTATTTTCTCATGACCCTGCTATTCCTTTTTAATCAGTGAAAGGTTTATGGATGATGATAGCCTTATGTGTTTTTCTATCTAGAGAGCAAAATTTTGGGATAGTTTCTTCATTAATTATTCACATGGCTCCTGTATCAAGCAGAATTGAGCTAGGAAAACAGAACTCATGCCAAATTATTCAGTGGAGGAAATTTCACATGGGTACTCATTTAGAGGTATTTTTGAGAACTAAAAAATAACCTAAGTGTCTGTTGATGAATAAGTGAAGAAATATCCTACACACTCACACACAGACACACTCAAACTGCAATATTATTCAACCTTCGAAAAGAGGTTTTGTCATGTGACAACATGGATGAACCTGGAAGATACACTCAGTGAAATAAGCCAGACAAACCCTAAAACCCCGCATAATCTCATGTAGGTAGAATCTAAAAAAGTCAAATACTGAGGAGTAGTAGGTGGAAGGATGGTTACCAAAAGTGGAGAAGTTAGAGAAATGTTGGTTTTAGAGCTTAGAAAGTTGCAGTTATGTTGGGTGAGTAAGTTTAGAGAGCTATAGTCTAGTGGATAACTACAGTTAATAATTACGTATTAGACAATGGAAATTAGATAAATGAGTTCATTTTGGGTGCTCTTTGATTTTGAGGGGAAGATATGTTAATTAGCCTGACTATAGTAATCATTGCAGTACATATGTATATATCGCTACACACACAAACACAATTATGTCGTATACCTCACATACCTGTAAGTTTTATTTAAAAATAAAACAAATGGGATGGTGAGACAATTCAAAACTACAGCAGGAAGGTGCTGCTTTTATATCATTTAGGACTGGAGAAACCAATAAAAGGTGGTCTGAGCAGAGCCAGGGCCAGTTACCTAGAGGGATCTGAAACCCCAAAGTAGTCACACTCTTTGATAAAAGTTTCCCTAAGGAGGGAAGTAGCAAGGATGGTGGGTGGAGAGAGAGAGGAAGAGAGCTCTAGAGAGCCAGAACTCACAGGCTGTCTCAAAAAATACCTACTTTAGCTTGTCCTTCCCCCTGCAATTTCCTCCCTGTGCCTCCCCTTTTAAGAACTTAACCAGTGGCAGGGAGCGTGGGAAGGTCATTTGTGGGAATGAGTCCCCTGCACCACAGAACTGAGTCAGGGTAAAGCTGGGAACAAATGATTGGGGTGACCTCACCGTTTCACTCCCTTCTTTCAACAATCAATCGATCCCTGGTATGGTGCTGCCTTATAGATCACCACATGACAGACTTCTTCATCAGTTTGGTAAGAGAGATGTACAGCAGTTAGGTTTCTAATGAGTTTCCTTGTGAGAACTTACTGGTTAATGGATTGTGTGTATTAAGAGTGTCAAGTGGAGGCCAGCTAAATCTAGTTAGCCAGACAGGTGCAGTGTGTGTCTTGATGAAACTTTTTTCCTGATGACTCATAATGCAAAATATTTTTTAGAAATTGAATTCTGTCTTGAGCTTCAAGTCACAGCAGCAATGCAGTGCTTCTCACCTTTACCCTGTCTTATTTTCCTTACGGTTTATAGGCAATATTGTCTCCCAGAAATTATATTTCCAGCTGAATATTAAAGTATTCTCCAGGGCAAAACAAAAGTAATCAAAATGGAGCTTTTACAAATAATGATTTTGAGCACAGATTCTCCCAGAGACTGAGATCATTCTTTCTATTTGGGCTGCTTTTTTTAATTTGGTTCATTCCTTGTATCATTTAGCACAACAATGCTATATGCTCCAGAAATGGCTAGGCGCAGATTGTGTGTGTGTGTGTGCGCGCGCATGTGTGCAGGTACACACGGTTGGTGGAAAGAGTACTTATTTTGTAGGCTCTGTTCTGTGTTTGTAAAATGTATGAAAGAAATTTAAAATGAACAATACCAGGTTTTCAAAGTTATTCACCAATTTCTTTTACAAGGAGGACTATCATCTCTATTAAAATAGAAAATACAACTTAATTTTAATAAATATATATTAAACTCTAAACAATATTTTCTTCCTATTTGTTCTACAGTTCTATTTCAGAACTAACATTTAGTTCCAAATCTCAATGGTATTATATACAAGGTTCTTTTTATATCTTAGTCTATAAAATTGTCATCATGATGAAATATTTGTTAGCCTTTTCTCTGTTAGGAGCAGTGTGAAGTGCAATTTACAAGACATGTTATACTGACATCCACTGGTTCTGTAAATGGGGATAAATTATACTGACTACAGTATTTTTCAGCATAGTTAAGAGTGCATATAAGTGTATTTCTTAATTTTTCTCTTGTGTGACTATCTCTATTTCCAGAGTGTCTTTCAGCCCAACAGCAGTTTTTGGTTAACTCCGTTGTGTATTTTTTTTTTTTTATTCAATTCTAGATGTTTCTCCTGCCTTTCTCCCATGGATAGCACCTGTTGGGGGAGAGGTTTCTGGCCTTGGTGGGGGGGGGGGTCTGCTGTGGTATGAGCTGGCATCCCCTGAGATGTAGAATCTTTTCTGGTCCTTGGGAATTGCCAATCTTCTTCAAATTGGCCTCTGAAGAACATGCTACTTCCCACCTGCTTCGTAGGCCCACCCTGCCTTCTGCCCAGCATCCTCTGCTACTGCAAAGGTGCCCTTTAGGCCTGCAGTATGGTCCTGTGCTGCCTTGCCTTTCTTGGTTATGGAGGTCATGCTTAGCTGCCCACCCTGCTTCTGCAGAGAAGTTGTGAGTAGTTTAGTCTCCCTGACTGGATCCTCGCTGCCATTACTACCGGGAGTTGTGGGCTATGGTAGCATGAGGACAATGAAAGTAAGGTATGAAGGAAACACTATTTCCCAAGGACCCAAAATGAAAGGACTTGAGAGCCTCCCTGGTGGCCTAAGGATTAAGTTTCAGCAGTACTGATATCAACACTATGGCCTGAGTTGGATTCCCAGCCAGGGAGTTAACCCACATATAGTGCAACAGCCCTTTCTTGTCTCTCCTGCTGCTCCCCTCAGCAGTGTATTTCAGTAGCTCTGCCTGTTCTGCTCTCGGCTGTCTCTGATGAATCCTCTTTCCCCTCTGTATCCTCCTCCAACCAGTTCTTCTAAGCAAAAAAAAGAGAAGCCTCTGGAGGTAGAGGATAGGGTATGTAATTGTTCTGCCCTACCCCCTTTCTTGGAAGGCCAACATCCAAAGTTTGTTTTCTTTTAAATGTTTCTTTCCAAACACATGTGCATGTGTACCCACTTGCAAGTGCACATGTACACACATAGTGCAGTTTTAAGCCTAACAGTCAAGAATTTGGAATTTGTTTTCTGATTCTCTTGTTGGCAATCAACAGTTAGGTACAGATCCTTGAGGCTGAAGGCAAAAGCCTTATGGTTCAATTCAGGAAATTCAATAAAATTGGTGGGGAGGCACCCCAGGTAATATCCAATGCACTTTCTTAAACCACACTGCCTAATTCTTACCTGTAGAGATTCAGTTACCAGCATGTATAGTCACGAAGACTAAATGTGATGAATTAGGTCAAGTGCCAAGCCCAGAGACCAGTCCAAAAATATCGATCCTTTCCTGTTCATTTTCCCCCTTCCCTCATAGTTTAAAGACAGTGAAAGATTTAGCCATAGTAGATACACAAGGATAAAATAAAATTAGAAAATCAATTCAAGGCTATAATTCAAAGTGTTCCTCATATAACTATGTTGAAATAAAGTCTCAAAGAACAGTCTTGTACAGAAGCAGCATGTGTGTTAAAGAAATCAGACAATACTGGCAAACAAAAAAAGTCACCATATTCCAATAGGCAGAGATTGTTGCTTTTAATATTGTAGTGGCTATTCGCTTTGCTCTCTCTCTCTGTATATACATATGTAGCATACATCCATTTTGAAATTAATTTTCATCTCATTTAGAAACAATGTTCCAATTTCCCCAGTTGTCACCAAAATGTGTTTCACTGCTGTTTATCCTAATCACCACCCAGTAATGCGTCTGTTGTTATATTCCTTACAATCTTTGTAATGCTTTTGGCTTGCTCAACAGCCCTGTTCAGTAGTCCTGGCAAGTGTCTTATCTCCTGGGGTTGCCCAGTTGCTTCTTCAGGTATTGCTAAGCTTGCTCCTCTGTTTTATTTGTTAACTGGACTTTTTTTTGTCTAAAATGTTTATCAGTTTTGTTTAACTTTGTTTCACTGAATGATGCTTCAGATTGCATCATATATAAAGATAAATAATCTCGGTGATGTTTAAACTAATGCCTAATGCCTGGCTTAGGGTGATTTCACTGAACAATTACGTGTTCCCCTCTGTCTTTTAAGTGATGTTTATAGGGTTATTTTTGGCATAATGGATGTCTAATTACTCATCAGTTATCCTTAATAGTCTTAGCATCAAATACTTTGACTAAAGGTATTTTGAATCAAAAGAAATGGGTAGGTATGTTATAGGACAGGAGGATACTCTGGCTAATTTATTAAAAGGGGTCTCTATCAGCTTTTTCCTGTTCGTGTTAAGTAGGTGAGATCATGTTAGTTTTCAGATGGCTCATATCTTGGTGGCCAGAGATACACAGGACTCTCAGGAATCAAAAATCAAGCCTAAACTTCAGAAGGAAGGAGAGGGTGTTTTAACAAAGGGTGATTTTGAGTTTGTGTCTAGGATGAATGTAAGGGATGGTGAAATTTCAGAAAGTGATAAGCTCATTATCCAATGTTATTTGAAAATTTTAAGGTAATTTATAAAATGAATCCTAAGATGCATCAAAAATATTGAAGTTGGATGACTTTTTTTTCAAAGAAAGTCTTGAGTTTGGATTACTTCCCCCCTTATATCTGTATAGAGTACTTTTGCTTAAGTACCAGAATTTTATGAGTTCTGACAATTTCTTCATAAACTCTCTCTTTTCAGCTCTTCAGATATAAATTATTCTTTTCTGTTTGCAAGGAGTACATTACCCTGTGCTGTTGTAGTAACTAATTCTAAGGTTTCTGGCAGGATTAGATAGTATAGGATTCTTAAAGTGTTTCAAGGTCTAGTTTTTAGAAACATGCTGCTTTCTAAAATATGCCATGAATGGAAATTTAGAGAAGGAACAAGCTTGGCTGGTCTGTTTGTTCACTTGGATGATTAATATTGAAAATCTCTGGGGAGTTGGAAAGGAATCTGAATTTTTCTTTGGGAAATATAAAGATTAGTATGGTCTATTAAAGTTAGAATTTACGGCAAGTTGTCTTATTATTACCTTATTATCAGTTCTGTTTTTAGAAAGATATGTTCTTCCTTTCTCAGGTGCCTCATGTACATAACTTGGTCCTGTGGCATGCTTTGGCCAATGTAACAGAAGAGGGATTTGTGTGTGCTCTTTCTAGAAAGCAGCTTTGGGAATCATTTGTGAGGTTCTACCAATACTCTTTGCTTTCTCTGTCCCCACACTGGCATGTCCCAGGTTGAGACTGCTCTTTAAAACTGGCTTTTATTTCTTTGGTAAATGTATGCCATATTTGAGAGAGAGTGCTGAATCCTAACTGCTAGAACACGAGGACGCGTTACCATATTTGAGAATTGAAGCTGTTGTGTGGTTGAAAGTCACTACAGTTTTGGTTGATTGTTGCAGCATAATTTAGCTTAAACTGACTGATAAGGGCATCAGTGAGACCCATGAATCTACAGGGTTGTGCCAAAGCTAACTAGAGGGTAAGGTTGAGAAAATTAAAGTCAGTGATATGCTTTGCATAGTTGATGTGAAGCATCTGGTTTTTCTTTTCAGTTTTGTGATTCAGTGACTTAAGTTGCCAAACTAGAATGTGGTGAATATGCCATTTGGAGATACTTTTAAGTCATTACGGTCATGTCCAGCACTACAAATCACAACTGACTGCAAGAATGAGAAAGAACTTTCTTTGATTGGATCATGGTTCTGCTTTAAGGTTAGCACAGGTGATCTGTTGGAATAATTAACTGAAAGTGATTTGGGACTTTTTAATTATTTTTCTTGCAGATATGCTATTTGAGATATTTAAATCACAGTGTCACATTGTGAAATAATACAATCTGTTGATTTTATAATCATACAAATTAATTTTCAACTGAAGTATAAATGTCAGCTGATGTATGTCATTCTTGGCTTAGGGAAAAAAAAATTCCTTTATACTTGATTTTTTTTTTTCCTTCAGAGAAAACATGCTCCGAATGACTGCGAGAGCTATGAATTAAGGGGAAAAACCATTTTCTCTTCAATTCAAATTAATTTCTCAGATGGAAGCAGGATGAATACTCCTGTTGAAGTGTGTGTGCCTTAATTACAAACCTCAGGGATTTTAAGTTTTATGGCTCAGTTTAAGTATCCAAACCTGTGCAGCATGCCTTACGTTCACCAACTTGCCTACTAGGGTTTATAAATCATCATTTTGTACAAGAGGAGCTACATAAAAATAAAGAATCACAGACACATCACTTCACCTCACCCGGTTGAGTGAAGTTGATTTTTGAAAGGATGTTTTCAACAGATCATTTTGTTACATATTGGAAGTTTCCAGATATAGGTAGTTTAGGCAATCAAGAAAAAGAGATGATGGTCTATAATTCAAAATTGAAATTTAGCCTTTAGATTAAATTCTTTAGTAAGCATCTTATTAGAAGGAATGTATTTAGTCAATAAAATGACCTCTAAATTTGCATTTTCAGTACAAAGTTAAGCTCTTGGAAACGTACGGATGTGTAAAATCAGTATGTAAAGGGATATTATTGCTAAGATTTAATAATTAAAATTATATACAATTTTATTTTTAAAGGTTTTAAATTTTTGAAATTGCTTTCAGTTCATTTCTTTCTATACTTCATTCCTCAAGAAAAAGTAATCTTTTTAACTTAAAAAAGATGAATACAAATTTCCCAATTATGAGGATTTGATTGTCACAGGAATATTCACTCAGTCTTAGAAACTATTCTTAATCTTATTTGAATTATCATTCAGTTTATTTACTAAACACCTGTGTGTAATCACTATGCTAAACTAGAGACATAAAGATTAAGAGATTTGCTCCCTACCCTCAAGAGACTTACAAACAAAATAAATTTGTACCTAAATAATAACAGTGCATGGCTTGATATGAGACATACTGGGAATATTATAGAGAAGAGAATAACTCATTTCATATGGGGAAAGAAGAATAAAACATTTTGAGTATTCATGTTTCTCCAAAAATTGATTTCGTATCTAAACAACAATAAAGCAACAATGGATATTATACAAACTATGACTAGGGGATAGCTTAGAGAATGAGGCATGTGTAAGTTTTTAATTCTCATTTCTTACAGCATGTGCATTGTATGAGCAAAGAATCCTTCACTTTCAAGTGATAGGTATTCATGGCCTGGGGAAGGCAGGGGCTTGGTTCCAAGATCTAAGCTTATCCTTCCTATCTGACTTTCTGTCACCTCTCATTGCCCTGAGGTGCTGGTGGTGGTGGTGGTGTGCGTGTGTGTGTGTGTGTGTGTGTTTGTTAAATGTTACATTTTATTTGCCCTGAGACTTTTTTAAACTCAAGTTTTCCCCTACTTCACATTTCATGTTTCCTCACAGATTTAAAACAAAACAAAACAAAAAAAACTGAACAGAGAAAAAAGGGAATACAAAGTTATGTGGAGGAAAATTAAACCCACTTAATACCTCAAAATGTTTCAATATTTGATCCCTTTTATTGAACTAAATGTTGTTATAGTATCCATATTTTAATTATTTAACAAATCATATTTCTCCATCAAAATTAAAAAATTCTGACTTCCTTGAAGCTTTTATCAGTATTTTATGCCACAGCCATCTCCACTCTTATTCTATATTCTAATGGCATTTAGCAAAATCTAAATTTGTCTGCACATTCCCCTCCCCCCCCAAAAAAAAACACAGATCAGCAAAGACAACAAATAAAAACAATAGCATAACCAAAAGACCTAGCGCATTACCAACTTAAAATAATCTCTAATTAGAGAAACACCCTTGTCCAGCCCAGGAAAATCAGAGAAGAGGAGGAAGGAGGAGGGTCCATGGAAAAAGATATTCACTAGCTAAAGAGAAATTACCACCTATGTTGGAGGTCTTAGAAGGAGGTCTAAGACTGGTGAGATCCTAGTGTTGACTGCTGGTGAATTAAAGGGAAATGATGTGAATGTTTCTGAGAACTGACACTGCTGTCTCAGGAAAGCATTTACATTTAATGGAGGAGGTGGTGATTTACCCTGGAAGCATTCACTGGAGACCTGGTAACAATGAGAAAGAAAGAAGAGAGAAAGCTCAAGGATTCTGTAAAAACAAAACCACAAAGTCAGATACAGCAAGGTTTTTTTGCAACAATCTCCACAATTCATTTGTTTTATTTTAGCTGCTTTAAAACAGCAAGTTTCTTCTTTTTAAACAATAAATTTAACAATTTTATTGAGGTGCAGTTCACATACTATACAATTGAAACTTTTCATGTGTGAAATTCAGTGGTTTTTAATGAATTCAGAATTGTGCAACTGTCACTATAATAAGTTTTAGAACATTTTTGTCACCCTAAAAATAACTTTGCTCTCTAACAGTTGTACTCTACTTCTCTTGACTTCTCTTCCACCTCCCCTATCCCAGCCCTTAGAGACCCTAATCTATATTCCTTCTGTTATAGGGCAGGGAGAGGGGCACTCCAGAACCCCCAAACTTGCTTTTTTAAAATGGGTTCTGCTATCCGCCGCATTAAGATAAACATATAAGGTTTTTAATTGAAAGGGACTTTAATATAATTAGGGAATAATATAGAAGATGACAAAGAATATAGTTACTAAGTTAAGCATTCAAAGTTACCCATCTCAATGAGAGTAAAAGTTTAGTCAAATAGGATTGGCCTAAAGCAAGGCCCAAAAGCCTGTCACAAGTCAGAAGGACCTTTTGTAGAGACCTATAGAAAAGGGTCAGAAAGAGTTAGATAAATTAAAATTAAGATGAAAGCTGCCATTATTAAGCTCCTCATGGGTCTTTTACTTACAATTATTTTAACCAGTCTAAGACCAAAAAGCAAGAGCAATTTTTTCACGTCCCTCTGCTCTACATGCCTCCTCCACGTCTCCTTGCTGCTTTTTATCCTGCTTTTCCCCCCCCCTCTCTTCCTTCTGTCCTCCTATCTCCTCTCCAACATTTTCTTATCCCTGTTTAGCTTTTTCTGAAAACTACTCTATTACACTTCTCCATTAGACTCTATTATACTTCTCCATTAGACTCTGGAAATTTCACATAAATGTTATGCAGCATGCGATCTTTTGTAACCAGTTTCTTTCATTTTAGGACAATATTTTCAAGATTTATCCATCCATGTTCATCAATATTTATTAGCATTCATTTCTTTTAATTTTCTAATAATATCCCATTGTGTAGATAGCATTTTATTCATCAGTTCGTGGACATTTCGTTATTCCTACATTTTGACTTTTATGAGTAACGCTGCTATGTACTTTGGAGAGAAGTCATTGTGCCCTGTTTTTATTTTTCTTGACTATATCTAGGAGTGGAATTTCTGGATCATAGTGTAACTATATGTTTAAGCTTTTGATGATTGTCAGACTATTTTCTAAAATACTGTTTTATGTTCTGTCAGCAGTGTATCAGGTTTTAATTTTCCTATATCCTTGTCAACCTTTGTTGTTATCTATCTTTTTGGGCATGGTGTTTTCTCTCATTGTGCTTTGATTTGCATTTTCCTCATGGCTAGGAATGCTGAGCATCTTTTCATGTGCCAATCTAGGGTTCAAACTTTTCTTCCATCATCCCTCAAAACTTCAACTCCAAAGGAATTAGAGCTACATATTTCTAAATGAAAGATGCCATAGGGTAAAGGCAATATACTGTGTGATCACAACTCTGACAATCTGGGAAAGGTGAAACTGTGGAGATGATACAAAGATAAGTGGTTGCCAGGAGTTAGGGGTGGGTAAATGAATGGACAGAACACTGAAGATTTTTGAGGCAGTCAGACTATTTTGTGTGATACTCTCGTGGTGGACATGGATATCATCACACTTATATCAGACTCATAGAGTGTACAGCACAGAGTGAACTCTAATGTAAACTATGGGCTTTGGGTGATAAACACGTCATTGTTGTTTCATCCATTGTAACAAATCAACTCTCTGGTTCAGGCTTTTTATCATATGAGCAGCTGTGCTCATGGAAGCAGAGAAATGTGTGTATATTTCTTTCAAATTTGCTGTAAAGTAAAATTTCTGTAAAAGATGAAGTCAATTTTGAAAAAAAAAAGTTCCTCTGTGTTAATAACTCCCATTTGCTAGCCAAACAATCATTGATCTTTTTTCTCTATATTAGATATACAAAATGGAATTATACCAACATCTTTCATGTCAGGCTTCTTAACAGGATGCATTTAAAATTCTTTCATCTTGTTACAAGTACTGCAATTAATTTCTTTTTTATTCCTAAGAGTATTATATCAATATTATTGATATATTTTGTTTATTCTTTTATCATTTGAAAGCCATCTAGATTACTTCTAGCTTTTGGTTATTATGCTTATAGGTGCCAGCGACTTTTGGATATAAATTTTTTTGTATGGGCATATGTTTTCATTTCTTCATGTAAATAACACAGTGGAATTGCTGTGCTGTATATTAGTATAGACTTAACTTTTATGTTAGTTAGGCTTTACTTTTAAGAAACTGATAAACTTATTATCAAAGTAACAGTACCATTTTACATTCTTAATAGTAATATGTGAGACTTACAGTTTTTCTGCATCACTATCAACACTTGGTAATGTCCATCATTTTGACATTATTCATTTTTATGTGTATGTGATGGTATATCCCTTGGGTTTTTATTTACATTATCTGACCATTAATGATATTGAGCATCTTTTTATATGTTTTCCATTTGAATATGTCTCCTTTGTGAAGTGTTTGTTCAAATCTTTGTTCCATTTTTAAAAATGAATTCTTTGTGTTCTTATTATTGATGTGCAAAGACTTTATATATTTTGGATATAAACTGTTTATATGTTTCATAATCTCTCCACTCCCAATGTATGTCTCTTTTTCCTTTTGCTTAACAGTGTCCTTTGAAGATGAAATACACAATTTGATTTTTTATTTCTCTGTTGACTCACTTGAATAGTAAGCCAGTCTTACATTGTTGGAATAAAACGACTTGATCATGTTGTATTATCTGTTTTATATCTTGCTGTATTTAAATTTACTAAAATTTTCTTTCAGAATTTTGTGTCTTTGTTCATGAAAGACAACAACCTACAGTTTCTTTTGTAATTTCCTTTTTGAGTTTCATTGCCAGGATTATTCTAGACTAATAAATTGGAGCTATTTCTACTTTATTCCTTAAAGGAATATGTTTAATTTAGGTATTAATTTTTCCTTAGCTATTTGAAAATTTTCTTTAGTAAAGTCTGCAATTTCATGGAAAGATTTAAATCATGGTATCAGATTCCCACCTATGTTTCCATGTATTTTGATAATTTTAATTGTTTCAGTGAATTTGTCCCTTTAAATTGACAAATTTCTTACCATATTTGTTCATGATATACTTTCAATATCTTTTTGTTTATAGTGATGCTCTTCATTCTTGATGTATTTGTGTTTTCTCTTTTTTTGCTAAGCATGAATAATTTTCAAAATAGCAAACTTTGACTCTTGAATTCTACTTATCTGTTTTCTTTTTCATTAATGTTGGTCTTACTGTTTTACTTCATTTAGTTTTAGTTTTTTTAGCCTTTGTTTTGAGACAGAAACGTTTTTTATTGATTTTTCCACCCTTAATCTTTTCTAATATATGCATGTAGCTACCCTTTTTCTCTAAGCACAGCTCGAGCTGCATTGCGTAAGTTTTGACATTACATTTTCATTTCCATTAACTTAAAAATGTTTTGTAATTTCCATTTTTTTCTCATTGTATTATTCAATTTTAAAACAGTTGAATTTCTATTTGCGTTTCTTTTTTTATGTTCAAATTAATTGCCCTGGGGCCAACACACATTATCTGCATGTTTTAATTCCTTGGAATTTTGCTTTTTAACCCAATGTATGATATACTTTGGCAATGTTTTATATGTACTTGAAAACAACATGTATTCTGGCATTGCTGGGCATTGTTTTGTATACTTTTCATTAGGTTAAGTAACTGGTTTGTTCAGATCTTGTACACCCTTATTTTTTTCTACCATTATTTCAGTTCTTGAGAGAAGATTATTAAAATCGCCAATGATGAGAGAGAATTGTTTCTAAATTTTTTGTTTTACCTCAGGTTTTAAAATTTAGGACTCCTCTGATAAACTGTCAAATCTATATTTATGAAATACCCCTATTTATCTATAGAAAGACTTATCAGTCTATAATTTGTCTAGTTATAATATAGTCACAATTGCCATCTTTGGTATTCACTTTCTTTGGCTCATGGTCCCCTTTTATCTTCAAGCCTAGTAATTGCTGGTGTAAAGTACCGAGTTTCCGTGGGCACCCCAAAAGAACAAAGAGCGGACACAGGGCTGCAATGGTCATGTAGAGCTTTAGTTACGCCAGCATGCTGGGGCCGACCGTTCAACCATGACACGCAGGTCTGGCTGAGACAATCGACCCTGAGAGGAAGTAGAGGTGAACTTTTATAGCCAATTTAGCCAATAGGCTGAGAGATCAAAGCCCACGCAATGAGCACAGCAAATAGCTTTAAAGAGAGACATGTTTCAAAAATTTAAACTTANAGGAGATCCATTTTGGGCGGGCTCAGGCTTCTGCCCCATACCTGGGTGCACATTCTAAGATAACATTCTTGTTTCATAGCCCTGCCCTTAACTGTCCAGGATTGCCTAAGGTATGGGACCAGCTGACCTGCTAGATACTAAGGTAACATTCTTGTTTCATAACCCTGCCCTTAACTGCTCAGGAGAGCCTAAGGTATGGGACCAGCTGACCTACTAGATAAGGCCTGTAGGCCGTTTTTCAAGTTTCAGTCAGCTAAGTTTAGACATAAACTCTGACTCTAACACTGGTTCAGTCTTTCTCATGTTGCATCACACTGATCACCCTTTTACTTACTGAACTACTTGTGATTACATTAGAATTTAATTGAGGAAGTGAAAGACCAATTCACTGAGAGCTAAGACATTGTTGAAAGAAATGGAGATGTAAAGAAATGCAAACATATAGCATTCTCAATGGACTAGAAGAAGTAACATTGTTAAAAAGGTCATCTTACATAAAACAGCCTACAGATTCAGTGTAATCCCTATCAAATTTCAATAGCTTTCTTTTTGAACAATATCAGAAAAGTGATAAAATGTGTATGGAAGCAAAAAGACCTTTAATAGACAAAGCAATCCTGTGACAAAAAACAAAACAAAACAAAAATGGAGTTATTATAGTCCCTGACTACAAATGCAAAGCTATAATAGCCAAAACAGCATGGATTGAAACACATACACAGATCAGTGGAGCATAATTGAGACTCCTGAAATAAACCCAAACATATAGGGACAACTACAGCAGAGGAATCAAGAATATACAATGGAGAAATGGAAGTATCTTCACTATATTGTGTTGGAAAAACTTGACATCCACATGCAAAAGAATGAAACTAGACCACAGTCATATACACAAAAGTCAACTCAATGAATTAAAGACTTGGATTTAATACTTGAAACCATAAAATACATAGAAGAAAACATAGACAGTAAGGTTTCAGCATTGACCTTAGTGCTATCTTTGTGTACTCAACTCTAACAGCAAGGGAAAGAAAAAAAAATAAACTAATGAAACATCAAACTAAAAATATTCTGCAGAATCGATGAGAGAAACTATTACCGAAACAAAAAGGCATTCTACTGATTGGGAAAATATATTTGCAAATTATACAAGGGGTTAATATACAAAGTACTTAAAGAATATATACAACTTAACAACAACCAAAAGAAATATTCCAACTAAAAAATTGGCAGAGGATCTGACTAGATACTTCTTCAAAGAAGACATAAAGATAGTCAACAGGCTTGTGAAAAGATATTCATTATCACTTATTATTAGGGAAATGCAAAGCAGAACCACAAATGAGATATCACCTCACACCTGTGAGGGTGACTGTTATCAAAAACTGTTAATAAGGCTCTGGAGAAAAAGAAACTCCCCTCCATTATTGGCGGGAATGTAAACTGGCACAGTCACTATAGAAAACATGGATGTTTCTAAAATTTTAAGAATGGAAATGTCATATGATCAGCTATTCCATTTCTGAGTATTTATGAAGAAGACAAAAACACTACTCCAAAGAAATTGTATGTGTCCCTGTGTTCATTGCAACATTCTTTTCAGTAGCCAGGATTTGGAAACAACCTACATGTCCCTCAGTGGATGAATGGCTGAAGAAAAAAAAAAAAGGTGAATTCTTGCCATTTACAATAACTTGTGTGGACCTAGAAGGGATTCTGCTTTGTGAAATATCATCTGGATAAAGAACAAATTCCTTGTATTTTACCATTATGTGGAAGATAAAGAAACAACCCTTAGGATAGGAGAGAAAAGTGGTAAGTTTTGGAGGGGAAGGTTGGTGGGGTGTTGGTAAAACAGGAAAATGGGGTTGACTGTGTGGTGATAGAAACTAGGGTGTATATAGTGGTGATCATAATGCAGTATGTACAGATGTTAAAGTATAATGCTGTATATCTGAAGCCTATGCAATATTACAAACCAATGTTACTTTTACAGAAAGTTTTTTAAAAAGAAAAAAGTATTAAATCACATTTTTTTAAAAAAAGGAAATGGATTATAGGAGTTGGGTGCTTACTACCTGTAGGTGGTAGTAGAGAGTCATTAGTTATAAAATCCAAATTAAGATCTTTTAGTGATCAATTACTAATTTGTAAAATTGAAATATTCCCCAGCATTTTAACCTTTGTACCTCTGATTTATTTTTGAATTTCCTTAAAATCAGTATGCTTAGGTTTGGAAAAGACTGTGAAGTTACCGGTATGACATAATTTCCATCAAAGTTGAGATCATAAACTTGTTTTTTTTCCGTAAGAGCTTCCATTTTAATATAAAGGGTAATTTAAATAGAAACTTCAAAATATAAATAGGAATTTCTCTGCTTCTATATTTGGTACATTGATGAATAACTTCTACTTAAATTTTGGAAGAATATGGCAGAATATAACATTGTCAGTTTTACTGACCAAGACATAAAGTTACCATATTTGATGACATGTAAGAAAGGGAAGTGAAGACTCATTTATTTTTGTCAAACAGGAGAAAAAATAGTAATAAGACTGAAGTGTCTGGGACATTTTCTGCAGAAATCTAATTTTTTTCACTGGAGAGCTTTTGAAAACGAGTAGTACTTCTGTATATCACTAACCTTCAGATACTGGGACAGTTTATTGAGAGAGGGTGAGAAATTTTCTTTCTGGGAAATTATTCCAGTCTCTGTTGGTCAGTTTAGAAACTCATCACTCTCCTCCGTTCCCAAGTCAAGGGAAAGATTTAGATGACCACTTTCTCTAGCTCTCTCAAGGCCAAGAACCACTAAAACAGACAAATTAATTACATAACCTCTCTGTGTTTTGAACGAATGGACTTAAAGACAATGGAAGAAGCTATATGTCTTTACAAAGCAACTCTGTCAGCATAAACAGGCATCAGTATAGCAAGGCCTCACAAATGCAAATGAGGCTTCAAAGTAAAACCATGGAGTAGAGCTTGATTAATATGTAGTATATCATTTAAAATAGGTTTTTTTTTTTTTTATCTCAGGCCACCATGTGTATGGAGGAATAGGCCACTGAATACACATAAGCTTATTCTTGTTCAGTTTTAACATTGGTTAGATGGAAAGTAGTATAATTCTATACACATTTTAATCATTTTTGTTGAGTGTTGGCACTTCCATTTTTACAAACCCTTTAGGTGTATATTTTATGGTTTACTTTTTATTCGTCTTTCCTCTTCAGTCTTTCAATTTAAACAAGGCATTTAGACTGATAACAAGTTACTGATTTAAACGTTAGTGCTTTATTCTAAAGAAAATAATATTTCCAGCTATTCTTTAACTTATTTTCAGCTATTCTTTTAATATATGCAAACAAATTACAGTTATTCCAAATTGAAACTTTTTGTTGTTGTTGTTGTTTTTGCGTAATTGTACCAAAGGGGTTAGTGAACTTTCTACCTTGCTGTGTAATATATTTGAGTTTTGGAGATGATTATATATAAGACAAGCAACTTATTTCCAGATAATTTAAATGTCCAGAATTATTAAAATCTTAAGAGAAGAATCTATAAAAGTAATACATTCCATTAGGTCTGGTTTTTATCTCTCCCATGATCTCATCTATGACCACTTCCTACACAGAACAATCACTTCTTGAGCCCCTGTCTGAGATTCACTTATACCCACTTGTGGACACAGTACACTGAATCCTAAAATTATACCTGCTTTCAAATCAGTTCTCTGAGCTTGATCATCTCCCCTCCTTTCTTAGAACAATAGGATTCAGGGGTGGATATCTCAAATCTTGCACGTTAGCAACCTATATTTTACACATTAAGGTATGCTTGACTTTCTCTTGATAGTGGACTAGGCTTGACTGGCTGCTAACCAGGTGCAAACAGTTCCTTGACATTTTTGTGTTTGGTTTCTTCACAATGCTGCAAAGTTACAAGGATCAAGACCCCTATAGATTTGATTTCAAAGGAGGGGGTGTGATGAATAAGGATGTATGCTAATATTTCATGGGGTCACTAACAGTATTTTGTGTGGCATAGTTCATTCTTGCACACCTGAGAGGAGAAAGCATCCAGTGTACAAAAATGAACAATGATGTAAAATACATATAAATAAGTTAAAAAAAAGAATTAGTCTGCATAACCCTGAATGTTCAGTGTTCTTGCCCCATTTCCTTCCTTATAAATGGTAGTTTCTACTTTCAGTCAACCAAAAATGTCTACATACATTTCCAAAAGAATCTCCGCAGAGACAGTAGTAGTACAGATTGAGAACTAGTGCTACAATGGCAATGTTGTACCAACCGCCAACAATCACCTCCAGCCTGACCAGTGAACATTTTTACTCTATTGCAAAATCAACACTAGCCAAGACACTGACTGTCTAACCATTCTCCGTTGAACTTATGTAAAACAATAACCAGTTGCAATTTATTTAGCCAATTTCCTTTGAAACCTCAAATTTCTATTAGTCAAGTAGACAGTAGAAGTAGTCAGTAGAGTCTTCTTGGTTTAGTAGTCTCCACTCATTTCCTACCTTCCTTTTGGCCTCACCCAGGGTGAGGTTTGCCCTACTAGACCTTCAGTTGCTAATTTCAGTGTGAATATGCGTTTTTTTGTGTAGTTTGTCTGAACTAATTTTTCAGGCTTAATACTGCCTTTCTTGATGAAGGCACTGCTTTCCTATATATCTTTACTAAACAAAAACAATAACCTCTAATGTGCACTGTATGTTAGTCATCAACCTTAATCTCTTAAGTAAATAAAAAAATGGTTTGTTTGATATAGCAAGAAAGACATTGATTGATGACCTATGAAAAGTCCAGTTTATTATTGCAAAATACATTTAGAAAATGCATTAGGAAATTAAATAATTTTTACACTTAATTTTCACAAATGTTAGAATTTTAAAAATTTTTTGAATCATTGGAGTCATTAACAGAGCCTAGTCATTTTATATTTCAGTGACCAAAAAAAAAGAATCCCTACTTACCAATAATCATGGATTGCTTTTTAACAAACTGATTTCAATTTCACCTTCAAAATAACTGACCTATGTTCTAAGTATGTCTATAATTTAAGTTAGGTCAGTTCAGATATATTGTAAGTCATTACTTCTTTTGCAATTAATCAACATTTGATGCTTCAGAGTTCAAATCACTTTTTAATTGCTAAGAGTGCTTGGCTGAACTTGCACTCACTCATACCCACACTCCACTACAACAAACATGTAGATATACAGGTAAACCTTTATGTTTATATTATACATAGTCTTTTGGTCACTGTGCAGTCCTTTTGGATTAGTGTTACAATGAAAGAAATACAGGCCTTTCAGAGATTGGAATATTGCCTTTCATTGAGAGAGATTTTTGTATCCTTTATATACTTAAGTTTTTAAGAGGCTTGTTAATATTGAATGTATCTCTAGATATAAAGGGTATCTGCACTGTTTCAGGTCTGATGGTGGGAGATCCTATGATTTTATTTCTACTTCAAAACTATGGATTTGATGAATGATTGTACAAATAAATTAACCATTTAAAATTACTTTAGAAAATATTTGAAAGAAACCTTTTAAAACAGAGTTTCTTTTGAGATATGTGACTACGTTTGGTGGAATAAAAAGTATTCTGGGGATGTTACAGAAATTTTATTTCACTTGAAAAAACAATTTGCTATATCATGAGTTAAGGAAACTCTAAATTTCCACATTATTTCACATATTAAATTAGATTCTATGGTAGTCTGTGTAGCATATCACTAAAAATATTTTTTGAATCTCAGGCCACCAAAACTGTGCACACGTTATAGTTCCCTAATTTCAACTACTTTTAAATTAACTACTTTTGTGACTTCCTTCTTTTGACACATAGTTAAACATATTAAGGAGCACAGACTCTTGGGGCTAGATTTCCTAGATATATAACCTATCTCTAATATCATGATTAATTTCACCTCTCTATGAAAACAGTAGTTGATTCTTTTGTGGTACCCACTAGGTAGGTTGTAAATATAGCATGACTTGTCACTGCCAAATCACAATAGAAAACTTTAAATTTGTAATCAACGGGGAAATGGGATGTTTTCATCTGTTAATCGCACAGCTAAGTGAACCTATTTAGAGTATTGTTCATCTCATATCAAACCTTCTGAGATTGTATGGTGGAAATAAAATGCTTGCAAGATGAACTTTTTTTCCAAGTAGATGAAGACTTCCGTAATTTTCTCATTTCTTAACATTTGGGATGATGGGTTAACTAAGACTCTCTAGGAACTCTATGGAGGAATTTTTCTTCTAATTCTCCTCATCTGTACATAATGTCCATGGTAGGAATGGTTCTAAGTCTTGACAAAGATGTTTCTCTGTCCCCAATATAATTTATTACTTGCAAGTCAGAGTTGTTTATTCTGACAAGTCATGTAACATGTAGCAAAATTGACCACAAACTATGGGAAAAAAACAGGTGCACAAATACTTTTAGAACTAAAATAAATCTTGAACAATTTTTAGTTCAGATTTCTCATTTGACATGTAAGAAGAAACTGAGGACCCCTAAAGTTCACTTTCCATTCTGTAGACTTTATAGTATCTAGCATTATGTGAGGTTGCACTGGGTGGATATATTTGGAATAGAATCTGTTTCAGGAAATAGGCATGGTGGGACTAGACTGGTTTGTCTCCAGCTTCTTAGATTTATTTTGATCTCAGCCTGAGGTAGTTAAGACCACATCTTCAAGTAAGGTTCACATAGTTTTGTTCTTCTCCCTTCTGGTCACCATTATAGTGTTCTCTGGTTAGTATCTATATTAGGAGAAGATAAATGGCAGGGCAGCAAACTAAAGTCCCATTAAAGATGCTCTAACAAGTGTAGGAGAGCATTTGAAAGCCAGGAGGATGGTGTGAATAGTATTGTAATGCAATTGACCAAACTGAGTGGGGTCGTGTCTGAGGGCCCAGGTATGAGTGTACAGCTTTGAATGGCTACAATGAAGGCAGTAATTTTCAGCACATGCTGTGATCTGGAGGGCTAGAACTAAGAGGAGACTTTAGAGAAGGAAATGATAGTATCTTAAATCAGGGTATTATTTCATTCTGGTTGCATAATGTAGACACAGTGGTTAAACTGTTATTGTAGAGAAATGGCTTATGCATATTTAGTGAGCTGCTCGCATTGAAATGAGTGGCTGTTACAAACACATAAATGCATGTGTGGTTTCCGAACAGTTAATAATTGTTTAATAAGCAATTCCTTGTAAACCTCCCTGAGTCACTGTAACTTGGGTAGAGATGGATTATTCTTCCCCATTATTAGAGACAGAATAAGAAATAGCTAGTAATGAGGAAAACACTTTAAATATAAGGGAGAAGACTAATGGGGTAGACTGCCAATTACCATTATGAGAGATTTTCAAAACTGAGAGAAATGTACCATGTGGGAAAGGAAGTGAGACTAGCCAGAGGGAATACAATCCATGCATCCTTGGAGAATTAACTTCCTTTCATATCCAAATAGATTTTAGCAATATATGTACGGTGAAGGCAAAGGGGAAAGCTATGCTAGGAAGAGGGTGCCAGAATATTGTGGCTCAAGTACTGGCTTTCTTTGTAAAGGGAGCAGTGAATGTAGTTTCTCTTGATGTTTCAGAACTGTGTAGGGCAGGAGGAAAGTCTTCCTGTCCTCAAGGTAACAAAATATTGTTACAAAATATTTCACAAAGGTGATACAGGGATTGCTTTAAGATGACCCAGCATTGTGGTCTTTCAAGCACCCCTACATGTGTGCCGTTGACTGTAATGTCTTTAAAATTATTTTGACTTAAGTGTATAGATACATGTGTTTGATCCCTGCTTTGGTAACCGAGACTAGGCAAAACCCACTGTGACTTGTCTACAATGAAATATTAAGCAGCCAGCTAAATTTTTAATTGATTTGCTGAATTGAAAGAGTGGTTTAGAAATGTGAGACCTTACTCCTCACTTAGAGGGACACTTGCATATAGCATATAAATTATTCATACCATGATAATTATCTAGGGCTTTATCATCACCTTATAATGGGTATGCTAGGAAACACTTCTCCTGTACTTAATAGCTCATATCTAACAGATTCAGTGTTATTATTTTCCAGAGAGTAAGTCTAAGCTCACAACAACTATGACCCATGGTTCAGATTAAGGAAAAGATGCTTTTTTTAAAAAGATTTATTTATTTATGTATATAAGAACTGGGGTACAGGCCAGAGGTGCGGGAGGTGAGAGGATTCACCAGAGACAGAGCCAGGAACAGAACAGGCAGATCAACTGAAACACACTGCTGAAGGGAGTAGTGGGTGGGGCAGGAGAGGTCTGTTGCGCCATGTGGGTCACCCTCCTGGCCGGCAGCAGGGATCGAACTTGTGCTGCAGTGGCTGCGGTTTGCTTCATAGTGCATTGCTTAACCCACTGCACCAATAGAGAGGGCCCAAGATGCTTATTTATTAAAAAAAAATTATAAACTATCCAGCAATATCTTCCATATTATTACTCCCTATTTCATGGATTTAGATATCAAATCATATTCCCTAAATATAATTGCATACATAAAAAAACTCATTGATTTGTTCTGTCTGAATTTATGTAAGCATGCATAAATTAACATACTGAACATTTAAGATTATATTAAGAAAAAAGACAAATTTTTTTTCACTCTTTTTGGTCTTTTTTTTTTAACATTTTTTAAATTTATATATATTTGACATCAATTGTAATCCCCATGTATTCCTTATCACCATATCACCAGTGCACCATCACCTCAGTCCCCCGTGCTCCCGTTTGCCCTCAACCCTCTCCCTCCCCTCATCCCACCACATGTCTCCAATTTGTCCTTGTTGCAAGGGTAGAAAGAATGTGTATTTTTGGTTTTGTGTCATTATTGTTATTATTATTATTGTTCTTATTCCTTTCCTTGATCCTCCTTTGGTTCCCTTATGTTCCTCCTAGGGGAGGAACCATCTGGTATTTTTCTTTTGCCTTCTGCCTTGCTTCACTAAGCATAATCCCCTCCAGATCCATCCATGTTTCCATGAATGAGTCTAGTTTTTCATTTCTGATTGCTGAGTAGTATTCCATCATGTATATGTACCACAGCTTCCTGATCCACTCATCTGTTTGTGGGCATTTAGGTTGCGTCCAGGTCTTACCTAGTGTAAAGAGTGCTGCTATAAACATAGGGGTGCAGGTATTCTTTTGAATCAGTGTTTTTGTGTCTTTTGGGTATATTCCTGGGAGTGGGATTGCTGGATCCTATGGAAGTTCCATTCTTAGTAGATTGAGGAACCGCCCTACTGCTTTCCATAATGGTTGGACCAGCTTGCATTCCCACCAGCAGTGTAAGAGAGTTCCTAAAAAAGACAAATTGTTTTTTTTATTATTTTTTTAATGTAATTTTTAAAAAATTTACATATATTTGACATCAATTGTAATCCCCATGTATTCCCCATCACCGTAACACCAGTGCACCATCACCTCAGTCCCCCATGCTCCCACCTGCCTTTCACCCTTTCCCTCTTCCCTCCCCACCAAGTGTCCCCAGTTTGTCCTTGAAAAAGACAAATTGTAATGAAAAACCTAATCAGGCTATTGTGACTGATACTTTAATTTGAGCCTGGCTTTCCCGGCAGTCGAGCCCAGGACGCACATTATGATGGGTTGCAAACTTATTGTTATCAAAAATGAGGAAATGTAGCAATTTTTAAAGGTAAGCTTCTTTCCACACTAAATATCAAAGTAAAGTTTTCTGCATAGAGGAACTGTGTAGAAGACTTTGGGTATTAATGTAAGTTAAATATTCATCGTGGCAGGTTGATAGAAAATGCAGAGTTAATTTTTTACCTGGCTGCTTAATAAATAATGAAATTAAATACTCCTTTACGAAGCATCCTATGGCCTCTGCAGGAAACATGGTGCCTGGGAAAGTTTGCTCTGTGGACACTGAGTGTTTTCAATCATTTCTGTGCTTGGCTTTCTCATCTGCAAAGATCTTCCTTATAGGCTTGTTGCAAGGGTAGAAAGAATGTGTGTATGGAGCGTTTGAAGCTCAGCATTAGTGTTCCCTTCATCCTTTAGCACCGGTGCTGTAAATTGTTGTATTGTAACTAACACATGTGCATGCACACACACACACAGACACACATGCACACTTCTTTTTTTCATTTGAGAGTTATCTTTAAATATTTTAATGCTGGGGAAAATAGAACAGATTCTTTGTTAAATTTAAGGCCATGAAGATCAATATGAATATTGAAGTTTAACTTGGGGTGTTTCAATAATGCTGCAGTGTTTTGTAAGGTAGTCAGCCAATGTTAAGATCTTGCGCATTAATTATTCTTTGAAAGCTTCTGATTGTATTGAACTGGAGGCTATGTATTATCCTTCCTACAGACAACCTGGAGTGCCACAGTTGTTTTATGTTTTTTTTTTTTTTTCTTGAAGTCACTTTTTCTGTTTGAGTACTTAAAAAAATTTCCTCTAAAGTTATTTTCTGAGTAGGTACTTTCTTTTAAGTACCTTTAAAAGAAAACTTGCTTAATTATTAGTACTGAGGGTTTATGCTTCTTCCATAGAGTGATAAGTGAGTTCCTTGAGTCCTTGGGATAAAAGTGGTACGCTGGACTCCACTTCAGCTTCACTTTTCATAATAGGGAAACAGTGTCCCTGGGTGATTTGGTGGAAATCGTAGTCTAGAAGTTGGGCTCTTTTAGGACTGTGGCTAAACAAATTTAGGATTGCTTGATGTCCGCATAGAAGACTAGTAAGCTGAGCTAAGCCCTCAAGGACTCAGGACATAAATGTCTCCCCCCCAAAAATACGGAAAGTGCAAATAACACCTTACAGTGCTTATCTTCTTTGCTGTTAAGGGGAACTGATCAATAGCCAGGCACTCTCTTTATCAGCCACCTTCACTGCTACACTTTCTGTTGGACTAGACTCCTGTACATGTAGCAGCAAAAGAGAGCAGTGAGCAAACTTCATAGGTTTGCTTAAATTATTATTAGCGGTGAAAAGAGGGTATATTACAAGGATGTTTGTGTGGCTCCACCAGTGTGATGAGAGAGGTGATGTGCTGTGTGAGTCTGCATGGAACTCACCCTTAGTTCCAAAATGTGTGCTTGGCTCCTCAGTCAAGCACAGAGTGAGTTGTAGTTGTGTTAGTGGAAATGTTGTGTGTCCTTGTGTACTGAAGAGCTATTGTTTGTGTCTCCAGATAGTGTCCCCCCTTTGTTTATCCTTCTGTGAACCCCAGAAGGCAGAACTACATGGGCAACATATTCAGGCTCCTATGCCCACAGGCTTTTGATTGGGTTTGACCAGTGCAGGGCAACTATGGTTGGAGAAAAGTAGGTTTGGAGCCTTTGTTTCACTGACTCCCTCTCCGTGGTGTTCATAGTCCTTGTCCGGATACCAGCTCTTTCTTACGTGCTCTTTGTCTCAGACTCTAGTGACTGCTCTGTGCTCTGGTACCTGCAGGTTGGGGCTGGTACAGTTCTCTGTTGTTAGCTTTGGGACCTTGCACTGTTCCTCGAGGCGGATCGACACCTCTGTAAATAGTATTTCTACTGAACTCGCCTCATGTTACCCAATTTGAGTGTGCCATCTGTATCTGCTGAATCTTGCACTGCTTGACATTTAATGCCAGTGCCCATTTAGAGGGTGGGAGGTCCCCAAGGTTATTCAGGCTAGAGGAGATTCTGGCTTCTGGCAAATACGGCCATTTATAATTTAGCTAAGGCATTGCAAAGTTGACTCTTGTTCTCCTGCAGCTCATAATGTTGGAACTAATGTAGGATTGTGGAGCTGATTTTATTTTTCATCGTTTTCAGCTGATGGTATTTTAGAAGTCATATTTGGAGTTAGAATATTGTACTGAATAGTATGTGGGCTCTGGAAGCAGAAAAACATAGGTTTGAATTCTAACCCTTTCTCCCCCTTCCTAACTGCATAACCTTAGGTACTTTATTTAATCTTTATTTCCATCTGTAAATTATGAAGATTATTTGTAGCTCTTGGGTTGTTATGAGGCTAAGTAAGATTATGTATGAAAATTATCAAGTATGGTGTGTGTAAGTATAGGAGACTTAATGAATAATAAATGATAATGCGAGATGACACAGCTTCAGAAGAGGACACTAGAAATATGTTCTATGCACTTTTGTCTATTTTTAATAAACTTTAAATTTAGAGTAGTTTTAGATTTATAGAATAGATGCAAAGACTGTAGAGATAGTTCTATATACCTAGTATTGAATTTACCCTGTTGTAACATCTTGTAACACGATGGTACATGTTTCACAGATAATGAACAAATATGGAGCTATTATTATGAACTAAGTTCTGTATTTTATTCTGATTACATTAGTTTATTCTAATGTTGTTTTTCTCTACCAGGATTCAGCCCAGGACACCACATTCTGTTTAGTTGTCATGTCCCTTGTATTCTGCTGGACTGTGACAGTTCCTCATACTTTCCTTGTTTTTGATGACCTTGATGGTGTTGAGGACTTAATGATCAGGGGTTTTTGTAGACTCTCCTTTTATTTGGCACTTGCATGATATTTTCCTCATGATTAGACAGAGGTTGTGGATTTTGGAGAGGAAGACTAGATAGGTGAAGAGTTCTCATATTAACAACATAACATGTCACTGTTGATGTTAATCTTTGAACTTGATCATCTGGATGAGGTTGTATTAGGTTACTTTTTATTTACCCCCTTTTAAAGTTAAGTCACCAAACAACCAAACTACCCTAAAAACTTCCCTTCAGGGAGATATTTGTATGGGACAAATTGTTTGAAAATTTTCTGTATAAGAGATTTGTTTCTTCTCCCCATTTACTTATCTATTCAGTTGTTTTTAATCATCATGGAGTCGTCACAGTTTTAAACTTTGGATTCTACTGCAGTACTGTGTTGTTTATTTTGCTGCTCAGGTTATTCTGAATTAGGCTGTCAAGTGTTCCTTCAGTTGACTCCTGTTCCCATTGACATACTTTCATCATTATTTTTTTCCTGTATTTTTCCTGCATCAGCCCTAGAACACAGCCATTACTCCAAGAAATCTTTGTTGTTTTTTGCTGGAGAATAGGTTAAAAACTAAGATCTGAGCACAATGGTGTCATCGTTCCTAGGACAATGGTGCTCTCAGGGCTTCCATCATGTAAATATGTGCATGCACAGTGACTGTATTGAGTTAAGTATGATTTTCTACTGATATCGCCGATCTAATTAATGAGTTTTATTCTAGGCTTCTCTCCTTGCTTTTCTGTAATCTTCCACTCCATTAGTGAGAAACCTGGCTTCCACATTTGGCTCTCCATTTACTTACTTGTCCAATCCAGGGGCCATATGCAGTGTTTTTATAATTTTAAACTTGTATCCCTTTGAGAAACTTTATCAAGCAGTTTAGCTAAGCTGGTGGGTGGTTCTTTAGTCTTTAGTTTTATAGATTCCAGTAATTTTAAAACTTGCTTAGTTCAGGCCCTCTTTTTCCCCACTCCTTCAGTGAGGTAATGCCATACTTTTTGAAATCCACTTAGATTCTTTTGTCATTGTCTGAATTCCATCCTGGGATAATCCACCCCTTTGATTTTTTTTTTCCTTATTTTCCATGCGCCAAGATTCTACTCTTTCTACTGCATATTTATATGGACTTTGGCAAAGACTCAGTGTCCTTTTCCACAATTAGTATCATACAGAATAATTTCACTGCCCTCAAAATCCTCAGGTCTTCACTTATTCAAGTCTCTTGCCTCTTGGCTACAAACTTCTGGCAATCAGCAATCTACTTTTTCTATCTATGGTTCTGCATTCTCTAGAATGTCATTTGAGTATAATTATACAGTATGTAGCTTCGCAGACTGACTTCTTTCATTGTGTGCATACATTTAAGCCTTATCTATGTTGTTGTATGGGTTAATAGCTTGTTCTTTTTCATCACTATATAAAATATGCAGTGAATGGATATACACTGGGTATTCTATTGGATAGCCAATGGTTATTCCATTCACTTATTGAATAACAACTTGGTTGCTTTTAGTTTTTATGATTATTGAGAAAGCTGTTGTAAACGTTGCTGGTTTTTGTATGGACATGTTTCAAACCATTTGGGCAGATACCTAGGTGTGTGACTTCAAAGCGACTGGTCCATTTGTCATCTCCACCACCAATCAGTGTTTGTTCCTCTCACTCTGCCCCCATATTATCACTTGGTATTATCAATTCTTTTCATCCCTAGAAATACCTAAATTTAAACACGTATATTTTCTATTTTTAAATTTTCTATAGCTTCTGGAGACAGTTAAAGCTACAGGCTCATCAATCATTTTAAATCGGTGTTCTTGTCTAGAGGTTTGACCTTGTTATTGTGAGCCGTGGCTAATTTTCTTTCAGAAGTCAGAATTGCCTAAGTTGTCTTTTCAATATCTGTAAAAATAAGTTTGGATATTTGTTTAAGCCATTGTTCATTTGAAGTACTAGTTGCATATATTCACTTATTCATCAAATATTTATTGAATACCTACTATATTTTGGGCTTTGGAGATAGAGCAGTGAAAAAATATGAAAAGGACCTTTCAGTTATGGGGCTTATATTTGTGGGGGAAAACAACTTTTTACATGAATGTAATAGAATACAATGTAATCCATTGCAGTGCAATATAAGATTGTGAGAAGTGTCAGGATCAAACCAAAGTAGGAATCTAGACATCTAAGAACACTAGAATTTTCGGAAGTATTGAATATTGAAACTGGAACTGGGGTGGTCAGGGAAAGGCTCACTGAGAGGATAGAAGTGAGCAGGTATCTGAAAGTGGCAGGAGAGTGAGCAGGTGGGTGTACATAGGGGTGTGCTTCCTAGGCAGAAGAGTAGGAGCCGAAGCCAGAAGTAACAGTTCATTTGCATGTTTGAGGAGAGCGAGGAGCCCAGTGTGGCTGGAGCTGATTAAGTGACGATGGCAGGACATGAATTGGAGGAAGCCTAAGGACTGGGCCTTTGTTGGATGTGGTAGACCAAACTTCCACGTGCATAGGCGTCACCTGAGTATGTTGTTGAAATATGCAACCTCATTCATCAGGCCTGGTGTGGAAGCTGAGACCATTCACTTTTAACAAGCTCTCAGGTCATAGCTCCACTGCTGGTCCATAAACCGCACTTGTGAAGAGCAAAGATGGAAGCTCTTTGATTAGATGGTTTATTCTGAATTAGACTAAGAGTCTGAGGAAGATACAGAGCATGGGAATGATGAGATTTGATTGAAAATTTACAGTCTCCTCTATTTTGTGGAGAATCCTCTGAAGGAATGAGGGGGGAATGTCAAATGTCTAGCAGGAGACTACTGCTGTAGTCTGGGTGAAGGATTTGGGTGCTTGGTCTTGGGTGGTGATGGTGGTGGCAGCAGCATTAATGAGAAAAGTGTCAGCTGGTGTGGGGGTGTAGTTTGTGCACTGCCCAAAATCCGGCTGAATGGACAGGTTGAGCTAGCAATCCAGTATACTCCACTACTAAGCCTTTCACTTTGTGATTCATCAGCCAAGAGGGCGATACCTTTTATCCATTTCCTTCTTCCAGAACATAAGAGAAGCCTCTCTATGATTCATGCACAAGCAGGGTGTGTGTTAGTTGGGCTCAAGGGTGAGAGGTAAGTATTGAATTTAGTTTAGGAGATTCTGACTGGGGACCGTAGAGAAGAGGAGTGTGACAAGAGCCTTTCTTAGCCTGTTAGTTTTCACTTGTGCTGTCATGTGTTGCTGCTTGAGTTCATGGCCCATGAAAGCTTTTCCTGGAAAGCAGATCAACCAGAGAGGAGCTAAGCTGAACTTTGAATTTTCTAGAGAGTAGTCTTTCAAAGAAATTGCTCCTGCCAGAGGAGAGGGAAAACAGACCCAAACCATTTATTTCAGGCTTTTCTCTGTGAATGGATACGAGTAGAATCTCTTTTAAAATGTCTCTATACATCTATAAAAGTGGTCACTAAGTATAATGGAGAGAACCATACATACCTATGCCAGTTTCCAGGCTGACTTCAGTAGTTAATCTCCTGTTCCCCACTGCCAAAATGATCTGAAGATATGTCTTATCCAAAAATGAAACTGTGAAAAGATACATCATATGTTCTGGGGCTGCTGTAACGATGTTGTAGAATATCTTCATTCAGCCAGCCATTTGATGACTCTTATGTGGAGCTCCTTTCCAAAAAGGAGCTTTAGCTTTACCCTTAGGCTTATCTGGCAGTGCGGTGGGTACCGCATATGGGTATTTTGCCACTGTGCCCTTTGGCACCTTGAGCTTCAGTTGGTTAGTATGTCATTGTTACTAACTTAAGTGGCTGTAGTGTGATCCATGAGGCATGTTCCATGTGTGCCATGCATTAAGCAGAGTGCCAGACCTGTCTAAATTAGAACAAAGTAAAATACAATTGTATTGTCCTAACAGTGGTTCAGTAAGGCTCCTGGCATGGATTGTTTGAGTTTCTTTAGGGGAAAATCATGCCCAATTTATTACCCTGTACTGAACTGAGGTAATGGAAACAGCTTAATCGTATTTCGAGACACAGAATGGGCCGCTGAGGGCAGAGGGTGTTGAGGAGTCCCATTTCTTTGGGACCCTGAATAATAGGTGATTCTGTTAATCATCTTTCTAAAACAAGATGTTGAGTGCCGATGCTAATCTGTCACCAGGAAGTATTCATACTTTACGTTAGTTGAGGTAGGAGTTGGAACTAAACTCTCAAAAAAGTACAGCCTCAGAGGCATTGATTCTCAAGAACAGAGAAACCCAAATCCACTACATTGCGATCAAGGTGTGGCAGCAGTGAATTCAGAATACAGGGCCTGCCACTGCAGAGTGGGTTCTGGTGGTCACTACAAGTAAATGCTGTCCGAGTTGCCATTTGAAGACATGTCAACAGTTAAAAATCACAAGGCATGTCCTATGTTCAAATGATGGAAACAAATTAAATAATATTACAGACAGCGTTCAGAACAAGCAAACCAAGCAAAGGTGGGATTCAGCTGCTGAAATGCTTCTTCTTAAACTCAATCTTAGTGTATGCATATCACACCGTTTTCAAAATAAAATGTATTTTAGTGATGACCTAATGAGCAGAAAATGAAGTGAGGAAGAGAAAATTTCATGATCAAGCAATATTTCTTGTACAGTAAGGTGTTAAGGTGCCTACTCTAAAGAAATAACACTATAGGAATTGCTGAGCAGTCATTATCTACTTAATAAGCCATCCCGAGAAGTCAGAGGGCAGGCTCCAAAATAAGAAAAGCGCAAGTCCTCACCCTCATTCCTCTAGTATTTCATTTGGCAATGATTTACCGACCATGTATCATGCACTTATTCTTATGTCTGAGTCTATAAATGGGAAAACCTCTATTCCCTACACGTTCTAAGTGAGTTTGTCAAATAAAATTGAAACTCTCAATCAAAAGAAGACAGACATCTGGGGGCCTCCCTGGTGGCACAAGGGATTGAGCACAGCACTGTGGAGCTTCTGCAGCCACTGCAGTGTGGCTTCGATCCCCAGCCAGGGAGGGCACCCACATGGAGGGCACCCACAGACCTCTCCTGCCTCACTCACTGCTCCCTTCAGCAGTGTAGTTCAGTTGATCTGACTGTCCTGCTCCCCACTCTATGTCTGGTGAATCCTCTCAATTCCCCTGTCCCTACCCCCCACACCTCTGGTCTGTATCCCAGCTCTTGTATGTATAAATAAATAAAAAAATCTTGAAAAAAAAAAGAAGAAGATAAGCATCTATTCCAGAATGGGAATGTCCAAGGGTCCAGGTCAAGTTTGTGCCACCCAACGGCGGGAAGACAGTGGAAGAGGAAATGAGATGGCGGCTCTCTGTGCAGTTAGGACTGCTTTGCAACTGAGACTTTAATTCTAACACTTTTCTAAACTAATATAAATTAATAAATGCAGTGTAAAGCAAATTACTTGATTACAGCAATATTTTTCAAGTGTTATAGGATCTTATAAAGCATGTAGTAGTGATTAATTCATTTTAAATAAAATATAGCTTTGTTTTCATATATGATAATTTGAAAGTTCATTCTGTAGCCCTTGAGAAGTTGCTGGAATGTACTTGGGTCATATTCGATTATTTCAGTCTAGAAATGTGATTTTTTTTTCTTGTTTAGTTGGCCAGTAGCTTGCCATGTTATTTGCATAATGTTTGTCCTGAGAAAGTTTAATGGTATATGAGATTATCTGTTCAGTATCATCTGAAATAATATGAAAAGTTTGCAGTGCATGGTTGACCTGAAGTCTGCTGATTGATGATAATATAATCTATTTATTTGAGTCTTTGGAATATAAAATGTACATTTTCATGCTGCAGTTTGCATGGTTCTGATAAAACATTAGCAAAGTAGCTTTAGTTAAAACTCAAAAGCTGAGCAAAATGATAATGATAACAACGATGCTAACAAGAACAAGTGTTATTTATTGAGATAGTTCTATGTGCCAGGCACTGCTCAGTACTTCACATACAGTTTCCTATTTATTCATTAGGGTGACCCAAAGAAATAGACATATTTATCTTCATTTCTTCAAAAAAAAAAAAAAACCAAAAAACAAAACAAAACTGAAGTTAGGAAACTTGAATTTACAGTTTAATGTAGGTGAAACACAGATAAGCAAGCAGTAGATGGATTTCAGCCTCAGACCTGTTTCACTTTAATGTCACCACCACCACCTACTTCCTAAATTACACTACTAATAAGTGACAGTTCAAAAGCATAGGTAATATCCTTGTCTGTAGATGGACTGTCAAGTGGTGGGGGTGGAGGCTAGTCTTCTAGGACGGAACACTTAGCCTATGGAATCTGATGCCTTCTTCAGTTAGACAGTGTTAACAGTTCTCCAACAGCCAGCTGGTGTCCTGTAAAATTATTTAGTGGTGGTGTGGGGAGCCCCTGCCCCATATTGGAAATTGGTCTCAGAACCCCAAAAGAATTATATGGAAGTGTGTCCTATGTACCAAATTTTTCTTGTTTACTTTCCTCTTTTTAAAATCCTTTCTGAAGCAAGCCTCATGCTTGCTTCCTTTGATGAATATGCAATGATTTTTTTCCGAGTGTGCCTACATAGGATTTGAAGGAAAAGCATTGACCTATGTGTTCAATTATCTTTTATTATTATTATTATTCTTAATTAAAGTCATTTAACCTGCCTTCAGACCTGCTGTGACTTACTGGAGACCACTGTGCATACAGACTCTTTGGATTAGCCCCACCGTATGACTACAAAGCTCATATTGGTTGGAACATTAATAATTGATACATCTCTTTTCCCAAGAGAAGGAAAAGTGGAGCAACTTCTCTTTGAGATGACTTAAACACACACACAGAATTGACAAACGGCTTGGCTGTATTTACACTGATTCTAGTTTGAAGACAGTTGAAGGTTTTTAACTCTTAGTTTCAAGTTTGAACTTACTCAACTTTGAATGGCAACTACAACATTAAGAGTAATATTGATGACAACACCATGATTCAGTTCAAGAGCTATATCTTTCTTTCTTTCTTTTTTGTGTGCTCCATAGAGTAATTTGACTCCATAGAGTAATTTGACACAGGGTGAAATGATAACCACATTCTTCAAAATGAGATTGCTTATTAGGTTGTTTATTAAGTATGATCATTTTTTTTTTCTGTTTCCCACTATCAACTGTCTCTTTTAGGAAAAAGTATTTTTTGTATTTTCTCATGGGAGAAAATAAATCAAAAGAATACATAGGATGTTCTGTCATCTTTAAGTTTTAGCTTCATGGATAAGGTTTGATGGGTGCACTAACTCTTGCTTGTCTGTATCACCTGTGTCTTTTTGCCTTATAATGACAAAGTTGAGCAATTATGACAAACTGTCAGGTCTGCAAATTAAAAAAAAAGTACTATCTGGCTCTTTACAAAAAAAGTTTGCCAATTCTTAACCTATAGGAAATACATATCTATATCACTTTCAACTCATCTTTTATTTCCTAAATAAATAGTATTGCCTCTTGGATTTTGTGAAGAAGCATAGGATTCACTGATCCAGAGTGAGAATCTACTTGAATAGACCAGTCAGGCAGAAAGACCTTGAGCTTTTGGCCTGTTCCAAAAGATGCCCCTGGGTCAGCCTTCAAAGACTCTTGTTGCTCTAAAAGATAGTAATTTGAATGAGGAATGTATTTCTTCTGACAGACTGTTAAACCAAAGCCAGGTCACCTGCCAGCATCCATGAAGTTGACCTTTCTGTTCTGTTTCCTACTGCAATTGTTAAAAATGATATGTGTTATGGGATAGTCTATTACATACTATTTTTGTTCTTTGACCAAAATATTTAACATATATTAGAAAAATATTGGAATAGCAAAGCTTTGATTTATTGGATGGTATGAGACTACAGTATTTAAATAAATCATAACTGACATAAAGAAGAAATAGAGGGTAACAGATAATATGTGGTTTGGTAAATATTGTGAACTTAGTAAGTGAATGTCCAAAGTTTATAGATCACTTTTTAAAAAAGATGAAATCAAATTAGGTTAGAAGTTTAGTTGGAAGATCCAGGGCGCATCAGAATCACATAGAGCTATTTTTTGATTAAAGAAATGACAGAGGGATTACCAAGCTGAAACTGAGCTGCTTCTAGTGGCACTAGAGGCCCAGGGATAGACATCAGAATTTGCCCTGGGAATATTTTAACATAAAGAAAGGGTGTTTTTGCCCTATGCTCTTTGAGATTTATTTAGGCATTGGTTGAAGAGTTCCATAACATTATTTCAGTATATATGATTACATTTTATGGGTGATATTATTTGTTATATTGGTACTTGTAGATTCGGGAATTTGAGAAACCTGAGTGTTACCGTTTGAGTCACTTGATCTTAGCCAAAAGGCTAAGAAGTGATATGTGAAGTTTCTGTTATATGAATATATCTTATCAAGTGGAAAATATTGTGCCTCCTGAATTTGGTATTCTACCTTAAAACTATGTTATTTCAGGCTGTTTCTTATTCCTGAAAACTGTAATTTTAATCGGAACATGGGGTTCACTGCATGAATAACAGAGAGAATAGAGTAGATCTTAGGAGTGAAAATCTTTACCTTTCCTCATTGTGTTTGAAGCTATGCTAAAGAGCTTCAATTTGTGATTTATTCTTATATGAGAAAAAAATAACCAACATTAAAAGGCAGATAGGCTCTAATTTGGGCAAATACAACTAGATTAATAATTTTGAATGCTTACTTTGAAGGGTAGAACTTTTAGAAATAGTGAGGTCTTGTTTGGTCTTGTCAAATTATTTGTCTTTAAAAAGAGAATGTGATTTTTATTAGAAACATTGAATTATTTTCAGCATTACAAGAAATCAGGAATGGGCTAGGAAATGATTATAGTCCCCTGCTTCTTTAAGCTTAAAACAGAATTTATGTTTTAATTTAGTTTTTCAGCCTCTGTGTGAAATTGTTTAACACAAGTGTTAAGGCCAATGGTATAAAATGTCACTGATTCCTCATTTCTAATTTTTTTTTTCATTTAGCAATGTCCATTGTCTTTCAAATAAGTTGATTTTTAGGGGACTAGATTAGGCTGCTTATAGCTGTAATAAAACGGTGCTGTTATAAAGGAGAATTGTCACTTTAGGTGCTATCAGACTTTGGTACTCTTAATATTGTCATCTCAGTGGAGAATTAGGTGTTTATGCACAGGTGAAAGCAGATTTAATGAACATGGAAACCACTGAGAAGCTGTGTGCTTAATACTTTGTTTTGCTTATTTCTTCTCAGTTCTCCAGTATCAACTCTGGGAACAAAAGGATCTGAGATAGTGTCCTTGAAAAAAAATCTAATGGCAAAAAATCTCAAACTGTCTTTTAGGGGCTAGGAAATTCAAGATCATTATTTTGTTAAGGAGGCAGAGCGTGTAATTATTTAAACTTTAATAGCACACATCAATTGGTTTTTAATAGCACACATCAAAAAGCTCAGGGCACCTTCTTTTCTTTAGATTTAGGATCTTACTCTCCCTGTGGGGAGAATCCCTGCTCACTCTTTCTCCCACTGCGTCTTAGGGTAGGACTGAGCTCACCCTAGGGCAGTGGGGTGTGGGTTTGTGGTTCGAACACTTCTTGTGACTTGTCCTCAATCTGTTGGGTGCATGACACACACTTTCCCCTGGGACGACTAAATGAATACAGCGAGAGGTTGATTTGGTGTGACCATCTGAGCCACCACTTGAAGAGAAGAAATCAGAGGCGAGACCAGCAGAGATGGTCTCTAAGGTCCTTGTTAATGGCTCCCCCTCCCCTCCCCTCTCCAGTTCAGCTGCTGCTGAAGTGCGCTCTCACATGGAAGTTAAAGTTATATTGGTCATTATATTTCCTTTGTTTTTCCCTTTCTTAATTCACTGTAGTTGCTTAGGGAGTGTGGATCACTTGTAAATTTAAGAATCCTGAGAAGTCTTCAGTGACTCTTCTCCTTGCCCATCGGCTTCATCACACTGCTTTTGGCTGTTGCTGAAACATACCAGCACTTGAGGCCTGTGCTTCAGTCTGGCAAAGCTTTTTCCTTCTCCAAGGCTCTGGTGCTCACTCATTCAAGTCTTTGTCAACTTCTAGGGAGATCTTCCCTGACTCCCCATTTAAAATGGAAGCTCACACATTCCTATGTGACCCCCTTCAGCTACCTTTTAGCAGGCTAAATCTCTAATTCTTTCCGTATCATCAAGAGTCCCCTGCTTCCACTGGAGTAGAAGATGCTTAGAGAAGAGAATTATGTGTCTTCTATTTTTTTTTTTTTTTTGGTACCCATAGCACCTCAATGGGTGCTGGATCAGGTGGGTACTTAGGGATATTTGTTAAATTATATATAAAAATGGCAGCTAATTTCCCTAGAGATTACTTACTAATTAGAACAGAAAGAAAATGGTAATGTGTACAGTGGAGTAACTTGGAGAACTTAATGTTAACTAAATAAATGATCAAGGTCAACATCACCAGCAATGGAGTGAATCAACATCACCTGCCCTCTGAAGTGATGTGCCAAGCATGACACAGCCTTAGAGTGAGTTGTCTTGCCACAAATGCAAGGGAATATACACAATCATTAGATAAATATAAGAGAAGGAACATTCAACAAAAGAACTGACTTATATTCCTCAAAAATACCAATATTATAAATGGAAAAGAAAGGTCGAGAATCTTTCCGGATTGCAGGAACTAAAGAGTTGTGGTGGTCAAATGCAATTTGTGATCCTCGATTAGCAAACATTGCTATGAAGGTCATTATTTGGAAAATTAAAAGAATTTGAATTAAGAACTGCATATTGAGAATAGTAGCCTATCAATGTCAAATTCCTGGACTTGATAATTATACTATGATTTTGTACATAATAGTCTTATTTCTTAGAAAATGTATACAAGGGATTCAGGGGTAATCATGGATTTTCAACTTTCAGTGTTCAGCATTATATGTATATCTCTATAACTGTTATGTATGTAGTAAGAAAGCAAAAATCAAGTACTGTAAAATGTTAGAAATTTAGAGGACAGTTAAAAAAACATACTGTATTAAAAGAACAAAATTAGGTATTTTGAAATTACTAGTATTAGGTCATTTCTGACTTATAAAAATGCCAAATTCATATAGTTTATATAGTTCATCTGATATTATTACACCTACGTTTGACTTTTAAAATGAAAATCTAAAAAGCAAGAAAGCAAATGTGATAGGTATGACTGGACTATCTTTACTGAATAATGTATTTATGTGGATCCCTTTTTCCTCAGTAATTTATATCAGCTTGACTTTTTGAGCTCTCGTGTTCTTTGTTCTTGCTGAAGGAAAGAAAAATGTAAAGTTGCCAATTAATGACTTCTGAGTCTCTTGATAATTTTGTCATACTTGATATTCATTTAAATCAGTTTAAAGCTCTAAATTCCATTCTGTATAATAGTTCAGTGTCCTGTGACTCCGGCGCCTCTAGGCTGTGTCTCGGGTATGTCCACTGGGACTGGCTCCCACAGACTGCATTCTCTTCCCCTGGGGCCCTCTCTTCCTCTCTGTACCAGCCTGCTAAGCAACTGGTGGTTGGGTAAGGGGAGGCCAAGGTGGTGAGGTGAGGTAGGGGGGAGAGGTAGTGAGGGGGAAAGACTCCTATTGTATGATTTTACAAGCAGAACTGCTGACCCGGTGGACAAGTTTCCTTTTCTCTGCTATTTTGTCTCTCTGACCAGTGCTGGAGATAATGGCTGTGACTCCTGTAAGGTTTCCTTGCTCTATCTGGCTTTTGTTTACTGTGATATTTTGGTGTCTTGCTATTCTCTGCACAGACAATGCATGTGTTCTGTCCTACTTCCAAATTCAGTGACCACAAGGGGAGCTTGCTTATTTTTTATAACTGTCTACTGGTGATATCTGCCACACTCCACTTTTTTTTTTTAAGATTTTATTTATACATATAAGAACCGGGGTACTGACCAGTGTGAAGGGGTGAGAGGATTCACCAGGAACAGAGGGGTAGCAGAACAGGCAGATTGACTGAAATATACTGCTGAGGGGAGCAGCAGGCAAGGCAGGAGAGGTCTGCCATGCCATATGGGTCCCCTCCCTGGCTGGGGATCAAACTTGTGCTGTGTGGCCACAGTGCAGTGCTCAAACCCTTACACCACTAGGGAGGCCCCACACTCCACTTTTGATTGTGGATTTCCTTGCTCTCTTGCAAACTTTTGCAGGGTACAGCCTTGCAGTATGCATGGGACCTAGTAGAGTTCAGTAAATGTATGCTGTCTACAGAGAACACAACAGATTATATAAGAGCATGAATGACCGGCATCATAATGAGATGGCTTGGCCCTGGATCATGGATCAAGGCGCATTGCTTAATTTAAACCCCTCTGAAGAGGGAGAGTGAGTCAGAGTCACACTAGACAGGGCAAAGTAACTAGGACATAATTAAAGGATGAGTTGGGAGTTATAAAGAGGAAGTTCAAGCTTTTGTCCTCTTGTATTCCTCTGACTGACGTAGAGGCCAGGGTACTGCCATTTTTGGTAAGTTGATTGGTCAATCATGAGGACTGTGGTGCTGAGACCCTGCCAGACACACCTCCACCAACCCACTACACACTGATTTCATTTCAGCAAACACTCCGTTATGTCATTTGCATAGATGTGTGTGCTGAAGTACAAAAGTCAAGGGCAATTTGTTCTAGAAGTTTTCATGGGTTTGTGCTGACACTGACCCCTGCTGCCGCTCCTCCCACAACTCGGGGACCGCTACTGTGCCTTCACTGAAAAGAAGTGAGTGTCAAAGTCCTTGAGGCACCTAAACACTTCACATCATTCAGTCCTCAGATGAACAGTCAATTTGTGAACTCCACGTGAAAGTTTCCATTTTGCAGTTGAAATTGAGAGTCAGGGGGCACTTGGGTATCATATTCTACTTTGTGTTTTTTACTCTCATTCTGATTGATTAGAAGTCTCTTGCTCTTAAACCCTATCTTGACATGTGTATAAATATGTCTAATAAAAGAAAAAAAAGCAAGTGTTCTGTGGAAGGAGCTAGTGAAAGAAGGCCCAGGGCCCACATTCTGTGTGCCTGAGTATCACCATAGAGAGTGTTTAAACAGAGATGTCTGTTCCAGTCATCACAATTTAGCGCATGTTATGAGAGTCTAGCATTTTGGAGAGCACCCCAGGTGATTCTGAAGTCCTAACTCTCTGAGAGCGTTAGCTTCATGTAGCCCGGTGTGTTAATTACATTGTTTATTCCAAGTAAAAATGTGAATTCTACTTTATTTGGTGGAGTTCTGCTGGGGATCTTTCCTTGAAGAAGCTGGGGTCTAATTATCAATAAGCTGTCTTATCAATAAGTATCTTCTTTCATGACTTGGCTAGTATTTAGAATATGACATGCTTTCTCTTAGTTGGTTGGGGATTTAAGTTGGGAGAGATGTGTATCATCTGAAAGATGTGCATTACCATGCAGGCCATCCTTGTGTGAGATGATTTTTCAAAGGTAAAGATGGGAATAATGGGTAACCAAGGAGAATGGGGCTCTTAATAATATTTGGAAGTCCCTCAGCTGTTCTCCAGTGGGGATCATTAAGGCACCGCTGAATTGAAGATATCCAAGGTCTAAAATACATTTTAGTGCTTTCTCAATTTCGGTTACAATTTCTTTTTCTCTTGTGCAGACAGTACTTGCTTTGGTTAGCAGAAAGCAGATGATAACGTCTTTTTAAAGGCAGAGTTGAAAACACCAGATTGCTTCCTTACAATTATCAGTTAACCTTTTCTCCTCATACCTCTCTTATTGCTTCTTAAGGTCTTCTGTGTCTTTTGCCAGTAGCCTTAGCTTTTTTTTTTTTTTTTTTTTTCATTTGCTAAACTTCTATCTTCATGCATTTACTTCTTTATGTGAAGTTTGGCTTAACTTTTCTTTCTCATGACCTTCCCATTTGCTCTTTATTCTCCACAAAGATATCATTTCAGCCAATTTATTACTTGGGCAAAATTCTTTTCTAAAGTTCATTTTTATTACTTCCCTGATTTTCCTCTTTTTGTCGGGGTTAAGAATCTGTTACTATGTAGTTGCTTTTTAGGTTTATATCCTAAAGGAATTCCTCTGTGATTCTTCACTAAATCAGCAAAGAATGTTTTTGAATGTCCCTTACTTTTGAACTTTTCCATGAGCAAAACATGGAAACAATAGATCTGATAAATGTAGTCCATAGAATCACGATAATGACTGTGAGCATGATGGAGAAAAACAATTATTAATATTTTTTTAGTACTGTCTGTGGCGGAGATATTTTACTGAACATGCTGTCTATATTAGCTCCTCTTACTGCTCCCAACAATGTGATCGGCACCCAGCACTCCCAGAATACACTGTTTTGCTGGGGGAGAGGCAACTGGTGGTTTGAGGGTGAACTCTCCTCAGAGAGAACAGCCAAGAATAAGTGGTTATTTGAGGGCCCTAATTATCTTGAGATTGCCAGAAGGATTGTTTCATGGCGCCCCCTTGACCCATTTCAAGGTTCCAGAGAAGCTAGGGATGTATCTCTTAATCACTATGCCACTGTTGTTGACCAGAGTGCAGTGCATCCACTCCTGACGGATTCTGATGCCACAGTGTAAATTGGAAAGTTCCACAGAGAGACACTCTGGGTCTATCAGTGACCTAAGGCCAGGCCTCTGATGGGGATGAGTGGCAGAAAGAGAAATAGAGGAGAAGACCAACAACAAAACTTTAAAATGCTCTTACTCATGAGGAAACTGAGGTGAAAAGAAATGATTTAATAAAATTTCTCAAAGATGGTAAGTGATGTAGCCAGGAGGTAGATATATGCTTTGCATTTCTCCCTCATCTGCTTTCCTTTTTTACAAATTCAATATTTTAACGTGATGATGTTGAATGAAATCAGTCAAAAAGTAAAAGACAGATTTTTTAAAATGTTTTCACTCATTGGTGGAATATAAATACCCCCTAAAACTATTATATGTAAACAATAGGAAGAAGACTAATTTGACCAAAATAAAAAAAAAAAAAGAAGAAGATAATGGTTTCTGGAAGGAATAGGGGAAAGGATGGAGGGGTGGGGGAAGAAGGCACATGGGGAAGATGAGGCAGAGGGGGCATATGGGGTATGATGGGCATGGATGGTTTTGCTGGGTAGAAAAAATTATTAAACACCAGAACAAAGTGGAATTTATGCCAGGGATGCAAAGATTATTTAACATCTGAAAATCTATGCAATATACCATATTCAAGAATAAAGGACAAACTCAACATAAAAAATCAGATGCATATTAATTTTGGAATTTATGCTCTTTTGTTATATATACACACCCTTTATTATATGCGCAGGGGTCACATACAGGGTGATTTTCTATTATGTTAGCTGGGAAGCTCATTTTTTCTACCCATATAACATATAAATCCCAATGTTACTTCTTCTAAAGAGATGTTCCTAGAGTGTTGACAAATAATTTTATGTGTCTGGGCTTCAGTATTTTGAGTGTACCAAATATAATCAGTGTTTGACTGATTAAATATGTTACTTGCAAAATATTTTATTAGGTTTGCAAACTCTAATCCATGGCCTGCTGTCCTGTTTCTGATGGCTAAGGGTGGTTGTGGAAACTTTTAATACATGGAATGTCTTCTCTTTGCTGATAGATGTTTCTGTAAAAAATGGATAAGGTGATGAGATCAGAATCAACTGTGTTTCTTATGCAGAACCAGTGCTTGAGATGCATGCTAACTCCCTCGCTATGCATCTCATTAACTTGCCTAGCAGTTGGAGATCTGCATACTGACTTTGCGAATATTTCATTACTGTATTTTTCTAAGGGAGGCTCTATGTTTGCCAAAGAACTGACAAGATATGTGTCTCTATAACTCAACTAGTTTTATATTATGATCAATATGAAAGATTGCCTCTGATTACCTGGGGATGCCATGAAACTGTTAAAATAGATTAGGTTTCTGGTTTATTTTTTGATTGACTGAATCCTGTAAGATTTAGGAAAGGGATGTACATTGAAGAAAATTTTAAAATGTTTTCCTTTTGCCTCAACTCTTTAAAATGATTTGTCCAAAGTTTGTGTTTTAGTTTTTCAATAATTTAAAAGAAAAAGGAAAAGACATTTGTCTCCACTTTATAGATGACAAAAAAAAGTTTTCAATTGCTGCTATAACACATTATCACAAACTTAATGACTTAAGTTAAACAAATTTATTATCTTACCAATCTTTAGGTCAAAACTTTGATGTGGTTGTTTAACTGGCAGGACTAAGATGGCTTCTGAGATTCTAGAAGACAATCATCTCTTTGCTTCTCCCAAATTCTAGAGGCTACCCTCAGTTCATTTCCTTTCATTGTCTTCAAATCCAGCATCAATAGTCCAGTTGTTTCCAACCTCTCTTCCTCCTTCCCTCTTACCTTTTCAACCCATCCAGCAGAGGTGACCTACTTTAAGGACATGTATGATTAAATGGGCACACCTGGATAATGCAGAATACTCTATCGCAAGATCCTGACTGTTAATAACATCTGCACATTGATATGCTAGGACATATTGTCACTGATTGTGTTGTCTCATCTTTTTAATTATGAAATGATATTTTGAATGATATATTCTGAAGTGTAAGCAGTTCATTATTTCAATGTACTGTAATGAAATCGATTTTTAGGGTATAGTAGATATAAGATAGGGAATCTCTCTTTATAAAGGTTCTCAGATTTAAAAAGCCAGTTTCCAAGGAGTATAGTTTAGAGAACTTGTTACTATCTTTCAGATTTAAAATTGCTTTGTACATTTGTTGTTAGAATAAACTGAAGGAGGTAAATCTCACATTCTCTCTTTACCAAAGGACCATGATCATCGTTAGCCCATGGTTTCTTACTTATTGACTGATTGCTGTTAAAGAGTTGTTTGATTACTAAGTAACTTCAGTAAGGTTGGCTTGAGACACTGAGCAAGACTCAGATTGTGTTTTCCAGCATTAACCTCTTTCTTCCTTTCCATGTCATACTATCTGAAAGATAAGGGGAAGCTTCTTATCCTAGTAAAATCTGCTGTTGGATTCTTCACTCATGGTGCTTTCTAGCACATTTTTCGTCATGATAACTGCCCAAGAGAGAGGTGAGGGAGCTTGAGATACATCCAGTAAATACAGAATTTTTTTTAGCCATAAGGCTTTCTGGGTGCTCCCCAAATCATACTGCAATTCTTATTTTCTCTGCATTCGAAGCTGTCTCCATTGCTACATGTTCAGTGATGGAAAAGGAGTGATCTGATGTGTTTTTGCAATAGCCTTGAGCATAGCATCTAACTCAGGGTAGACATATTGATTAGTTGGTTAATTTATATATTTAGATCCCCACTTCTTCTAGGATGGAATTTTTGCTTTGCTTATCAAGGGCATGTGCTAATAAATAGAAACCTAAAATTAGAAAACCATAACATGTCCTGGAAAGGAAAACATGCTAAAATATCAATGTAGTTAACAAGTAGTTTCTGTGATTAACACACAAATTTGACCTTATCGTAACCACAAAAGGAGGATCATGGAAAGTCACTAATTCCTCTGGCAATATTAAAGCAAGTCCAGATTCTTCCAAGAGTTCCAAATTTCTGGGTGCCCCTCACTGACTTGGACAACTCAGCATAATAGTGTTAGGATATTCAAGCTATTTAGGCATCTCTTACTCATGGTATATAACCAGACTTATGTGGATCAATATCCTGAAAAGAAAGATAAACTGATATCCCCAAAGTGTTTGGGAAAATCAGAACATGAATCACTTATTTAATTCTTCAGGCCAGGTGAATGATAATGATTCATCTGTGTGCTAGAGGATAAAAGGGAAATCTTACTTGAGGGAAGTACTTCCCTCCAGTTGTTGAACTTCAGTGGAGGTGGTCAGGAGGGTGGGCAGTGCCAGAAAGGACCTGAGCCTCAGGTGTCGGGTTGAAAACCAAAGCAGAAGCTTGATAGTGCTGCTAAGAGTTTGCCAGGGGCTACTTTCTTTAGTGGAAGAGACAGTCAAATTTCTTGAGTTGGTAATTAGATGAACAAAAAGATGTCAGGTATTTAGAGATATTTACACAGAGAGAGGAAGGTGTCAAGGGGATGACATAATTATTTTGTTCTTTATTTAAGATGACAAGAATATTTGTATTTAACTCATTTCTGGTTTCTATTATTCTGGAGAGTACCACTTTCTAGTAGGTGATCTGATACCATGCAGGTTGTTTTTGTTTTTGTGTGTAGTATTTATGGCTATAAGAGCCATGGAAATGGTAATGGATGAGTGGGGAATGAAATAAATTCTCTTCACTTCTTGATCTACAGCTCCTAAACCTACTCTTCTGTTACGCAACCTCTCATTCCATTTAAATCTGTTGTCTCCAGTAACCTTCCTGTCTTTAAACTCAAAGTTGTCATACTGGACCTCTCAAGAATATTTAGCACTTACCATTCTCGCCTCAAAACAGCCTTTTCTCTCTTCCTTTTTTAGTTAATCACACTATCTTTCATTGTGTTAGGCAAATCAGAATCCTCAGAGCCATCTTTGAGCACTCCTGCTCACACCAATATCCACTTCATCAGTATACTTGTTCATCTTTACCTCCTACATCTCCACAGGTCACCACCCTACTCAGCCATGTCATTTCTTGTCTTGTCTTTTGAAGTAATCTCTTAAATATCTCCCGTATCCTCTCTGCCTTACCCATTCCCCCTTTCTACATAGCTGCCAGGAATGTTCCTCTGAAGGTGTTGTCACTTAAAAGTGAAACTATCAGCAGAGTCTACAAGGCCTAGCGTGTCTGTTCTTGACTTCCTCTCAGGAGTTATCTACTACTTCTTGCTCTGTGTAAGTCAGACACTTGACTTTCCTTCTCCTCCTGATTAATATCTAAGCATCCTTAGATTTTAGCATGAATATCACTTCTGGAAAATTCCTTCTGAGTTGCCTTGTTAGATTACTTCCCCCTTTTATTTCTCACATAGCAGCACGGACCTCTCCTGTTAATGACCTCCTACTACACTGCAAACCCCACGAAAGTAGGAACTGCACCTGTTTTTGCACTGGATAACAGACATGCACTCAGTGAATATCTGAATGACTTGAATTCTACTTCTCTAGAAAGCTTCATTAGTTATTCATTACATGAAATCTTCCTGTTCGAGGCTACCCTGGTATTCATCTCTTAAGTATGAGGCTGTTTTTTTTCTTCCCCAAATGTATGTTGGCGTTTTCTTCCAACTAGATCGCATGTTTGATAAGGATGTTATCTGCTCACTAGATAACAAGCTTTATAAGGACAAACTGGGTTCTCCAGTTCAACTGGGTTCTCGAGGACAAACTGGGTTCTCCAGTTCAACTGGGTTCTCGAGGACAAACTGGGTTCTCCAGTTCAACTGGGTTCTCGAGGACAAGAAATATATATTTTAAAAAATAGTCCTCTAGGTTGCCTAAATCATTCTGAGCACAAAGCAGGTTTTGAACCAAGATTTGGGGATTGTTTTGCCATTGTTCAGATGTATGTAGAGGAGAGTCATCACCTTTCTGGCAAGGCACCTCGGATCTGGGCTTTGACCTCTCCCTCCTTAGTTATGGAGCTCCTGGGGGCCAGTGAGGTGGGGAGGGGCATCTTTTGACACTCTTAGGAGGTTCATGGTACGTTAGAGAGTGCAGGCTTCAGCTCTTCACCTTTAAGATCAGGAGACTGAGACTTAGAGAGGAGAAGCGCTGACTTTAGAGGAGGCAGGTGTGCAGTAAATTGACCAGGTTGCCTAACTCATTAGATGAAAAGCTGTGGCCATAACTTGGGTACCCGACTCCAGGCCCATTGTTCTTTGCTGGGTTGTCTCATTTAAATTTAGAGAAGATTAAGTACTCATTAATGGGATGAGGAACACATGCTGGGAATAGAAATTAATAAGGGCAGGGAAAGCCAGGAATATCCTGGGGGAAAATATGGGTGTATGGATGAAGCCAGGTGAAGGAGAGATAGGTTATATATTTAGTGAAAACCATTATGTAGAATTTACTTTTGTTTGAAGCATAAAGAACTATTTTCTTTGTGCCTTGCTACTTTAATTTTTATTTAGTGAATAATTAGGTATTCAAACATTCCTTAAAAATCCCTCTTCCCTCGTGCCTCCTTTTATCTGTTTTTTTTTCAGTATTTTTTTTTATTAAAATATTTTAAAATTTACATATACTTGCCATTAATTGTAATCCCCATGTATTCCCCATCACCATCTCACCAGTGCACCATCACCTCAGTCCCTCGTGCTCCCATCTTCCCTCAACCCTCCCCCTCCCTTCCCTACCAGGTGTCCCCAGTCTGTCCTTGTCTCCTCATTTTTGGTTTCTGTGTCTTTATTGCTGTTATTGTTATCTGTTTTTATAAACTTACACAAACCGTAAATTGTGACCTCACAGAGTGTCATATTCTGGGACTGTGATATAACTTTGTTTATGCTCACATAGAAATCTTGGTGCCTTTCCTCATAGCCCTTCTATTCTGTTTCTTTTTCTAGGGACCAGATGCATTTTCTTTCTTGTGCACCTGTGTATGTGCAAACCACACACATATACACACATACACACACCCCTGAATGTGCATAAACAAAGAGTGAATGGAAGTGAAATAGTGTGACATATGGTACCTGAAAAGCCAGAGTCTCAATGGCAGGGCTGTAATCAAAGGTGCAGATGTTTGGCATTTGAGAAATGAAATTTTTTATGTAAAACTGTTTTAGTACATTAAGTAAAAAGAGGAAAAATTAGCTGCGTACTATAATGAACATTTCTTTGCATTGAAAAGGAGTAAAATGGGAAACTTAACTAAACAAATGTTAGGCCTCTAGTGAACTTCTGAACATGTTTTTCCAGGTATTCACATTTCATTTTTATTTTCTCTTGGGGGTTCTTTGCTTCTGAGTTTATTATTCAGCTTACACAGATAGTGCATTAAGATGTTTTAAGGTGCACTAATCTTAAAGCATTTGGAAACAGATTTTCAAAGATACTATTATGTTTTCTTTCTCCAATGTCAAATTGTATTATAGATGCAAATTTTTTTCTTTTTTCCCATTCAGACTTTTCAATTACTCATTTTTCTCCCAGTTCCCAAACTTCTTTTTCCTTCTAAACAGCTTTACTTAGATATTTCAGTGCACAATGGCTGATTTTTAAAATGTTTCATTGACTGTATTATTATCATTGAATTTAGCTCAATACGCAATTTGTTATTTATTTCCTGTCCAGACTTGTTCCTTATTTGGTGTTTGATGATTTTTTACTCCACCTTGATTGCAGATCTCTTGCAATTAGGAGTCATTTCTTGCATTAAGTGATCCGTAAATATCCGCTGATTCATTTTGATTGTTTTAGAAAAGGAAGGAATCTCATTATTTATAAGAAAATGACATATGTGGGTCAATTATAAATACATAAAATAGTCATCAACAGGGAATTGCTATCAGAAAAATGATTTGGCATTTCTTCTCACAATCTTTTGGAATTGCGCCTCTGTTTCCTAATTTGCTTTATTTGGGTGATACTTGACAGTTCTAGGCCCACAGTTGTTTTCAGTGTTCTTATTGCCAGTGTATTTTTTAAAAACTTCTTCCGTTAGAGACAACTCAAAATTATATATGTTTACTAACAATATTTTTTCATTCAGAAGAAATAAGGATCTTAACTAAAGATTAAAATAATATACATATTTAGTAACTATTATAATTTTTATATTTTCACTTATCTTTTATTTGACCTTTACAATAAACAACAGAAATGTGTATTCTGATCATGTTTCTCATTTGTAAAATGTGAATGAGGAAACTGAGGTGTTACATGATCAGGCAGAAGCCGTAACAGCTGTTGAGTAGCAGCGCTTGAGGTCTAACCCAATCAACTGACTTCAGAACTTTTGGAGTTTCCTTTGTGGATTTTTACTAGGCCTTTGGTAAAATAGCTAGCCTGTCAGTAGATACATGGTTGATGTTCCATATAAAGAGATGTTTTCCAAGGCACATGATAAAGTTATCTATGTAAAGTTATAATCTGTTACAACATCTTGCTTGATAGTATGGAGAATCCATCCAAGCAGTAATCCATGGATATCAGCTGTTTGTGGACTTGCCAGAACTGGTGTACCCTGAAAATGTCTCTACACTTAGAATCTAATGGTTTGGAAGACTTTTGGAAAATCTGAGGGTCTACCAAATATCACCCTTTGTGGTTGTATTCTAGTCTTGGGAGATGACCTCGGGGCTAGTCCATCGAAGTAAAAGCCCATCAGATCCTTCTGTGTGGACATGTTCATGTTGCCTGTGACACTGGGAAGTCTTTTGGGACACTCCTGCAGTTTCTTGTTTGCGCTGCCTAGCTAGCTCTTAGCAAATATGTTAATTTCTTTTAAGTGTTCAGCGTCCTTAACTATGTTTGAGGTCTTGAGGATGGCACTATGCTTATTTCTTCTATTAGCAATTGACCGCAGTGGTTGGGATAGTAATGTTCCCAGTGATCCAACCAATTGACCATCAGGTCATTCATATAACCTTCTAAACATACAGCTGTCATTGGTCTTGCATCTTGGAGGCACTTTGCTAGATCCTGTGGTATTGAAATCACCATTTTATTGTTGAGACACCTAGCTCAAAAAGTTAAATAACTTGCTCAAGGTTACCCAGTAAGTAGCAAACTAGGTGTGCACTCTTTCCTCTACCATATTGTCTCTTGCAGTCTCCCCAGCGTCCAGCCTCTAGATTTAACGTTAAGCTTACTTTTTCATTGCTGTCTGCCTGGTCTGGGTGTACTGTTAAGCTGATAAGAATTTGTGGAATTTCTAGATAAAACCATGCCTCTTTTAATAATTTCTTACTGGAGTCTGGCGAGTGATTATCATACTGGTAGAAATTAATCCTCTAATTTTAAAAGTAGGTGGCAATTAGTTGCATAGGGTTTGAGTATTTTCTAGGAACTTTTTCTCCTTTTTGCAATTAGCTGTTTAATACTTTTAATGATCATCCTTTCTTTTTCTCCTTAGATTTAAGAAAATAATTTGAGTTAATCTTAGATGGATAACTATGAAGGGTCAAGTATGGGTCTCATAGTTTAAAGAACTTTTTAATGAATATTGCTAGAAATACCCTACTTTACAATTTTATTTTTGTATATTCAAAAATCACATTTCTAAAAACTGCTGACTTAGAGCCTGTTTTCTTCATTCAGGCAAAGTGCAAAAAGGTCAAGTAGAATAATTTAGACCGTCATTAATTACCTTTTTTCCTCATGGTTGGTAGGTCTGATAAGGACAAGAAAATGACAGGGGTGTGAGATCAAGTGGCAGGAAAGTGTTGGAACATGGATCGTAACTTTCATAAATAAATATGTACAATATAAGTGAATTAATAGTCATTATAATTTTCACTCCTCATCTAAAATGTGTGATATTGTCCCCCCCCCCTCCCAATAGCCAAGATACTTTTTTGAGATGTGTTGCTGCAATTTGGATGCCAATAGTGTGGCTAGAAGTCTTTTCCCTGCTGCGGGAATATATAGTAATGACTAATATACAGTTAATACACAGCAGTGTGACCACATTGCTTATCAAAGTATTAAAATATTTCCCAGTTGGTAAACATCACTGCTCTGAGTTGCCAAAACTTCTTATAGTTCAAAAACTAAATTAGGATTAGTATCTAATAGTTTAGCCCTTACTGAGTACCCTGAGTAGCCTGGCTCCTAGCACCTAACTCTTCTGACTATCACTCAGCCAGAGCTTAGTTTTCCTTGCAGCGGTCTCTCCACCACAGCCCGCGCAGTTGTGTTGCTCAATGATTTTGCTTCCTTTCTGCTCTTGGCCAAGCAGAGATCTGGCTTGTATTTATTTATTTTTAATATTTTAATTTTTATTTATTTTTTCATACAATGTTTGCTTTCTTTTCTTGGTGTGGTCCCCATAGAATTTCCACCACCAATTCATCTGTGCTCTATCACCACCGTCCCTTGTGTTCATCCCATCCCTGCCTTGATCCCAATCCCTCCTGCTTCCTTGCAGAATGTGAGATCTGGTTTTTAAATGACCTTTCAAAGACATTGTTCCATTTGAAGTTGAGAATGGAGTCTTCCAAGTGGTAGATATTGTACCTTAAAAAAGCCCTATCGGCAAAAGTGAATAGATAAAGATTGTTTCTGCCTTCTTGTTTTGTGATTAGCAGTTATTTCCCAAGGGAGGGCTTGTGGGTTGATTATGTGACTTATTTGTGAAGTTCCCAGAGCTTTATGCTGGAGGTGTTTAGGGTTGGGAATTACAGGTTTGGTACCTGTGAGTGTAGATGCAAATACATTCTGTGAGGTTTTGAAGTGCTCTGACTCCTGGATTTATTATAAGGTGACCGACCTGGTGACTTCTGACAAATTTATGTTATCTTCTGTATTTTGTGTGGTGATAAAATGTATTAAATCTAAGGAAACAGGTTGGATATAAATAAATGTTCAAATGTACCGATTGCTCATTTTATCTTTGTGAAATCAATGAGAGGGTATTACTAAATGATGTACCTTGATGGAGGTCAGATGCTTCTGAGAGGGGAAGCTAAAGCTGAGACTTCAGATCTACCACTAGAAATTGCTCCCTGAATTCTGATACTGGGATTTCCTCCAGTTATTCGGAGTCTACCTCTCTACAGGGCCTGGCATTTTTAACAATATTATTGTAAACTGAGGAAAATTTTGGTTTTGTGAAATAAAACAAAGGGAAGCGACACCCCCTGTAACTGTAGAACAAAGGGTGCTCAGTGTATTGTGTTTTGAATCATTCATGGAATGAGAGGGGAGGAGGGTGATAACTTGAGCTCTTCGAGTCCAGGAACAATTCTCTGGTGACTGCTGAGCCCTGTTTTCCTTGTTTATTGAGTTAGAACTATGAACGCTAGTTTCCCTCATCTTAAAGATGTTTTTCAGTGTTGAGAAACTTTTAAATAGGAATATTGATGATGTAAATGATGGTGTATGTAGATTGTGAATTCATTAGGTTTTGCCATCATGAAGTGACTGGCTGTAACATCTCTCACAAATGAGCTGGGTCCTTTGGCCATCTGACTTACTCCCTTTCTACTCTGTGGGCAATCATTTTAGCGAAGTCCTTGGTCTCCTTGGAGAGTTAACTATTTATTTTAGCATTTTCAAACTTGCGCATGAAAAACAGCTTAAATATAATCTCTTGTATTTTAATTTACCCACAAACAATGGAGAAATAACAATATGTGTTTATTCTTTCTGAAAAATATGCTCTATTCCTGAATGTTCCCTGGTTCAAGGTACACATTTGGGATGTAGAGAAAGGGCTGAATCTATCCCTGATGCTGATAAAAGGACACAGGCATCTGTGTTGCATCAGGACAGAGAAAATGGCTAAGAATTAATGTCTGTTTATCTTTGCTTTCGGGGAAGAAATTAAACTAATCTCATCGAAGTTATTTAGGAAATTTCTGACTGTACTCTTTAATCTTTGTTTCAGAAAACAGCAGAGTGCATTATTAAAAAGGAGATCATTGCGTGTAGGAACATTCAGCTGGTATCTGTTTTCAAATATGAGATTAAGAATTTGAAGTTAGTTTCAGAGCTGAAGAAACTGCTAGTCAAAACAGTAGGCCATTTTGAAAATGTTACTATTTTATTTCAAACATGTTTTCAAAAATGTGTACGTGTGCTCCTACACAAATTTCCTATGGGTATAATCATAAATGAAAATTTCACTGATGCTGAGTTCCAGCAGGACAAAGGTGTTTATTTGATCTCTTTCAAATTGGTACAGACTTCACCTTCATCAGACTTAAGAGAATAGAGAAGCCTTTTCTTTATCATTAGTAACGTGTGTGTGTGAGCGTGTTTCACATGTTTATACCTCTACACCTATAATATTTTAACTTCGTGTTGCCTAGTTCTGTGGTTAGTAGAGATGAGATTCACTAATATATGTGTTTTAACAAGTTGTAAACCTTATAGCACTTGGTAAAACCACTTTGCAACCTAACATTCTTCGAGAGTCTAGCCAGTTTGTCCTTTTGCCATTACCTTTCCTGGATTCTCATCCTTTGTCCAGTTCTGAATGTTGGTGTGCTTTAGGGCCTGCTCCTTCTATCTGACTACACTAAATTTATATGTGATGTCATCCCATCCCATGGTATTAAATGTAACCTATATGCTGAATATGTCCATATTTTTACTTTTAGCCCAGGTAGCTCCTGAGTTTCAGACTTCTATATTCATTATCTAATGTGTATCTCTCCTTGATCGTCTCACACTTAGTGTACCTGTCACACACACATCCCTCTGCTCATCTTGTTTCTCTCCTGCCTTTTCTAGCTCATTATGTGGCATTACCATTTATTCAGCTGTCCAGGCCAGAGAAACTAGGGATTTGTCTTGACCTTTCATCTGTTTCACATTCAGCCTACTACTAAGTCCTGTCAGCTACACTTTGAAGATGTGTCCTACATATATCTTGAAATAAATCCTAGCAACTCAACTGACATCTTCCTGGTTTGGACGAACTTCATTTTCCAAATGATCTCTCTCTTTCCACTCTTACCCCTACTAGAATACCATGGCCAGTATCCCATTCTCTATATTCAGAGTAAACCTTTGCAAATAGAAATCTAATCCTGCCTTCCAAAATCTTCTCGTCTTGAGAATGAAATCTCAAGTCCTTATCATGATCTGCAAGGTCCACTCTGGAGCTGTCATGTGCTACCACTTTTCTACTGTCCACACCCCATTTATTTGTTCTAAGTATACTGGCCTCCTCCTGACCCATCAAGTTTCCACCCCAGAGCCTCTGTTCTCTTTGTTTGCAGTGCACTTGACCCAGAAGCTTACTTCTTCTGCTACCTCCTTCAATCAGAACTCCTTTCTCTTCCCCCCTAGAACTGCGGGGCTTCCTTTCTTATCTTAATCAGAACTCTGCTCTTTGGCTCTTCTAGGTTGATTGGCAACCTTGTCCCTCTCTGCTGTGTAACATTTTATAGCACTTTACGTTATCTGCGTGATACTGAATTGGTTCGGAGGGCCTGGAGACCCCTAGATGTTACTCTTCTCAGTTATGGTCTCAAAAGGAAAGAATTCAACTTGGAGACCAGAGTTAGGTAGAACAGCAAGGGATTTTATTGATAGAAAAGAGGAAGGACAGGCAAACTCTCTGAGCAGAGAGGGGTCTTGAATAGGTAGCTACTGAGCAACCACAAAAGCAGTTTACATGGGTGTAGTGGGCAAGGAGTGGGGTTTCAGCCTTTGGGAGTCTGTATTGTGTGGCTTGCTGATTAGTTGGGGTTTGTGGGGTTTCCTAGGTTACTAAGGCCCACTGAGTTTCCCCTGTTACCTGGACTGTCTTTCTGGATCCGGCTTTGCTTCATTACTTCACATTGTGTTATTGTGTCAGTGTTCTGCACATCCATTTTTAATCAAGGTGAAGGGGGCACCCTGACTCCCATTGATTGTTCCCCATTTAGTTTGAATAATGGGTTTGAGACACCTGGGTTGGGGGTGGGGGGTGCCCTCCTTGTCCCCACGGATAGTTCCTTATTCAGATTGATAAATGGGTTTGAAGGCTTGGGGCACCCTGTTCCTAACTGACTGCCTGTACCCAATTCCGAACTTTCTTACTCAGTACTGGCTGTTTGACTTGTGTGTTCTTGTCCATCTGTCTAGAGAGTTCAGGAGCTCCTTCTGATGTGGTATTGTGTCCAGCAGCAGCATCTGCATGTAATGACTGAACGAATAAACAAATATTACAATAATGTTCATCTTTTTTCCCCTTGATATCCTTAGCCATTTTCTAATTTTCATTTTGTGATGATTTAAATTGTCTCTTTATATCCCACTCTATGTTTCTGTGAATACTCAGTAATGTTTTGATCTTCTTAGAATAGAGGAACATCTGATTTCAAAGGTAATCAAAAGAGCTTAATGGACTCAGGCACAGGACTTGGAAAGAAGCAGACCTGGTTTTGATGCTGACTGTCTTAATTACTGAATTGTGGGTTTGGGACAATTTGATTTACTTTTCTTGACCACATTCCTCATCTGAAAACTGAGGGTAATGAAAGCACACATATTTGTTTGTTATAAAGAGTAAATAAAATCACGTAAGTAGATCTCCTTGCATAAAATTAATGCCTAAATATTGTTTGTTTTGATTAGTGCTGTTTTTAGCTTCAGTCCCAAAGGATGGTGTACATAAATTTTTAGCAATCAAATTATTGATCAAGTAATTACATTTGTCACTCTTTTTGTTTGATATGAATGTGAACTGGGTTTTCCTAGGATCTGCTTTCTTGGGTTGCAGTTGTAATTTAGGTGTTGAGGGAAGGAGGTTGGCGTTTGCGTGACCATTATCAGAGAGAGGCTGTGTTTAGGCTCAGATACAGGCACTACAGCCAGTTCTCTAATTATCTAAATAGATCATCTAAACATATCTAAATATATCATAGAGTTTGTATTTAAAATCCTTCAAATGAAGCTGTGCAAAAAATGTCATTTCTATATTTTCTGTAATTGATCTTTTCTTGTCAGCCTACTCCCACTGGGTTCCAGGGTTTGGAGAAACAAACTTGCTAATGAAAACATACCAGTCTCTTCTTGTTTTTTGTTTTTTTTATTTTTTATTTTAAGAGGTCATATTTTGGTCATTTAATTATTGCTAGTAATTATCCAGCTTTCCTGAGTTTCATTCATATCCCTTTCTTCCTTCCTAAGATTGGGTCCACATGGCAGGAGGCTTATGAGACAGAGAGCCCCTTCAATGTTGGACCTTCTTTTGTTTTGTCCCTGGGCATCCGATCTTGTGCCTGCAGAGGTGTGACAGGACTGACTTGAATTTTTTGGGAACGTTGTGCTGCCGCTCACTGCTGAATTTTTTTTTTTTTTTAATAAAACTAATTTCCTGTCTGCAGAACCTGCCTTGTTCTATGCGTACTGATTTCTTTGGGCCCTCCATCCTCTTAGCACCTGGAAAGCTCTAGAGGTAGCAAAGCTATTAGGACTGCTCAGCTGCTTAGCCTTGCCACACTAGACTTACAGAAGTCAAGACAAGGTCTTTGCCTAGAAACCTTGGTCATCTGTTTTTTTTTTTTTTAATTTTTAAAAAAGATTTTAATTATTTATGCATACAAGAGCTGGGGTACAGGCCAGAGTCGCGGGAGGTGAGAGGATTCTCCAGGGACAGAGCAGGAGCAGAACAGGCAGACTGACTGAAATTCACTGCTGAGGGGAGCACCAGGAGAGGTCTGCTGCACCATGTGGGTCCCCTCCCTGGCGGGGGATCGAACTCATGCTGTAGCAGCTGCAGAAGCCCCACAGTGTGGCGCTCCATCCCTTGCGCCACCCGGAAGGCCTATGTCTGTTTCCAAACCACCTCTGCTCTGTCCCTGGGCATCTGAGACAATCACGATGCTCGCACACCATATTGAACAAAGGGATTGACAAAGGAACTTACAGATTTTCGTAGACTATTCTCTCAGGAGCACAGAGCCCTAGGGTCTTTGTGCTGGAGTTTCTTCATAAAACTCAAGGATGTCCACCACTGTTACCTCCTCCCCACTGCCTGAATGTCATCCCTGGCTGGGAGGATGCTCCTTCGACCTGTTGCTTTCCCCCTCTCCCCCTTTTCACTGATTGTGAGAACCAGGGGAAGAATTTCCCCTTCTGCTTCCTGTCAGCTTTCCCAGTATGATATCCTCCATCTCAGTATCCAGTGGCTTAGAGTAAAACTCTGATTCGAATGCAATGTGTATATTTAGATACATAAGTGGGGGAATTTACAATAATTATTAAAATAAAAAACCCTGCTTTTTCTTTTGCTACAAACTCAACCCTTGAGTTTATTGTCTCACTGTGGACTTCTTAATTTAAACTTTGAGGTCTAGTGTCTTGTGTTGATCTCCTTCTGTTAAGTGGAACTCTCTTCTTCTGAGGGACTTTGGAGAGTTAAGTGTAAAGGGAGAAGACTTTCACAGAGCTGATCAGTGCCTCTCTTTAACATTGATAATTTGATTACATTAACCCCCTTTTCCTGCTGATTCTGTAGGGCCTCATGTATACCCAGATTCCTTGTTTTTTTGACTTATGTTCATGCTATCCTTCAACGAGACCAAACAGCTTTGGATAGATGCATGTACCTGAGTGGAGACAATGGACTTTAAGATGACATCCATTTATGTACATGTTTTATTTCAAGACAGGCGTCAAACATTTATTGATAGCCATTAAATTGAAAAGACACAGATTTTAGCTTTCAGGCAACCCAAGTTAAGTAAAAGAAATAGGCAGAAGGATACGGACAAAACAGATTGATAACATACAATTGTAGAAGTGTGTATAGAGGGCCTCCCTGGTGGCGCAAGGGGCTAAGCACCACACTGTGAAGCATCCACAGCCACTGCAGAAATGAGTTCGATCCCTGGTCAGGGTGGGGAACCACATGGTGCAGCAAGCCTCTCCTGGCTCACCCGCTGCTCCCCTCAGTAGTGTATTTCTGTCAATCTGCCTGTTCTGTTCCCTACTCTGTTCTGTTTTCCCTACTCTCAGCCCCCACACCTCTGGCCTGTACCCCCGTTCTTGTATAAATAAAAGCTTAAAAAGAAGTATGTATACGGATACCTATAATGTACAGAAACTAGAATACCTATAAGGAACAGTGAGTTATTTCTGTTGTGTTGTTGCACATCAGGTCAGGAAAGGCTGTCTGACAGGTCACCGCTGAGGTGGAGGTTGAAGAATAGCTTGTAGGTAGCCAGGAGGGAAGGTGTACAAGCAAAGGCATGGAGACAACTATGCTGAATTTCAGGGACTCTCGGTATTTATATGTTGAGGGCATAGGAATTTTGAGGGATTAGCAAGAAATGAGCTTGTCAAAGTCAACAGGGTCCAGATCATCACAGGCCTTGGCTGTTTACAAAGGAATTCGAACTTTAACCTAAAGGTGAGGGATATTGGAGGATTTTAAACACAGAAAAGGTTTGATTTGTCTTTCATTTCAGGGAGCTTGCTTTGGGTGTTGTGTGGAGAATTGACTATAAGGGAATAAACCTACTCAGAAACCAAAAATTCACAGAGGGGGGAAAATAACTGTTTAGTCAAGAGGCATGCAGTAAGTAATTTCCTGTCACAGCACAGGAGATTAGGGCTGTGAGAAATTAGAGGAGAAGTATGGAATGACTGCAGAATTTTTGGTTTGTTGATTGGATAGTTGGTGGTGCTACTCAAGGAAAGGGGTAACAACAATGAGAGCTTCCTACACTGTTGTCAGTGCAGTTAACACTTTTTTTTAGTGTCTGTATTTTTTTTTCCCAACTGCCATATCCTCTTAATACTTTTTTCTTTCCCCTAACAGGTAGCATTTTTTGAGCACATGCTATGTACCAGGCCCTTTGTATTTATACTCTAAGTTAATTCTTCCAACATCCCTTATGAGATTAACAACTGTTATTATTCTTCACTTTCTACATCAGGAACCTAAAATCGAGGGGGGTTCAATATCTTGGCCAATGCCACACATTTGGAATTGTTACAGCCAAAATTTGAACCCATTCTGATTTGAAATCTAAAAAAATATTCTAAATATTCATATTTGATGTTGGATATCATTCCATTTTAAAGTCGAGCATTCATTAAAGAAATGAGAAAATGTCTAAAAGCAAGAACAAGAAAAGTGATTATTCAGGGTCTTGCTACACAAAAAGCTAAATCTTGACTTTATTGTTCTGGGTGCTCTCAGGAATGGACAGGAGGAATGTGAAATATTTACAGGTGTATAATTAAGGATATCATCTAGGTTGTTGAATATATGAACCTGGATTTAGACTAGCAGTCAGAGCTAGGGAAACACACTTGGAAATCATCAGTAGACAGGTGGTAGATAAATTTTAAAAATGGTAAAAACAAACCTTTTAATTATTTCAGCTGTATGGACCATGAAGCTCTACCAATAAAATAGACATTTTAAATTTTATCTGAAGAAACAAAAACATGTTTTTAATAAGCACATTTGTATGGGATGTTATACTTGCTCTCATGATAGTTTCTCAATGATTCTAGAGATGTCTAGTGTTTTCCCCTGTTGGTTTGTTGCTAATTTGTCATTGTCTCTTGCTTCACCAGTAATGGAACCTACATCCTCCTGGCAAGCTAATTGAACTATAAAAATGACGCTCAGAAGCAGCTAAGTCTGTGGAAGCATGGATTTGTCAAATAAAGGGATTTAAAGACAATTGTTTTTAAAGAATAGCTTGCACTCTTGCGTTATCATTTCCTTTTTCATCCAAATGATTTCTGTGTTCTTGGGGAAATATCAGTATTCATCATTGTTAGGTTGGGAGGAAAAAGCCCAGGACAAATTATTTTATAGGTGTCAAAAGCTACTTGGGAAGTATAGGGCACCACAAGGTAGTGAAATAGTTTGTGTTCCTTGTACCTTTACAAAAATAATTGACTCATTAATCTCAACTATATCAATTTGGTCCCATTATGAGGGTCAAATATAGGTTAATTCTAGTAAGTGGATGAGTATCAGTTTACAGATAGGTATGCATTTAATGGATATTGTCGTAGCAAGAAAGTGGTAATTAGAAAATTACTTAGAAGATTTTAGGGAAAATGGCATAAATGATACCTTTATTTTCTACCTTAAGATTGATTATCAGGAAAATAAAAACTGAACTGTGTCCCTAAAATTGACATTTGGAAGTGGAGCACAAAGCAATTTCTCTTCTCCTTGGGAAAACATTTCTGAAAATAATAAACAAAATGTTTTCACTAAGGGAGCAATAATTTCACACAAATCACTAAACAGAGGCAGTGAACAAACCTGACTTGACATTAAGTTTGCGTTGGCTTTAAATTCTGACTCTGTCACTTTGCTGTTTGACTTTTTGAATCTCTGCTTGTTTTTTTTTTGTTTGTTTGTTTTTTCTTCTCTCCATGAAGAGAGTGGGGCAGTAATGTTTCACAGACTTATTTTAGAAATTGAACAAGAAAATATACATGAAAGCATTAAGAACAATTCTTAATGTTCAATAAATGTTCTCTCTGTCACCCACCTACCCCTCCAAATAATGAATGCTAATTAGTTACTTACTGGCAGGGTCTCCTTTTCCAAAAAAATATGGAATTGTAGTTTTGATATTGTAATTTTGAGGTTGAGTAAAATAACTGTTCACTTGTACCAACTGATGATTTTTTTTTTTTACTTTTTCCTTTGCTTCCTAGTAGATACTGCTTTCTTTTTTTCCTTTTATTTCATTTAACTCAACAGATTTAAAAGCATGTTTATGCTTCTATTGTCAAGGGCAAATCATTCATTTGAAGTAAGGCAATGTCCCATTGTTGCAGTTATTGGTGCCTATTATGGGGAAAGTTAGAATTTTATCTAACTGTATAAACATTGCATTTTTTACATTTCCCAACAGGAATGCTAGCTTCATCTGAAGTTCTCTCTGATGATACTGAAATTAACATGTTTATCCATCATAATGGAATCATATATCCATGAATATTTCATGTTTTTTTTTTCCCCTCCTGTATCATAACCACATCACATGCATAGGTAACGTGTAAAAATCGGGAAAAAACTTAAAATAAAACCTTTATAATGTTCAGGACAAAAATGATGGAAATTGGCTATGTGCCATGCATTTTCATTTAGATGGAATTTTATAAATGAGAGAATGGTTGCCATATTCCAATGGAAGAGACAGGTGCATGAAGACCCAATGGCAGACAGTGCTACGTAGAGACACAGGTCTACTGGTATAGATATTTGAAAGTGATGTGTGTGCACTTGCTGGTCAGCTGGTTGGTAAGATTATTTTTCTCTTCTGAGCAGGTGAGGAGGTGCCCCAAACAGGACATAATGACAGTTTTGAGGTGGTTATTTATCTGCTATATTATCGATACCAAATGTTGGTCTCAGTTTACCTTAGCCAATGATAGGAAAAACAGTTGAGGAGAAGGAAGGTAGCTTATTTGTCAACAAGCTGAGGAGGACAGAAGTCTCATGTCTGAAAGACCATGGCCCTGCTCTTTGGCAGAGGCAGGGACATTTATCCAGAGTGACGAGGGAGTAAAAGGGGGATGGGGCGAGGCTCAGCATGTCCATCCTTGCAGTACAGGTATCTGGAGGTTTTGGGTGATGCTAGCTTTGCTTTTGCCATCAGCTGGCGATCAACAATTCTAATATTATCTTCCTAGTGATGCTCTTTTCCTTGGAATGTAAGGAAACAAAGTTTGTTAAGTCTAGAGAGTAAATAAAGGGAATGGGAGAGCTTATCTAATGGGACAGAAAGAAAGACAAGTCCTTCATTTCTGTTACATTGTTACATGGTTGGTTTCTGGGGTACTCCTTATCTCCCAGAGCACAGGCAGGTGCCTTTGAACTCTGGGGATTTAATCCAGTTTGCATGATTCCATGATCCAACATCCAAGTATTGCCCACAGAGGGGAGAGACAATGTGTAAAACAGGCTTTATGACTATCCATTCTAGATTTCAAACTATACTCTGAGAGGCCAGATGCTGATCTGGGACTGAGAAAACTGCTTCCAACCCTCTTTAGGGATAGCTGCATGATTTTGATATTTTTTGGATGTTGGCTTCTCTATGGTTTTGTTTCTGAGAAAACTGTATTTTTCAGAGTTCAGTTAGTCAAACAAAAATCATTCTAAGTAATTCAAATAGAGAATTTAGCATAGGGGTTTGGTAACATGGGTATAAGAAGAGATGAGAAGCTGAACACTGAACATTGGTGGTAAATACAGGTAAAGGCTGGACACTACTATACCATTCTAAATCTGACATAACAAGAGGAATGAGGTGTAGGTAAAATCTGGGAGCTGTACTCCTGATGGAGGCTGGAATTGTGGCTGGCCAATCTGTTGATAAAGGTCCAGAAGAACAAGGCAATCCCCCACCTCCAGTCCTTTCTAGCTTGTAGGCTCCCAGTGCCAAGAGCCAACTTGTAGCTCTAAGCCACCTGATAAGGCCCCCAAGTCTCTGAAAAGTGGACCTCTGTGCCAAGATTAGAGAGGGAAATCAGGGAAGCCAGCAAAGACAAGGCTGGGCTGGCAGCCCCTAAGCTGATAAGGACAACCCTTGGCAAAACAGGCCAGGGCCAAGGCTTAGTATTGGGAATTAGAGTCTGTGCAGTCACCGGACCCATCAGGTCCCAGGGCCTGCTCAGGGTAAGGGTGCAGCTGTAACAAGCAAGTAGAGTTGGCCTCTTTCTTGAAACTATGTTCTTACTTAAAGACAGGGATGGGGGAGGACATGGATGAGCCTGACTGGGAGATGAAATATTTCAAGAGGTTCTGTTTGGGTTCTGTAGAGTAAAGTCATCAGAAAGTTGCTGTGAACTGGACCAACTTCAAACTCAAGGAAACCTTACCTGGCACAGATCAGTGAGCTCTGCTGGTCCGAACTTCTGAGACCCTGACTTTCAGCTGAAAATCTATAGTTTCTTTCTACACATTGCCCAAGAAGCCCACCATGGTAGTAACCAAGAGCTGAATGAACACCGTGCAGGGCTGGAGAGCCACTGCCTGGGGCTATAATGCATCCACACTCAAAGCAGGGGCGATGGTACTGCTGGCCCAATTCTGCTCTGTGTGTGTGTGTGTTTTCAGTTCTTTACTTTTGACACCATAAATGTCTTTCTTGACAAACAGTAAAGCCACATTTGGACACAGGAAAAAAAAAAAAACTACAATGGATAGATTTTTCTAGCAGGAACTGGAATTAGGAAAGAGACCACCCAGACGACAGGAAAATAAGTACCCTGACTTCTTGTTTTAATGTTTTTTAATAGCCCCTGCTTGACCAAAATAATAAAGGTATTAGGAACTTGTCAAACAGAGTTGTGTTAAAGAAGCAAGATAAAATCTGGAAGACAACAGGTGATGACCACTGAGGCAGACTAGAAGGTGAACCCTCTTGTAGGAAGCATGACCTCTGTTAGAGCAGCAGACAGTATCCTACCATCAACTTCTTTAGTTTGTGTCAGCTTTGGAGAGTCTGCTTCCCGGTGTTGTATCCATCATGTTTGACCCACCAGACTGTCTAAACTGGGAGAACCTATGAAACTGCCCATCTGGTCTCACGGTGGGACAGCCCAAGAGTGTAGTTCTCTTCAGGGCTATAAGATAGGTTGGCCAAGATGTTGGAAAATCTCATTTTTAGTTCAGCTTTTTCTTCTACCCAATTCTACTCCCTCCTTCCTTTCACAGCTAAAGGTCTTGTACCCCATACTCTACTGAGCAGCTATTTCTAGTTAACTTGAACTTGGGCATTCGTAACCAAAACCTCAGAGAGTGATCCAGGGCAGAAAACAGGTTTTAGATCTAGGATGGGAAACAAGATTATAATTCTTTTTACAGTTCAGAGAAGCACAAAAGTTCAGAGAGCTTTGGAGCAGCAGGGCCTGGTATCATGGAATAGGTGAAATGATTGGGAGACTTGTATACGTAATAAGAGAGTAAAGGGAAGATTCTGGAAGAGATGAAGAGCTCAATCAAAGGTCTAACAGTGGGAATTATTATGCTTACTGCAAGAGATAGTGCAAGAAATTAGGACCCAGCTTTCATCCTAAATTCTGCTCTAGGGAATAACTAGAAGCCTTGATAAGAAAAGAGGTTTTTCTTTTGAACTTTGCACCACCTGGGAAAACATAATTCATGGTGTGACAGAAAGAGGCATGCAGATTTTCAATAAGATTTATAACAAGATTTTGTATACCAGTTACATTTTTTTTTTTTGCCCCATAGAAACCTTTAATCACGAAAGCATAATTGAGCCAGGTAGGAAAAGTCATTATTTAAATATCAATTCTCTTTATTTTCTGGGTTTCATATTCTAAAGGAACAAAATCAAAAAGGCACTATTACAAGCAATTACATAAGAGAATGGTGTGCTAACCTATTATGAACTTGGGTTTAGGAAAGGAGTTGTGGTAGCATGCCAAGGCAATATGCTCATTTTGGTTGCTTTAAAATAGATTTATATAGGGCAGTCTTTGAGTGTGGATGTATCATGCTTCTAAAGGAGATAACTGTGCTCACAGTGCAAATAGTATTTTATAGTTATGTTGAAGAAGAGCAAGGTGTCATCAAGAGTTATTCTTGAACACTTGGTACCATACATTGAAATTTCCTACTGATTTCTTGCGTTATTATCCAATCCTAGGCTATATCGTGGATATAGAAGGAGGAGTACTGGGCCATCCCTCTTACTGACTGAGGTGAGGGTGGTTTGAGGAAGGAGCTCTGATGATATGGGAGGTGTCAGATATCTCCCTGTCTCTGTCCCTCATCTTGGCCCTGGGAATACTTATTAGGTTTCTGAGACCAGCAATAAATTTTATATTTTTATTAATGATGGATGTTTATCACCAGGGGTCAAATCAGGAGTGGAAAGTATTTCTGATAAAATGAGCTGTGTACCCACAGCTATTTGGGCCTGAGAGAGTGAAGCTATTGTCTTGTCAAATAGGAATATCATTACTGGCTTACACCACTATATATGATTCAGAGGTACAGGATCACATCCCTTCAGATGGAAAATTTGTGGGTTTTTTTTGATAATATATATTTTTCACTTTTGAGGAATCTCAATATTGTACACAAGGAGACACAAAGTATTGAGACAAATGTCTAAAACCACTCTTAGGATTCTCTTCTATGCTTAGTGTTGTGTGGGAAAGGAGCTACAACTAGGAAATGCAATCACTTCATTCATTAAAGAAATGAAACCACTTTCTGCTCCAGTAATTTGATAATAAAATTTATATATCATAAGAAGCAGGAGGAATACCCTAGTACCTGCTTGATTTTCTTTAATTATGAAACTGATGCTAAACAATCAACATGAGCATCATTTATAGATGCCTTTGTTTTATTAAAAAGCACTTCATGATTTCATTTTACCCTTACTTAGTAATTCATACAGAGTGCAAGTAACAACGACCTCATCATAATTGTGCATTGGAAATTGCCCTACTAGGATATGATTTTCTTTTTAGTCATATGATGTGTAGAATTCAATGAGAGACTGGCCAGAGCTTGCTCTATGGGGAAGAAAATCACATGCTGCAGAACAGTATAGATTATATGACATCAATTTCCATGTTAACTTAACAAGAACATTAGAATTTAGTAGAGCCTCTTTTCTAGGACTCAATTGATAAGCTATAAATCAATAATATAAAGGGTGTGTGTAAAATTGCAATTTCAATTCTTATACATCTTACTGGATCTATATATAACCATACTGGTTATTTAGCCTTTATGGAAAGCTTAACTCTGACCATAGGAAACAGACTTGAAAACTATTTCATCTGACAGTTTTCCTGTGGTTCCTCCAGGCCCCTCCCATAAAGAAGACTTTTACTGCTGAGTTAAAGGCAGAATGAAGATGTATTGTGAACCCAGCTTAGTTAGAATGGGGATAAATAGAAATGCTTTCATTTGGAATAAATGAAATCGGCTTCTTCTGCTAAGAAGCCTATTGCCCTATTTAGAAAAGACTATGCCTGGGGACACGGTGGTGGTTCTATGCTAATAAAGTGGTGAAGAAGGAAGACTAAGTGCAGAGTAAGAAAGTTAGATTTGCCAGTGGAATTTGATCGTGGACTTTCAATGCTAGAAATGAATGAATATGCATGGAGAGTTATTTGATTTTAGCGCTATCTAGAACTCTCTTGAAGGCAATTTTTGGAGTCACAGAGTCCCTTTATGTTGGGTAGGCACTACAGACTGAGAGAATTTTTGGTGGAGGAGGTCAGTGTTCTGTTTCTTGGAGTGAAGAGGATTAATATTGGAAAGGGCACCATGCTTTTCAGAGACACTTTATCGGCCAGTTTGAAAACAGATGACTATATGTCTGGATTTAGCAAACATTTTGAAAGGGTAAGTTAAGCAGTTTTCCATAAAACTGAGAAAAGAGCAGAAAAATTGTATGTGACTACAGAGTGAGAAATTAATTATGAATTCTGAAACCACTAAAAATCTTGTTCAGTTTGATGTGTCTCCACACTAACTTTCAAGAGAATAAAAACATTTCAACTTCAACCAAACTTTGCATAACTAAAACTCTCACAGCTTCTCAAAGTAATTGTCAGATGTCTTGGCAAAATGTGAATTAAAAAAAAATAATAAATGCTGAGGTCTTAAGTTTTTTATTGTTCCCACCAAATTCATTCAGAGGATCATAATAAAATCTAAAATAAAGATTTGCAAATGGAAACATTCTTGAAAAGTTATTAGAATTGTTATTGTTTACCTAATTTAGCAACAATAAAAATAGTGGCTACTGTTACTGAGTGACTGAGTGCCTTTTTCTGATAGCATTTTAATGTATGGGGTCTGTGAGTGTTCCAGTGACCCATTTACCAGAGGAGATTGAGTCTGAGAAATGGCATGTGATCTATTCAAAGACACATACAATCTGATATCTTCAGTTTGAAGACTTGCATTCTCTTAATTAAACAACACATTTTGTTCCACAGATGATATATATGGTTCGAACCATGTTGTCTTTTTTGACGTCAGTGTTTGTTGAAGTTGAAGATACTACATAACCCCTACCTACTAAATGCTCTTCCTGTTGTATCTGTAATTTAATTCATTCTTAACCTTATTCTGCCAGTGAAGTAATGGTACTTCAGCTTGAGAATCAAGATTCTGAAGCTTTGAGAGAGAGTAAGAGATTGACCTAAGTAATATGGGGAGTGGGGGTAGTAAAGAACCCAACTTTTTCTGGCTCCTAAACTGAGGAGGAAGTGATGGGTGCCCTCTTCTCTAGGCACCACGGTTCTTCCCTAAACATGAAATGGTCTTTTCTGTAATTTTGCTAAAGTTGATAATTGCTGTGTTTAATTTGCCTAGCCATGGTCACGCATACCCAGAGGCAGCACAGGAACTCTTGCCAGCAGAGATCTGAGAGGGAAGCTCTGTTCCAACCTTCTCTCCCTAGGAAAGCATTCATGGTTTGTAGCCATTTGTGTTTTTAGACTAATGCAGTCTTGCTCTCTCCAGTTGTCTTCTGAAATGTTCACCCTTGGGAGGGCTAACACACTAAAATGCCCTGGTAGATTACATTTCATTCTTCGCTGAATGGTCTTTAGAAAAAAATATTCAGATGTTCTTGTTACGGAATACTAGAGAAATATAGAAAGATAAAGCAAATAACATGTTTGTGTATATACCACCCAGTTTTATTAAATCTTGACACATCTGAAATAAATACTTGCTTCACAAGTTTTTAAAAAATACTTCAATATTTCTTTTCCTTTGGAAGTCTGTATTAATTTCCAACCCATTCCTCTTTACCTCCTAGCTGAGTTAAGCACTATACTTATATATATATATATACCTATCTATATATATATAGATATACCTATCTATAGATATACCTACCTATCTATCGATAGATATATACCTATCTATCGATAGATATATACCTATCTATCGATAGATAGGTATATACCTATCTATATATCTATCTATAGATATATACCTAGCTATATATCTATCTATAGATATATACCTAGCTATATATCTATATACCTATCTATAGATATATATGAACTATATATATTTATAATATATATGAACTATATATATTTATATTCTCATTGAATTTATATGCATTTATAAAAATATACTGTTCAATGTTTTCATGCTGAACAGAAGTGGTTTGATATTTTATGCATCATTCTGCAATGTGTCTTTTTACTCAACCATTTTTTAAAATATTTATCTGTGTTGATAAATATGATTGTAGTTCACAATTGATTTTCACAAGTGTCTTTTTCTGTATTGTATGAGCACACTAAAGGTGATCTACCCATGCTCTTCTGAATGACTAGGTTGTTTTCACATATTGCAATAAAAAATAGGAATATAGAACACTTGCATATATTTTTCTCACTGAGTACATTGAAATATTTCTCTAAATGCCTAAAAGAAAGGAAAGCAGAAAATATACATAGAAGTGTATTGCAGGGTGAAGCCCAACACATTTTGACTTTCCTCCATAATGTCAGTTTTTCAAGTGTTTTTTCAGGGTACTTCTACTACCAGTTGGTGGGTTTTTATTGTAACACTTTATAATGTCAGACATTTCAATTTTTTTCAGTCTGGAAAATATAAAGTGGTGGTATGTCAACGAGTTTTTAATTTTCATTTCCCTTGTTAGTGCTATTAAAGATGTTCATAGGTTGCTTGACAATGAATAAAGGAGTTTTATCTACTTTAAGCATAAAAACAATTATTTTGTAACTATAATTATATTTTTTAATTTACTAGTGTATTTTCATCATTATTTTGTACTGTTACTTTTTAAATCCTACATATTTCCATTATTTTCACTTTTCTTCTTTCTAAAGGATATTTGTTAAAATCTTAAAAGTTTTCCTAGTATGTGTATGTATGTCCAAATGATCTTTATATTGTCATGGTCAAGAGTAATGATCTATCTGGTTATAAAATTCAATATATAAATTTATTTGTACTTAACCATTTAGAAAAACTGCTGTATTATTTTTGTTGCTCATCAGAACTCCATTGTCAGAATAATTATTCCATTACAGATGGTTGCTTTTCATTCTGAAATTTATAGTATTTTTTTATTTGTTGTGTTTTTTAGGTTTTCTGATGTCCAGATCTAAATTTATCTTTAACTTTTTTTGTGCTCAATATATTCTTTTAATCTGAGAACTTGTCTTTCCTAAATCATTTCAAATTCTCATTTATCATCTCTGTAAGTAGGTTTGTCTATCATTCTCTTTATTTTTTCTGTAACTACTATGAATTGCATGTTACATAGCCCTTCACTTAACCTTCCATGTCTTCGTGTCTCTTAACTATACTTTGTGGTTACTGTTTTCTCTTTGTATGGTTCTGGGTCAATTCTGATTTTTTTTTCCTTTGGCTACATGTAGATTAGCATTTTTTCTCAGTGTATTGCTAGGCCTTGTTCCTTCAAATCACCTTCCAACTCAGTGGTTTAAACACCTATCCCCTCTTACTGCTTACACGTCTGTGGTTCATCTGGAGTGGCTTTTCTGCATGAGTCTCACCTTCCGTGAGCCAGTTCATCTGAAGATTCTTGCACCCGCTCTCGGTCATTACTGTCCACCACAAAGATGAGGCCCTGAGTGTTCTGGAAGTAGTGCCACCACAGAGGGCGAATCTTGTCCTGGCGTAGGAAGGATGTTTCACTCTTGGTAATTAGAGTGGCATGACAAGACAAACATAAACACTCAAAATTTCTTATGGTCTAGTATTTCATCATTTCTGTTTCTTTCTGTTGGACAAAGTAGTTTATGTTGGCTGAAACAAAAGCCAGGGGATGTGGAGATATGTTTTGCCCTTATGGGAGAAATTCCAAAGTCAATTACAAAGGGTATAACCACAGGGAAAGATGAAGCATTGATGTCAATAAAGCAATCTGCAGCAACTATATTTTTTTTATTTCTGTAGCGATGGAATAATAGCCGCCTAGAAAATGCTCAGACACCCTGATCCCTGTGGATATGTTATATGACAAAGGGGACTTTGTAGATTTCTGACACAAAGGAATTTTTAGATGATTATGGGTGGTGTTTAGAGCCCCTAAATTTGTGGTTATTTGTTACAGTTGCAATATAAAACTAGTATTATCTCTGTGGTTCATTTCCACAGTATCTTTTGTAGTGTAATTTATGCTTATCTTTGTTTTATGATTTTATCTCAGTTTTTACTAAGTTTTTATTTTATAAATAAAAGAGCATCCTAGATTTTTTTTTTATTTTTACAATTTCACACTAAGTTGATTTTATTTGGAGTGAATTCATGTTTTATTTGGTGAAATATTTGCTTGGGTTTCTCACCATTAAATTTCCTTATTATTATTTTACATTTTAGCTGGAAAATATTATTTGCAGCTTATTCTTTTTTATGTAATTAATGTGAATTAAATTTTTTTGAAATGGTTTCAAATCAACAGAAGAACTGAACAGCAAATGAACTACATCCCATTAACTCAGATTTCCTCATTAATATTTTCCCATTCTCCCAACTTTTTTCTTCTGTGCATGCTTTTTGACTTAATGCCAGTTATCCCTAAGTACTCAAGTATGTGCCTCACAGAAAGAAGGCCGTTCTTCAGTATTGTCACTGCACAGCTCTACTATTCAGGAAACCACACTGCTACAATACTGTTATCCTTCCTACCAACTTCACTCAAGTTTAACCATCTACTCCGTGAATATTTTTTTCTATGCCATCCAGATCCATTCTAGGATAGTGGATTGTCTCTATATTTCAGGCCTCAATATTTCCTTCAACCTGGACTACTACTTCCATTTTTAATATTTTTTTCTTTTATGCCATGTTCTCAAATATCTAAGAGTATAGACCTTTGTTCTATAGGATGACCCTTAACGTGCATCCATCCGTGGTTTTCCCATGAGCAAACTAAGGCTGTGCTTTCCTGGCAGGAAACCTTAGAAATCATTCTATGTTCTTCTCAGTGCATATAATTAGCAGTCACAGAATACTGACTTCTGAATACTTACTGCAGAATCCTTACTACTGAAGCTAAAGTAAATGACCTGGTGAACCTGCTTTTTGCTCAACCTTCTATGATCAGTTGTGATTTACTGACACTTCTGCTTATATTAGCTACCTGTCATGGTTGCCATATGATGATCATCCACTTCCATAGTTCTTTTTACATTTACAGATTGGTATTTTGCTGTGAGAAAGAGTTTTACTTTCTTTTTCACTCATCTGTTCATTTATTTTAATTAAATGTTTCTTTATGGATTCCTTAGTTTATTTTTTTATGCCCAAGTTATACTAGATTGTCTGATAGCTCTTCAAACTGATTGTATCCTTTTGATATATCACTCTCATCCTTTGAGTACTTTCTGGCATAACAGGACATTCTAGCCTCATCTTGTCGTCTTGTACTTTTCCTGACACAGTCTGGGATCGGCTACTTTTTCCTGAAGGATGATTATTTCAAGACCAGATCAAATTTGATATGTTCATTGCACTTGCCATGTCATTGCTCTTAGGATGACTGGGTGTCATTTCCTCTTGGATAACAGAGCTAAGAAAACACACTCACACACACACACACATATACAACCATTCATATACACAATTATACTTAAATACCTGTATGTAGAGTTATACGTCTTTATATATGTTTATATATAGTAATGTGTTATTTTTTTAAAGTCTTATGAGTTCATAACAATACTCCCAACTCCAATTGAGTATTTCAGAGTTCTTTTCATGTTCCTAAGTCCCTGCTCAGACAGTGAAAAATTGTTCTTTGATGTATTTACTCCTTTGTTCAACCAGTTAATGTATTTGCTCAGTTAGCTCATTTCCCACTCACCCTGCCTGTTTCTCTTGGTGTCCAAACACAGTGTCTCTCCAGTTTTGCCCCACGTTCTCTGTACATATGTACATCATGGTTTCAGTGCATCACCCACTCTTCCTTATACCACACTCCCACTGTAGCTCCTTTTGCGTGACCTGGAAGGAGAAAGGAAGGGGAGAGAAGGAAAGTTTGGGAGTGAAGATATGAAAAGCAAGGCAGCTAGAACATTTTTAATGAGAAATAATTCAACAGTATCTTTGTCTGTGCCTTGCTTTCATGGTGGCATTTTGTGCTTCTGATGTGTTTGATATTGGATATGAAAGAGATCAGTCATGGAAGTACCTTGGTACCTTGGTTCAGTTCCTGTTCGCTAGTACCTCTATTATCACTCTTATTGGTATTTTCTACAAGCCAAAGCTCAAGTGATGGACAGCAAGGTGTTTGTTTTTGTTTTGTTTTGGTTTTTGCCTGATTTCTTTTCAAATATGGGAAACCTTTCTTTTCCAGGCACCGACTTCAAGTAATTACCTTAGCCTGCTCTATTATATAAGGAACTATTAATTTCCTTTATGCATCAGGCAATGCATTTTTGGCTCTTTCTGCGACTTCCAAACAAGGAACTCAACACACATATGGCATACAGATATAGCTTTTTGATTTTTCTTAAATCGACCTTATTTATTTCCCTATTCGGATTTTATATCTGTCTGTAGTTAAGAGTGGCTATATCAGGACTAAATTATGAGCATCTTTTTTTCCCAACATATATGTCAGGTCATATCACCGGCCCCCTGCCACACACACACAGCTTAGACTCTTACCATGGTTTTCCAGTATCTTAGAATGAATCCAAGCTACTTATCAATTTTCAGAAGCCCTATATGACTCAGCACCTGCCTATTTCTGAACTTCCTGGCACTCCCTCCCTCTTATGATTCAGTTTTACTAAGCATCTTTTTGTTCTCAGATGCCCTCCTGTGACCCTGCAATAACTCTTCCCTCTGTCTGCATTACTTCTTTCCTTTCTTCAGGTCTTCACATGGCTGGTTCCTTCTTAATGTTCAAATCTTAACACGAAGGTTGACAATTTCCTATATGTCACTCAAGGACACTGCCATCATTGTTTTCCATCACACCTTTCTGTTTCATTTCCTTCATAGCATAGCATTCATAACGTTTACCTCTCTTAGAAGTTTTGCATAATTTTTTTTTTTACTTCTTTATTTCCTTCATGTCAGTGGAAAGCGAGGCCTGTCTATCGAGGACAGTCATTCATGTTGTAGACTTTTAATAAATGTGTGTTGAATGAATGCATGAGTGAATAATTTCACATTACCGAGGAAGAACCAGACAGATGCCGGAATTGGGACTGATAGGGAGTTGGAAGGACTCATATGTAAGGGGGTTTGAGGGACCTTCCAGAGTACACCCATTTTTACAGGCTGAAGCCAGCTCTTACTTGTTACATTTCACTTGAAAACTCTTACTATTACGTTCATTGTCATGTTTATTTTCCAAATTTTCTTTAAAATGACTTTTAATGTCAGTGCTAAATTCTCTCTTGAATTTAAGTCAATTTACTTAGCTCTCAAAGAGATAAATCATCCAGTAATAATGAACTGCATATTTGAGTGGTGTTCAGAATTCCTGTTAATTGTTTTCCTTGAATCTTATTATTGATATTTCCTTCAGTGGATAGGGCCTCGAGGGAACAAGGGAGTGGGGAGAGACAAACAAAGACTTCGGCAATTACTTTTCTCAAATACCTAATCGTCATTCTTTTAAAATAGAGACCTAGAGTGATTTATTTGTATATTACTCTGATGTTGCTCTATTTTGAGCCGATTCATTTCAGTTGTCACCAGAAATGTGGCTTATCGTCTGTAAAAAGTCACTTGATGTATAAGCCTTAAATTAAAATTGCAATTGGCTATATTGTTTTTAAATTGCCACCGATTTAGAAATATGAAATTATGTGAACAAGTTTAAATGTTTAACAATAAAATGACAAGTACTTGAGCTATCAGTGAGTCTTTCCTTGTTGCATTTGGCACATCCACCCTCTCTCAGGCTGTGGAGTGGAAGGACCCCCAAGCCCAGTGGTCCATGCTCCTTTGGTCAGCCCAGCGCTTCCCTGTTCATGAGCTGCAGTGGTAAGTGGCTGAACGTGGCTGTGACTTGTGCTTCCCTGTTCTGTGACTCTGAAAATGCTAAAACAGGTGTCCTTTATTCCAACTTCTTTTAGGCATCCCGCATTTTCTTTTTTCCTTCCTGTTTAATATTGCACTTGGGTCTATCCGGTTCCCTGTGTATGAAATATTTCCATAGCTGGCATAATTATCAAGAGGAGACAGTCTTACATATCGGGAGAAGTGATTTAAAGGTTCACCAGATATGGGTTGTGAAATATACACAGACAAATCCAATAAAATCTCACTTGATAATCCAGTAGTTTTATACTAATGTGAGGCAAGATGGGTCCTGTCTTCTATAATATTAATTGTCCATTGTTGTGTGTTAACATGTCTTCCTTTCTGAGTCTAAACCCTGTCTCCAGCATCTGTAATATAAGGCCATTTCTTGCTGTTCTAACATCAGTAGAGAATAGTGGTTTATCTCCCCTGTCTGGCTACTTAGACTGTTACTTGAAGGCAGTTATATTTGTTCACTGGTTGTCTTCCTTTTTATTCTGAAATATGTGTAGTGTATGTGGTCTTTTTTTCCCTAAACCTAATCTTTCAACTTTTTATTCTGAAAGGGAGTAACATTACAAACAGATGTCTTAAAAACATAATTGAGCACAGTATTTGAGGAAAATAATTAACAATTTAAATGGACAGAGATTTGTTATTTAGATATGCTAATTGAAACAATTTTAAAGTGATTATTAAATAAATTGCTTTTTAGTTTTGGGTAACACATTTTCAGTATGTTTTTAGAATATCTTCTTTTGGAGAGCAAAAATATCTAGTTTGAAGAAATCAACAAATAATGGGTATTTGAAACAGAATATAAAAGTCTACCCAATGATAACTGGGACAGGTTTGCGAATTTCAGAAATGCAGAAATGTTGCTCAGTTCAAGCTTATCTTAAACTGCTATACCATTGTCTATATTTGGATGAATGGACACACAATGTAAGGCTAATTAATGGCCCTTCACTTTCCTTGTGCATTTCCGTATCATCTTTTAGCATCCCGTGAACTGTTTAGGTAATGTGTCAAAAATACATTGTCTTACACAATACACACTATTTAGATAGTGATGTTTTGCCTGACAGCAGTCTCTTCCATCCCTGTATATTATCTTATAATATAAAGCAGTGATGCCATGGTCTGTTTTACACAATACACACTATTTAGATAGTGATGTTTTGCTTGACAGCAGTCTCTGCCATCCCTGTAGATTATTTTATAGTCTAACGCTGTGATGCCATTGTCATCATGTAGCTTCATAAGTTGAATTCATTTGTGTGGTTACTTTTATATTCCTTTCAGATTTGTGTGGGAATGCTACATTGAGAGATTGACCTAATATTTCCAGGTGGTGAAGTGCCCTTCTCCTTCCCATTACTGAATTGCTCTTGCCACCTAGTGTGAAAATGAAAAAAATGGAGGCTGATGTCCCATAATATCTTCCCATGGTGCACCCTTATTGAATTATTTCCAGGTGGATGAGACAGATGTTCATCAAGTCGCTCCTGGCTTTCACTGTTAATTGAACCATAATGGGAATGACAGCAGGGAAGGACAAATTATAGCAGTAGAGAAACAATTTGAACTCTGCTTTCTTATGACCTTCCTAGAAACTTGGGTTGGGCTCCTTCATGCACATGTATGGGAAGGCTTGTGAGATTGTTTCTATTACAATATATCAACAAACTAATGTCCTCTGAAATTAGTAGTGTCTTACTGTTGACACCTGTTATCAATCAACTTGTTATTTCTGTAACTGTGATCTGCTCACATGTTACCAAGCCCAGAATCATAATTCTTAACTGAAACATGGCTATAGAAATGTCATTTAATCTTGATGAGCTATAATTTCATCATTTTTAATAGGAGCAAACCTTACCTATTTTATATTTACATATTTGTGAATAACTTCGTAGATAAATGTTAGGCATGTACCTGGTTTAAAAGTCATCAGAACTAGAGTTAAAAATATTCTGCTTAAAATTGGGTATCCAGTACAGAAGATGGGCTTCGAGCTGGCCAAGTTTAACGAAAACTGTGTTGGCATGTTAATAGATGGTGACTATAGCAGAGATAATACATTGAGAATACAATTTATGAAGTTCAGGGGCTGTGTGTGTGGCAGTCACCAAATAAAGAGAGATCCAATGAGATTGGTTGCAGGGTTGGTGTGACCGTGGATGCAAACCCTCAGTTGTGGGTGGCGTTTAAGAGATATTAAAATTTGAATATTCACCATAGATCCAAAATAGAGATGACAAATAGGAAAATATTTGTTAAGAGAGGTGAGTGAGTGGTCAGCGTCCTTAACCGCAGGAAGTTTTTATGTTCATTAGAAAGAAAATTTGGTGTTTTCCTTACGGAAACTGTGACCCCAAAAGAGAACACAAGAACTGAAACCGTCAGGAACAGAGGGAACAAAGAACACAGACTACACAGACTCATTCGTTCGAAGATAGTGGAAATGACAGCAGGAATTGAGGCTCAGTTTTCCCAATGTTTATCAGCAAATGAAGACATCAGTGAAAGAATCAAATCATTCCAGAAATTAGAATTGAAAATTAATTGTGGAGGCCAGTTTAACAGAGTAGTGAACTAGAGGGGATGATTCATTTTTTTTTTTTTTTGAGGAGTGGAAGGTAGTAGTTTGGGAGGTCAGACATAAAATGAGGGAGAACTCAGAAGAAATGAAGGTGTGAGTTGATGGTGGGCTTGGTGCAAATTCTAATCTTTACCATTTCCATTCACATTACCTTAGTGACTTCATCCAACCTTACACTGCTTGTAGCTAATGCCTTCTATCACCAATTCACACCGGTTTGGGCCTTTCCATGATTCATGGTTATATTTTCCTATTTGTCATCTCTATTTTGGATCTACGGTGAATATTCAAATTTTAATATCTGAAACTTCACTTCTCATATCTTCTACCCTATGTCGACCCCTCTTACCTCACAGCCTTCCCTCTCTGTTAGTAGCAATTCATTCTTTCATTTGCTGTTCCCAAAATCTTGAGACCATCCTTGATTCTTCTCTGATACGTACATTTAATCTATGATCAAATCTTGTTGGCTCTGCCTTCATTATATTTCCAGAACTTCACTGTTTCTTACTACCTTTACTCATTCATAAACAGATCATATGTAGACCTCTTGTTACTCTTTTTTCCTTCGTCAAGTCTAGTCTCAACACAGAAGCCAGAAAGGTCCCGAAGAAATGTAAATCCCATCATTTCACTGTTCAGAACACACAGTAGTGTCTCATCTCACTCTTAGTGAAAACCAAAATTATTATGGTGATTTTATAGAGTCCATACACTCCTCTTTTTCTCCTGTCCTTCACTTTATACCAATTTCCCTGACTTCCATACCTTGGGGTATTGGGACTTCTGCCTGGAACACTACTCAGGTATCCTCATAGCTCAAACTTTATTTGCTTTAAGGTTATTTTGATTTGCTGCTATATTTAATACACAGTGAGCATTTGCTAGACAGGTAGTGAAATAATTATCTTTATTTTGAATTAAGATATGTGCCTAGAGGCTAAGGATTTGGTATGGTTGTGATTTGCTGAAGAAGTGAGATGGGCGAACATATTCTAGTTTTTTTTAAATACCAGTTTTCAGTGTGGTTCTACTTTGCAGCCTTAAATCCATCAGTAGAATGATAAAGTGTCTTCCATGCAATAGTGACTATCATTGACTATCCATAGTATGTTTTTCCTTCTGTGGAAGAGACCTAAAGAAATTGAAAGAACCTAAGTATTTCAGTCATTTCTTGCTGTGCAACAAATTACTCAAATTTAACAACTTTGTGAGAGAATAGAAAAATGTATAGCGATCTCTGCCCCTACTTCCTGATACAGGGCTTCTGACCCCCTTCCAATTTCCTGGATGCATCAACTCTGGGTGGGTTCCTACATGTGCCTGGGTGAGGACTGTCACCTGAAAGACCAGCAAGGGTGAGGAGGTTACAATTTTCACTCCTGTTACCCTATTCTCTTGAGAAGGAAGGACCACCAATGAAGTTAATGTGTGATCATGCCAATATGATGAAGCCTCTGTAAAATAGTATGGAACTCCCAATAGTATGGGACTCAAAGAGTTCCAGGTTGGTGAACATAACCTCATGGGGAAGGTGAAATACCCCAGGTCCCTGGGGTTAGAAGCCCTTGAGCTCAGGACTCTCCCAGGCCTCACATTTTGTATCTCTTCACTTGTATACTTTATCATATCTTTAATATTAAATAAAATAAGAGTTCCCCTATGTTCTATGAGAAGCTCTATCACTGTAATTGAATCCGAGGAGGGGGTTGTAGAACCTCCAATTTGTAGCTAAATCAGACAGTGAGTTGTGGGTAACCCCGGGACCTGCTACTTTTGAGTGGCATTTGAAATGGGGCAGATGCAGTCTGTGGGACTGAATCTTGAGCCTGTGGTATCTGCCAGTATCTCCAGGTAGATAGTGTCAGAAGTTAGTTAAGTTGTAGTCACTGCCCCCCACCGCCCCGAATTGCAGGGAATTAATAGGTGTGGGGAAAAGTAAACACATATTCGGTGACCAGTAGTGACAGAAGTGAAGTGTTCTATGTGGCTATAAAGGTGATGCACTAGAAAGACAGAGTAGGGGAGAACTGGTGTTTTCCTACCCTGGTGGAAAAATGGGCTTTTCCATTACAAATCAAAAGCAACAATGAACCTTCATTATTTTACACAGACTCTGTCAGTCAGGAATGTGACCCAGGGTCTCTCATGAGGTTGCAGTGGAGACACCAGTTGGGGAACTCTCATCTGAAGGCTTGACTGGGAGCAGAGGATTTGCTTTCACGAGAGCTCGCCCACACGCCTGGGAAATCAGTGCTGGTTGTTAGCAGGAGGCCCTCAACATCCCTCCTAGATGAGAACTGGTCATCAGTGAGTCCAATCTGTATGTTAGAAGACTAGCTTTAGAGATTTAGCCTAAATTTCTTACTAGAGCTGGAGTATCCTCATGACATGGCAACTGTTATACCCCAGAGGAGTGATCAAGAGCATGTCAGGCAGAGACAGTGTCTTTTGTGACCTGTCTTTGGAGTCATCCAGCATCACTTTCACAACTTCCTACTCAGTGTGGGAGGGAGCTCTGCCAGTGTGATACTGGAAGCTGAATCATCAGAGGCCAGGACTTGCTGCCACACTATGTCCTATGAGCGCCATGACTCCCATCTTTCCCTCATGCAAGATGAACTCCTCGCCCGCTTGTTCCCCAGAATCTTATAGCCTCAGCTCAATATATAGAATCCCATTTCTAAATCAGGCCCAGGTATTTTGATTATTATTCCATAAATGTTTGCTCTTTTGGCTCCCTCCTACCAGTCAAGAGTTTCTCTTAACTTTGCTAGATAGGGGAGATTATATAAACATTGTCTCATTGTGCTGTGCACCATGTTAGGAATATTAAAAAAATGACTACGGTAGAATCTTTATCACTGTGGAACTCAGTCTAATGGAGGAAGGACGTGTAAATGATCATTGCAGGATACACTTTGAGATCATGAGTTCGGGAGTGAGTTAACTCTGCCCAGATGGCCTAGAGAGTACCCTACCAGCTGCGGTTCCATTTGTGCTAGCCCTTGGCTGTCAGACAAGTTTATAAAGCCTGCTTATTTTTTTCAAGTAGAAAAAACCACTTTTCCTATAAGGGATCAGCTGAGCAAAAACTGCTGCTGCTTCCTCCTGAACATGAGCAGACAAGGGACCGTTAGTGACCCGTAGTCCTCAATTCTTTCTGTATTCCAGTTGCTTGGAGAGCTTGTGCGGTTTTCTAATTCTTGGACTTGCCAAGGTATTCAAAATTAGAAAATCTCTAACTTTGACTCCTTGTCTGTTCCATTTCTCCAACTATTTAATAGTCATTGTTAGTTGAATGGTGCGCTATGACATCAAATGCAGTGACAAAGCAAAATTTGCCATCACTTCCCTCAACCAGTTTCTCCTTTTTAAAAAAAATATTTTGATTTATGTATCTTTTACATCATTGCTCATTTTTAACAATGCTCACTTTCTTTTCTCAGATGTGGTCCCCACAGAGCTTCCACCAGCAATTCCCCCGTGCACCATCACCCCAGACCCATGTGATCTTTCCTCCTTATTTCTGATCCCTTTCCCTCCCCCTGCAGGATATCTCTGGTTTACGGTTGTCTGTTTATTTTTCTTTTGTTTAATTGTAGTTTTTACTGTTATTATTTTTCCTTGATGCCTTATTTGCTTCCCCTATATTTCTCCTATAAGTGAAACCATCTGATATTTTTCTCTGTTCATCTCTGTTTCTCAGCTTGCGACCCCATTGTCAGCCCTGACCACCTCCTTTCTCCCAATTTGTACTTTCTTTGTCATACATCCTGCTACATTTCCATTTCTCCATTTTCAGAGTGGTCAGTCTATCTGCCCAGGTTATTGCCCTAGTCTTCTGTGTTGAGTTTATCTTCCTTAATCTACTTTATATGCTGCTGTCAGACATATCCTGATGTACATTTTCATATTGCTTCCTGTTGGAGAATTACTTAATCATCTTGCCATTGCCTTTGGAGTAAAACCAGGAGCTTTCACATTTCAAACTGTACAGTCTGTAGTTCCAATCTGTTTCTTAAGCTTTATCGAAAATCTGAGCACTTACTATCATTCCCTTGCTTGAATTTTCAGGTGTTTCCTCATGTTTCAACTGTGCCTAAAACCTATTTGTCTTTCAAAATCTCCTTGAAGTTATTCTAAGGACACCTAGGATGTTTATTGTCTGTAATAGGAAATTGGCGCTTACATAGGCTACTTTGTGCAGTTAATTAAATCTTTGCTTATTATATGTCCAGTAATTGCAATTAGTTGGTGAGCATCCTAAAATAAGGGGCCGTGTGCCATCCTTCCTGGTTTCGTCTGAACCCAGCAGTCTATTTTGTCTCTGCATTTTGGCTTTCATTAAATATTTGATGATGACAATATTTGATGTGAAATATTATATTAGAGTAGGTGCAGAATCATGGGATTCTGTTCGATATCTTTCTGAAACATAATATCATGAAGTTAGGAATGTATCAGGTTTTAATAGCATTCAAGGGACCATCCAGACCCTTTTGCACTAGAAATTCATATAATATTAAAGGAAATCAGCTGGCAGTTGGCTGGAGCAGTGACTATCACTGTAATAGAATTTGGCCTCAGTTCTCTGAGTGGACAGCCAACTGGCTCAGAGACTATTTTCTTTTGGGAAAAGAAGATATTATAATGGCTTTCAATTGGTTTAGGGGACTAGAACGATGGTCCCCTGGTTGGTGCAACTATGAGGAAAGGAAAACGGAAGCAGAAGGGGTAGATATTTTGATCTCTGTTTGGTTTTAAGTATTCATTATCGAGCACAGGACCAGCTTGAACAAAAACAAGTCAAACTGAGGTTACCTTCCCGAAAAAGGCAAATTGTTTACATTTATTTTAATTTTCATGATAAAAGATACAAAAGTTATCCTGCAACAGGCCTTGGCTATTTATGTGGGGCCACGGAAACCCAGGGGTCTGCTTCTTGTTTTGCTCCAGGCATTCCCATTAACAGTGGATGCTAACTCTGGGTTTCCATGGGCTTTGTGGAACACAAAGGAGGGGGAAACAAGTCCCCACTATGCTACTTGGAGAAGAATGGCTACATGGGGAAACAACACTATTTTTAAAGTAGTCATTAAAGTTTCTTTTGCAGTAGATTATTTTCCTTCCTGGGAAAAACATCGTTTCACTGACAAATTGCCAAAATCCACACAGCGCAGTGAAATGGCCTTGCTGAGTTGGCGTCTTCCAGCAGGCAGCAGATGCTTATTAAACACTCAATATGCGCTCAACTTGTGCCACATTTGGTGTTGGATACACACAGTGTGTTCTCCAGATTTTTGAAAATTCTATAAAATGAAGATAGTCTGAATTTCACATTCTAATTAACTTTTTAAAGCCAGAATAAATGAGAAGACAAAGAACCAATCTCTCATATTTCTATCATCTAAATGCTACCAACACTCTTAGTACATTTCCTCCCAGTATTTAACTCATAGACTTTTCCCCCTGCAATTTTAGTCTAATATAATGCTGAGGTTTCTTTTATTTTTCTCATATACACATTTTCCCTAATTTTGTACTCTTTCTAACTACATAATGTGACTACACAATACTCTATTGAAAAGATATAATAAAGTTAATTAATCATTTCCCGTTAGTAGGCATTTAGGTTACTCTCTTTTAATTAACATTATTATGTTTCTAATTAACAATAGATAAGTCCTGATATGAATTCTTCTATGCACAGATTATTAGTCTTTTTTTTTGTTTGTTTTTAGATTTAGGGTTGTTTCCCACCTGCACGTTGTTGTAATCCATCCAAATGCCTTTTACCTGACCAGTTACTGTGAATCTGACTGCTCGTGACTTAACGTCTTGCCTTCTACAGAAAGCTGCCTTCCTCCTAGTGGAGGTGTGTCCAGTGCCATATTGGTAAAGGTGGTGGAAACTATGATTAATGGGAAGTAGTTGAAGAAGATAGACATGTTTAACCTAGACAGAAAAGAAGAGACTCAGTGTTTTGACACATAGCAGGCAGAGGAGACCTACTTTAGAGATAACTGCAAAGGGAAGTGATAAGATCAAAGATTTTAGATTAAGAAAGGGAAGCCCAATTCTGACTTGAAAGCCATGTCCTAATAATTGGCGCTATCCAAAAATAAGATGGGTTGCTTCATAAGCATTGGGTTATTTCCAGTAATTACTGCTAAGAGTTTTAGAGAACTCATCTAACATTCTTTTACTTCCTTGATCCTTCAAGTGCTTGTCTGAGTGCTGTTATCCTCTTTGATGTTTGAACATTGCCTTCTATTATGCATTCACTTGTTCCTATGCTTGTGAGGTAGAAGGTGCAAGAAGTGTTGTTCTAGAGGAAGAATAGGAACAGATTTAGAAAAACAATGGTATGTATAGGAAATTATGGGACTATAACATCATCAGCTAAGAATTCATGTCACCATTGGAATCTGACCTCACCCATTAAAAATGATGTTTTCATAAGGATATTGATTCTCTTCAGGTTTTTCTTCTTCTTTTTTCAAATAGCAGCAAAGATTTGTTGGGTTGTACCATTCTTTCCTTATATATCCTCACTCAGTGCCCCTCCAGTGACAGTGGAGTACATTTCTAAAGCAGATGAAAGATTAGGATGCACCTATGCTCACAGAACAAAGTGATGCTGATGACTGGCAGGATGACAGATTGTGTTACTTTTTACCTCATTAATATACAATCACACATGATTATGGCTTGACCAGGTTGGATGATGAACTGTACCTCTGGTTCCCCAAAAGTGTTGTAAATATGCGTGAAGTGGGTGTAATTGTCCCTTTTCCAGTGATGTACTCAACAGGGCAGAATGTAGATTTCTTTTTAAAACTTTGATGAGTATGTCTCTTTTAGTTTCATTCTTGTCATTTATCTAGGCTTTTGTAAGCCCTCCTTGTGCTTGCACTAATGCCTTTAGATTGTGTTGTTTTGTTTAAATGATTTTAAGAATTTTATGATTTTCCCCCCTTCCTTTCATACTACAGTTTCATTCTCACAGATGTCTCTTCCCAACCTTCAGATGTCTGAGTGTTACTCCCTTCCCCTAGGTGAAAGAGGTCACCATATGTGTAGCTTTAGAACTAGTTCTCCAATACAACAAATATCTAGTGTATGGGATATTACATTTTGAATTTTAATAAAAATACTATGTTAATGCATGTTATTGTTAAAGGCCTTCCTGAAATTCATTCTTAACTCTGGAGAAAATAAATGATTATTTTATAAAATTATAATGCCTCTCGCAATTCAAGAAAATTAGTTCAATATTTGTTTGGATTTTCATTTTATATTGTGACACTCAGGAAAGTTGCCCTTGTTGGGGCCTTTGAGATCCTGCAACACTCTATCTTCTAGTGCTCATTCTTTCTGTGGACTTGGCCACAGTTTGGCAAGTGTGTCTTAGAAAATGTATAATGTTGATGGGCTGAATAGTAGATGATAGGTCTCCAAGAAAGTCTGTGATGGAATTTTGTAATTTTGGGGTGGGTGGAGAGCATCACTGGAGTCATTTGTTGGTATGTGTTTGAGCTTTCTAGCTGATTCTCTTTGGTTCACCATAATGTTATAGATCAAGAATAGATACCCTGTTGTACCTATTCCCTTCATTCATTCAACCTTTATCATGATCTACTGGATCTAGTTATTAGGCTAGAAGATGGGAACACAAAATGGAAAACATATGGCCCCTGACATCAAAGAACAAACATTTGGTTTGACATTGCAGAGGCCACAGGGCTATTGTTGAGGATTTTGAAAACGTCTGTCTTATCAACTTAGTATGTCAAATAATTGAGTTCTTGCCAAGAATAAAAGTCCGGCATGTGATATTACTCAACCCCAGTTCTAATCATCATCTCGACTGCTCCAGCAACATTCAGGGGGTATTCTCTTGGTCGATGTTGACTCCTTTCCTTCCCTCTTGAAGTCTGTTGGTCTCCAGGCAGTATGGGACCACTCAGCACGGTCCACGAAAGACAGAAGAAACAAATCATTCTTCTTTCCCACTTTTACCAGTAGTGCTTTTCCTTCATATGCACAGTTTTCTGCTCTCATCATTGAGCGAAAGATTTCAGCATACTTTCCAAAGTAGAATAGTTTCAAAGAATATATTATATAGTAAATAGTTTTAATGAACTGTGGGTAACAGTAATATCATTTCACAGAAGAGATCCATCCTATTGCTGTTTAATTAAAATCTTTCTGCTGATGGAAAGTTCTCTCTCTGGTGTTTTCTTTAATGCATTCATGATGCATCTGTCTGGGCTCCCTTGCTAGAAATATCTTTCATTATAATCCACTTATCTAAGTTTGTAATTAAACTTCTAAATGTAAAATTTCCATTGGCAAATTGCCAGACTATCCACTGAACTTATCTTCTTTCTCTGAGATAAATCACTTTTTGAAAATTTTGGGTTTTTGTGTTGGTCATTTTATTGTTTTTAAAGTATTGTGTGTGTGTACACATAGCACAAACAATAATAGTGTAATATAGAATGGATGAAGAGTGGCTTTTTATTTGCTGTCATCAGTATCTGCCTGTTTTTGTGAAATTAGAGGTAGAGAGTATTGATTCAGTGAACATATTGCATATTTTTAAGGTAGGAAAATGTTAAAGGAAATATATTTTGAGACTAATGCCTTCAGGCTTTGTTGTTCTATTTAAAACATCTAGAAACAATGAAAAAAAAAACACCCTAGGAGATGCTAGTAAAAGAATATAATCTGTTTTCCATTGGTCAAACATGTTCTTGCAACTTTCCTTATGGTTTATGCAATAAATGAAGAGCCTAAAAATACCTCCACATTTCAACTTAATTTGGAATATATTCTTTCAGATAACACTCCATTCATTTGGGAAGGATGAGATGAGACAGTGTGAAAGTAAATTTTATCAAATTCTGTGAATCTGATGAGCAACTTATTAATGGTCAGTATCTAATCATAATAAATGAAAACTTATAAAGGATAATGTAAGAGATTGCCAGAAAATTTTATTGGTTTATAAACATTATTATTTTCATGTCAACTGTGGACACATTTTTCAATAAGTTCCTTTGCAACAGTAGATGCATAATTAATCAAGAGAACACAAAGCTCTATTTACAGTTCAGCTGGATAATTCTCATGACATCAAATATTTAGAGTCTTATATTGCAGAAAATATTAATGAGTAATTAAGTATTTTTTTAATTTTAAAGGTCAATAATATTTAAGAAGAGAATGTTACCTGTTCATATTTTAGTGATACTGAATTTTCTAAAGTTCTTTGGAGTAACTTAAATATAAGCCCACAAACATTACCGTCATTCATTTACATATAACATCTATCATATAGATATATATGCATGTTTAAAAAATTGATCAGAGATGATAAAATTCTTTCCTGTACCCTTAAGCAGAGTGGACTAAAGTATAGATTAACACCATTCCATGTTTATTGTCTTTCTTAGAATAGCTATGGAAGTCATATACTAACTTTTTTACTCTTTCTAGAATGTAATGCTTTCAACTTGAATGCATTTTCATTTTATAATGAATCTAAACTCTTCACCAAACTTTAATAGAATTTTTCTTTAGTCATAATATGTTTGCATATTATTTTCATTCAAATATTTAACTTTCTTTTTTCTCTATAACATGAGAAAAAGTATAGACAATATAACATATTTTCTGTTCTTCTGTTTTTTGAGGGTGAAGATGGGATGTTTGTAATTCATTTATGAAGTGGAAGGAATTTTTCAGGAATTTACCATAGCTCAAATAATTATCAGGGTTTGACAACTACTAACTTAACTTCATTGAGCGCAGAGGAGACAATTCAGTAATTCAAAGGAAGTTCATAAGGTTCTGAATGTTACTATAGGCTTATACAAAAATCGAATTTAACTGCTAATTTAAAGGTTATCTATTGCTGTTCTCAATTTACATAATTTTCATTCTCTTAAACTGACTATATTATAGTAGCCACTAAAATTAAAATGACACATTCACATTTTAAGCACTGATACTCTTTTTCACCTTATATGTAAAAGATAGTATCCCAACTGCTTTTATTGACATAAGACAGTGTTCAGCAGTGATTCAACATTTGAATGCTAATGCAAGAAACATCTTCACATGAGAAGAAAAGTATACATTTTAAAAATCATTTTTTTATTTAAATTTTGTTTTTCTTAATGCCATAATTTTATGTTTTCCCAGAAGAAGCAGAAAAGGGGTCAATTTTTGCTTCAGTAAAATTAGGTGATAATTTGTTCATCAGAAACATGAAAATTTTTTTGGAATGAGAATTAGCATTTTTAGTTTTATCTTAAATTACAGCAGATAGTTCTGTTTGTTGGATAAGAACCTATCACCTGTGTGTTTGGACATGCCACATATGTTCCAAATGTGGGGATTTAAAAATCATTTCTGAAATAGTTTAATTTTTCAGGTAGGTGGGCTTTTCTATCCATCCGTTTTTCTGTTGTATGTTAAAACCTCTTCATCAAAATTGTGTTCCAGAATCAAGAAAAATAATGTAACAAGTATAGTTTCAATAGCCCATTTGATCATTTAACAAATATTTATTGACTGTCTACTGGTTTCCAGGCAATACACTAGGCATCTGGAATACAGCAGTGAATAAGATAAAGTATTTAGTGCATATTAGAGAAGCTGAAAATAAATAAACCAATATGCATTAGATTGTCAGGTATTGATCTGTTCTAACTAAATGTTACAAACAAACAACAGACAAGTGACTTAGGGATAAAGTGATTGCAACTGTGTCAACAGATGTTGGTCTAGGAATGTCTTTGGCAAAAAATGAACTGAAGAATCAAGCCATGTGAATACCTAAGGAGCAACAGTGTAAGAGCCTTGAAAAGCTGTATCCTTGAGAAATGAGAAAATAGCCAGAACATTTGAACTAGAGGAATGAATCGAGGGTGGTAGGAAAGAGGAAGGAAATATCTGATCAGGCTTTTTAAATGTTATTCTGCGGTGGGAAGTTGTGGAACATTTAAGCAGGGAAGTGTGTTTTTCTTTCCTGAAATTTATTCTCAATTTTCTATGGAGAATGCATAGAAGGCTCCCAGGAATGAAAACAGGAAAACTAGTGAGGAGGTTGTTCTGGTAGGTTTGTTGAGAAATGGTGAATTGTGCAAGGAATGTAGTGGTGAAGAAGATGGAAGTGGCTGTCTACTGAATAGATGCTGAATGTGTTGCCAGCTAGATTTACTGATGGGTTGGATTTCAGATATGAGAAAATGAAAGGATTTTTGGGTATTCTTGACCTTCTATCCTGGGGTAGTGTGATACCATTATTGAGGGAAATGGCAGGAACTACTAGGTTCCAGACTAATCTATTATGTATGTTACATATGAATACTTGTCAGATACCCAAGTGGAAATGTTCAGTGGTAAGTTGGGTGTATGACTTGAGGGGATAATTCAAAACTGTTGTTATGGAAATGCATGTGAAAAAGTGGGAATATGAAGCATAATATTTAATGAGAGGAAACTAACTATGATCACAGGGTGTGAACCCAACTCTATAGTAGGAGTTTAAGGACAAAGTCAAATTTATATCAATTTATAGGCCAAAGAAAGAGAAAATAGTAGAAAAGAAATCTGAGAAAAAATGGCCAGTATGCTGTAATCTTTAATGGAGTTCATGATAGAGAGGAGGATTTGGTATCCTTGTTACAAGTAGGGGGAAGAAAATACTGATTAAGAAGGAGGGAATAGTGAAAGATAGGAGCAACAACCAGGAATGCATGGGGCAATGAGGGCATGATCCCCTGAGATGATGGGACAATTTTCCATGAGGTGATGACTTGGTGGTTCTAAATTTACAAGTTTGTGTCCATAATACTTCAGAATCAAGGAGGGTTTGGCAACTGCAAAGAACATATCTACATCACTATATCCTATATGCACAGATTTCTTCTCTTTGGGGAATCAGAAAAAGCTTACCAGAATAATTACTGCCTTTCTCTTTTATTTATATAGTTCATCATACATGGCATGCACCTTTCTTCACTGCATTGATGCTCATGAAATATGAGAACAGATACGTCTCTTTTCTTTGAATAATTCATGTATTACCTAAGGAAACATATTTGGGGGCTAAACCAGCTTAGAAACAGAAACATCCATATATAGGTTTACAGTAAGTTAACTTGTGTTATTTGAATCATGTGAGAACTTGAGTTTCAATCTGTAGAGTGATAGCAAAAGGCACACTCTTACAAATATGAAAGTCTATAAATAGGCCCCCTGCATCTGGGGTCATGGAGAATATAAGAGTTAGAGTGGCTTTCACCTCATATAACAGAAAATACAAGAAAAAGTGTCTTAAAAAAGAGGAATTGTTTTTCTCAGCAAGCAGTAAGTCCAGAAATTGACAGTGTAGGACAGTTGCTGAAGCTGCAGGATGGCCTGAGTCTCAGGCTTCCTCTGCATCGAGTCTCCAAAGCGTGCTTGATAGGTGGCTTTCACCCCATGATCTCAAGATGGTTCTGGGTCCTCCAGCATTATCTGGTATCCAAGCAGAGATAGTGGGAAAGTCCCCCAGCCCCCCACCTTCCATGCCTACTGGTTTGTGTCGGCAAATCACTCACTGGTCAGAACTGTCACTGTGACTCTTAGGGAACCCTGGGAGTGGAAAGTGTATGTAATTTTAAACATGGCAGGTGGGCATTCTGAATGTACCAATGTCTGCCACAGCTATCAAGATTCAGTTTTGAAGGTTTTCACAAACACTCTTTCTATCATTTATGTCCTATGGCAAAAGTTTTTTCAGGAGCATGTAAAATATTTATGTGGCTTTTATGCAGAATTTCCCATGGCTTTGTGATGTGATGTAAACGTAGAATAACTATTACTACAGTATACTGAAAACCACTTGATTGTGTATTTTTACGGTATGCTCGCAATTACCCCTATGCTTTTATTTACTCTAAGATTCTGCATAGTGAGGTACATGGAGGAAGAGACTTTAATTTATAGGTCTCAAAGAAGTTACTAAAAATCATGTCATTGTAAGGCCAGAGGTTACTCTCTCATAAAATAGAAATGATGATACCTGTTTTCTCCTTCCCAGGGTCAGTGTGAATCTTTAATGGGACTATTGATACAAAATGCTTTTAGCTCTTCAGAACTATGGCACAAAGTCACAAGTTTGGGAGGCCGAGAAAATCATCCCCCATTCTTTTGCTGCAGGATTGCATCCAAACTGTCCATTTCATATTGCTGGAGTGAGGGTTTTTGTGAATTTTGAGATAATAATGACAATTGTAAAAATGATGACTCTTTAGCGAGTACTCATTCTCTGGCTAGTATTTTTTTTTATTAAAATATTTTAAAATTTACATATACTTGCCATTAATTGTAATCCCCATGTATTCCCCATCACCATCTCACCAGTGCACCATCA
>JAGFMF010011581.1:6148442-6188380 GCA_019455555.1 Galemys pyrenaicus | reverse complement strand
AATGGTTGGACCAGCTTGCATTCCCACCAGCAGTGTAAGAGAGTTCCTTTTTCTCCACATCCCTGCCAACATTTGTTGTTGCTACTTTTTTTGATATGTTCTCTGGCTAGTATTCATCTAAATATTCTTCATCCATTATTTTATTCCATCCTCACCCCCTGAGAGTTTTGGTATGAATGTCCTCCTTGTTTTGTAGCTTAGGTTCATGAGCCTTCCTGGCTGTTGTCCTGCCATGACTGTGTGTGATATAATAAATAGAATGGGCCAGGGTGCTCTAGCTTAGATATTTTCTGACTGAGATCACCTTGGAATAATTACTGAACATCCTTCCCGATCATTCTCCTTTACATCTGAGAAACAGAAATAATGTTTCAGTGTTATGAGAGGATGGCATGACATGATATGTAAATTACTTGCATAAATTGCTGAAAGACCCTACCCAGGGTTAGAAAGACTTCATTTTCAGGGATATGAAGAATTCTTCATGGTATTGGCTTACAATGCTAGTTTCTTTCCTTTTAGAGAAAGGTTATGGATATCTCTTGCAAACATTTAACTTTACATGCCAAAGTTTCTTTATCTTTAAGATGGGGAATAATATAACTATCTCATAGGACTATGGTGAGAGATAAGTGAAGTACTTAGGTCAATACTTCATAGATTGAAAGATTAAGAACAAAACTAAAGAGATAGACTGTACAATATTGCAAGCAGACTTTAGAGGGCTAAGAAAAAAGCAGATGGTTCCATGATTTCTCCAGAAGTTTTTAGGGAACAATCATTTAAATAAGGGAGCTGCTTGGAATTGTTATAGGACAGGGTGAGGGACACCCGAGGTCTCCCAAACTTGCCTGCTTTAAATAGGTTCTGCCACCCACTGAATGAAGACAAAGCATACTCTAGTGGGTAAGACCTTCAATGGAAATGAACTTCAATACAATTAGTGTGCAATAGAGAGAAGAGAGGGAGACTGTAGTTTCCAAATCAAGCACTCCAGGTTACCCATCCCTTCATGGGTAAATGCCCAGCCAAACAGGGTTGGTCCAAAGCAAAACCTCCAAGGCCCTGAAGCTTGCTACGATATAAGACACCTGATGGCAACCCACAGGAACAGGGCAGAACGTATCAGGCAAATCTGGAGGAAAAAGAGCAAAATTAAAATCAAGATAAAAGCTGCCATTGTTAACTTCCCCATGGGTTTCTCACCCACATCAGTTTCAAGTGTTTCCTTCCATGTTCCTCAAGCCCCTGGGATCAGTCCAAAGCCAAGAAGCAAGTGAAGCTTCTTTCCATGTCTCTCTGGTCCATGTATCTCCTCTAGGTCTTGTTCTTCCTTCTTCCAGTCTTTCAGTCCCCTCTTCCCTGTTCAGCTCCTCCTCCCTGTTCAGCTCTCTGGGTGGGGCAGGGAACCTAGAACCTCCCCTTTCTCTGGGGACCACTCTGTTACAGAATCACTATTCTGGTCAGTTGAGTGGAGCCCAGCAGTGGGGGCCTCCTCCTGCACTGCCTATTATTGGGCCATCATTTCTGCACATAATGCACAGTCAAGTTTGCTTCTCTCCCATTCATAGTTGATCTTTCAGGATGAAAGCAAATTGGAATAGTTTTATTTCATTGTCTTTTATTTTAAAGTTTTGTGCCTTTTAAATATTTAAGGACTTCAACAGTAAGAATACATTTAAGGGAAAATGAAATGCATATGAAATGTAAGACACGTTTTTCATACTTTGAATGGCCTTTAAATGATTGGAAAACTGAGGCTAAATGGAGAAACTATGTTTTTTTATATCTTTTAGTTTTCATCAGTTTTCGAGTTAACCTTGCAAATACATTTTGGATGCTAAGATATATAGTAAATAAGTTGATTTGGAAACTCAACAACCTTCATGGTATAAATTATTCATGCCGTCGTGGGTAGCACATGCTTCTTGCATGATCTATATGTTTTTTTTTTAATCCTAGTTACATTTCCCCCTGCTGTTTTTAAACAAACAGAGGAGTGAAATCTCTAATCATTTCTTGTTTCCTCTCATTTTGTTTATAAAGAACTCGTGTGGCTTCTCAAGGAATAGATACAAGAATGACTCTCACTGTCTTCCAGGGAGTAATTTAGTGAGTGTCAGGCATTTGGGAGGAAGAGAGGCAGAATGGTTTAACGTAGTAAGGTAGACCTGTGTTCACATTCCATCCTACACTTGCCTTCAATTCACCAGAGGTTCTCATTTTAGTTATCTATGTAAAGCATGCAGCGTTGGACATGGTGGAAGCTTCATCAAATCTAGTTTTGCATCCTTTGTCCTCACATTTCATGGGAAAAGGGAGGTAATGAGTTATATATAGGGTTATAGGTAATGCATATACTAAAATGTGTGGGTGTTTTTAGGAGTCAGAGTACTGTGGCATCCAAATTAATATGCTTTTGCTCATGCTCTAGGATCACTGTTCCATATTTTTATTTTTATTTGCCAAAATCAGTCTTAGATTTCCAACTGGCACTTGACCTCATTAAGTCAGTGATAGCTGGGAGGTATGGTGACCCTAAGCATCCAATAGATACTCCAAGCCTCTCTACACCAGGCCCTTCCTCTGAGTATTGGGTCTCGGTGTTGGTGTACACCAAAAGGACCTTAAAGACTCTAGTCCTTTTGCACAGTGAGCCTAGGGATTTGAGCTGATGAGAAAGCCTAAGAGTTCATAGGAATCTGTGTTCAGGTGATTGCAATGTGAGATTTCCTTTTTTTTTAAATTCAAAGTATTTATAGATGGGTACTTGGCCAGCATTTCAGGACATGTACAGTCTCACCGGACTCTCCTGATCCTTTAAGATCTCTTTTGGCTTCTCAACTGTAGCTATTTGAAGTTGAGCAAATTTACTTTTCCTGCTCTCATTAGATTACATTTTAATGACTTGAATATGCTTTTAGTTATTTTGGATGTATGTCTCCAACTAATGAGAATGGTCAAAGTCATCTCCTATACCCTGGTGATTTCTTTCAAAGAAGTTCCTTCCATGAAGAACTGGTCTTCCTAGATAATTATTTTAATAATAATAATAATAGCTTAGGCTCAACTACCCTAAATCACAACTCATTTTAATTAAAAGCTCTGTAACAATGGACTAACTTATATCTATCATTATTCAGAAATCCAGTTCATTTACTTTCCTGTGGCATAGTTTTCAACTAATTTGTTTTGTGGGTTTCACTAGAACTTTATATTTTCTTAGGGGTGAAATATTTAGATATTTTTCAGCTGTCTCAGTGGAATTATTGGCAATGTGTCCTCTGAAAAATGTGCAAACAAAAACCTTTGGATCAAATATACATTTTAAAGAATTAATCACCCATTTATGTGGGTATAGGTATGAATGCACACGATGGGAGAAAATTGTTTTGATTTTTGAAGAAAATAATAGCTTGACTTCCATTCACCTCTCTGCAGAAGTGGAATAGCTTTCCATTGAGACAAAAGACTTTGGCAGATTTTGACATATCATGATACAATTTCCAAACCATTCATTGTGTTGCTTCTTAAGCATACAGATTTGCCATCAGCAGTATGAAATGTCCATTGTCTAGGGCTGTGCAAGTGCACTTATGTGCTCGTGTATGTGTGTGTGTATGTGTGTTTGTACAAAGATGCCTCATGTAAGGGGACACAGTCCCCATTGTGTACTGACTTACATGGAAGCCTGTGGATGGGAGCTGAGATTCTAGACTTCTAGCTGGATGGGCACCCTCTTCCTCTATAAACCCACTCATGACCCTGTGGCCTTGTACCCTCAGCAGTGCAGGCACAACAGGAGCACACGTGCTTGTGGCTGCAGTGCATCCCCAGTCACTCTCTGCTGTCTCCTCAGATGCTGTCCCACCCCTGCAGTTCGGCTCTGAATGTGACAGTCTTCTTGCCTGGACAGTAAGAGGTTAGGGCACAGGGGTGTCTCCTGTGTCTGAATTTTCACACAGGCAAGCAACATAGAGTGGCCCTCTGTGTGCACCCAGACTGGATCTAGAAAAAGTTTCATGGCCAGAACAATTGAGATTGTGTAATAATGTACTAATTTAGATTTTTTCATTAACTTGGGAGGAGACCTTTTTCTGATTCACACAGAAATACTGTATGTGGTAGCAATACTTTAAAATAAACTATAATTTAACATCCATTTTTGATTAACCTTTAGTAATAGCACAGTTGTCACCAATTGTACTCTGGATGCTCAGTATAAGGAGTGTGGTCAGAGCATATTCTATGGGGCCAGAGATTTTTGAAGTGTCCAGTAATGTCCCAGGGGTTCCATGAAATAGTCTAACAGGTGACTCTGGGGGACAAACAGTCAGGAAAAAGAATCTCAGTGGGGAGCACTTACCTTTACTTTTCTGTTAGTGATATGCAATACACAAATTTGAGGGAAAGCTTCTGGTTGCTTACGCAAGTATTCTCTTCATCCCTGGTTCCAGTGATGACTGTCAGAGAACTGTGTACTTGAACTTCACTGCTTGGCTCCTTGTTGAATCATGTTTACTTATTTGTACTTTGCTCCCATGTACTTGCAATGTTCTGGGAGTGCTCTAGGACTTCCCAGAGACTCTGTGTTTATAGCTTGTTGTTGTCTGTTATATTTGGTAAACTGTGTTCAGCACATCATTGTCTTCACGAGGACTCAGAATAAATTCAATCAGTGCTTGGCGTAGGGCTGTGGCTTCTCAGACAATGGTAATAATTTTCAAAAAGGAGTATTGAAGTTTCTGTTATGAACATGAGGTATGGTAGCTGCTGCCTTGGTCACTAGGAAGCTCACAGTCAGATTTGCTCCCTGCTTTTAGCAATTTGGGGGGTGCATATGTAGGGGGAGTGACTTCTAATCTTGATATTCTTTTATTGTTCAATTTTTTCATCCCCCTACATGTATGTCTCTTACTATATTTTCTTATATATGTACTGTGGCAAGTTATCTCAGATCTCTTTAATTTGAGGTAGAATTTTCTTAATATCTTTTAAGAAATTGCCTAGATATCCCTTAGGCACATCAGACTGTATATTTCATAGAGGAAATTCTTTCTGTCTTCTTTTTCAAGCTTCCTTCTTCTCTTTTTCCCTCTTTGGTTAAAAGGGTCCCATCTGTTTAGTTATCTAGGTTAGGATTCTTCCTGTCTTTTTTACCTTCTCTCTCATATTCCATTCAGTTGCTAACATCCTTTTATTCCAGCCTGTGCACTATGTTTCCAACCTCCCCTGATCCTTTCATTCATCCTTATTTGCCTGAATGCTTTCACTGGTCTCCTAAACTGGCCTCCATTTCTCTGGCATTTTCCACCCAAAATCCATTATGCACATTGATGACAGTTATTTAAAAGTCATTTGTTGTCTGATGATTCTCACTGTCATTATTTACAGAATAGAGCTCACATCCCTCACATGACATTCGAGGCTCTTACTAATTTGCTTCCCAACCTGTGGTGTAAATCTCATCTCCATCTGTTCTTCCTTCTCTGTGTCTTTCACAGCAACCACTGCCCACTCACCTGTCCCCCAAACAGAAAATGCATTTCAGCACCTAATTCTCTTGGCCTGAAATGCCTTATCTTGGCTCCTTCAAATCCTTATGTTTCCCTAAAGCTATCTTATGTGAGGTTTCCCTCTCTTTTTTCTACTGCAGAATAATTAATTGTCCTCTGCAGTCTTTCCATCTTAACTTTCTCAATATTGTGAGAGCAGTTCTCATCCTATTTCAGATGCTGTTATGTATCGCTCTCTCTAAATCATGAGCTCCTTGAGGAATTTGGCTGAATAGAAAGAGGGAATATAGCAGGCACCTTCCAACCTTGCTTATAAAAATCAAAGTGAACTGATTGAGGGACTGTGGACTCCCTCGAGTCCATAATGACTTCATTGGGTAAGGATCGGAAACGTGGCTAATTATCAGTTGACCTTAAAATGTTAATATTGGATGTACTCTATGGTAATGGAAAATTTGTAATACTGTCATGATAAAGGTTCTAGCAAGGGGAGTTTTTAAAAATCCTATATAGAAGTAATTTATCAGGTTTTCTTTTTTCCTTTTAGGAATAGGCAATTCAAGAGGCTGAAAATCTGAAGAATGTTTCCAAAGGGGAATCTGGCTGTCACTCGCTGGGTACGGAGGAGCATGAAGAAGCTATTTCTATTACTTTCTCTCTTGCTGTCCCATGCAGCTCATTTGGAAGGCAAAAAGGATAATCAGTTCATCTGGAAACCAGGTAGGAATGCCCTGACTATTCCTTTGTCCCATTTTCATTAATGAGAAGAATATTCTTTCCATTCTTGTTCTTATTTGTGGAACAGTGGGAAATATCTAGAGAGAGAAAGTAGACTCTTCATTATAAAGCTTACATTTGATTTTTATTCCTGCATAATTGTCACCTGCATCTGTGATACTTATTATCCTCTGTATTTTCATGTTGTTGTCAATTAAAGTTATGATTTCCATAGTTACATCTGCTTCTCCTTTGTCAAATGCAGCACATTTGTAGCCAAAATGACATCTGAATTTAGCTGATATCCTCAGTTACAAATCCTTTGGACCACTTTGTATGTCTCTTTCTAAAACTAGTTCGTACTAGTTATATATTTATTTTTGCATGCATTTTAGCATCTATCCTATAGATCTAGGTCTGGAGCAAGAAAAATTATCCTAACAACTTTGCTCATTAGTTGTGACTAGAAAGTTGCCTTAATGTGTTTTGAGATCCTTAACTACCTTATCCATAAGAATATAAATTAGCCGAGTTGAGGTTTGGAGACTTGCATAAATTATGTTCTTCTCTAAATATTTCCTTAATTTGCTATGGCAAAGCTGTTTTAAATTTAATTTTAAAGGCCAATGCTTTATTATATTATGAACCCCACACATCTTGACTCTTTGTATCTATCACTGATGTTTTTCTTTGCTCTGAATTTTAATTTTCTTAAAGTTTCACAATCAGCTCATTTAAAAAATTTATTATCATTTCAAGAGTCCATTCTTGCAAGTACAGATGACTTGTATGCACTTAATGTCATAGAATCAGGAAATGTGATTTTGCAGAAGATCTATGATTCTCTAAGAGTTTTCATTTTAGTCTTGTCATCTGTAAATTAAATAGACTGCAAATGTATTGTGCCAACATGGAAATATGTATAAAAGTGATATTTTTAATATTTAAATGACTTTGCAAAAATGAAAGTGAGTTATGCTGTAAAGTATATTAAGTAAGAAACTAAGAACCATTAGTGGTATAGTCTGTAGGAAATTTAATTACATTAAATCCCTATAAATTAATTTAATTGTGGGCTCTAATATCACATTAGAGATTATATATATATATTTTTGCTTACAGTTGTTTTGGGGAACTATGGAAATGGCCCTAAAAGTCAATATTGCATTTCTGTATATGGGACTATTTTTTAAAAATAATCAGACAAATATTTTGCCAAATCTAAATAAGCCTATTAACGACTGTGCTTTTATTTGAAGTTCTCATAACAGTGCAATTGAAATGGAAAGTAACAAATTTGAGACTTGAATGAGAAGTGCTAAGAAAAACTGCTTATTTTAAAGCAAGTTTTAAAAATAATTTTTTTTAAAAAAAGTAGGTCATTGAAATAATATGGTACAGATACTACTCTATAGTGGATGAGTACTCTGATAACTGTCCTACTTAAGCTTTAGAAGTGAATGCTTCCCATCGGACAGACAGCTTTGTTTACAGTGAGCCTCTAATGCATTGCCCTTGACTTCCCACTATTCATTACTACTTTCCCTTCTTAATGTATCCTCAGAAAGGTTATAATGTATTTATCTTCTCTTTAGTTTCGCTTCTAAATAGAAAAACTTTTTATTTGTATATGACTATGCCTTTTAAATGTAGAAAAAATTAAGATCTAAAATGAAAAGCAAAAGTGCAGACAATATGTTCTGTTCTCTAATCTCTTATGTCTCCTTCAGAAATTTTCCTTGCACATGTAAGTACATCTCTGTACATATTTGTGTATGTAAATCACATATAACACACAGACAAATTATTATATTATTAACTAGGGTTCTGCCAAAAAATAAATTGTACTTGCAAATTAGGTAATTGAAAGAGTTTAATAAAAGGACTATTTACAAAGAAGAGAAAGTGTGAGTAGATAAAGACCAGCAATAGGAATTGCACGCCCCTGAGCTGTGTGTGGGGAGAGTCTTGAGGACTTCTAGTTCCGCAGGAGCAAAGAAAGGAAATATTTTCCAGATTCTTGAGAAAAAACAAACAAACAAAAAACAACTTGGTGGAAAGGAGACTGGACAGATACTGTGGTCTTTGGAGAAAATAATCAACCTGCAATGGAAAACAGAAAGGGGACTAAGAGGACAGACAATGACCTCACATTCTCTGCCAGGGCTCCCATTGACTGAATTCAACCTGAAGCCACAAGGCAAGGGAGGCCTCCATGTTTCCTTACACACCAGCCTTGCAGGAGGGGAGGGGAGGGGGCAGAGTGGAGAACAGCGGATAAAGTAGAACTTAAAATATCTAATCCACCCATATGTAGATATCCAGGATTATACACATTTTGCTTCATACAGTGAATTCAGTATGATTCAGAATCATACTGAGTTTTTTGAAGTTTTTATTATATAGTGATGTTCTAATAAACATCTTTAGTATATATGGGTCAATTTCATCTTTTGATGACTACGTAAGTATTCTTTTGTACTTTTATTTAATAACTTATTTAATCAATACCCTATTGCTTTGCTTTTCTTCACCTATTGTTTGGCATTTCAGTGGTTTTCAACATTTTGCTAATGTAAATAATACTGTCATGAGTGCAACATTATTTTAAATGTAAGCAGTAAATCAGGTTGAGAAGTCATATGTCCTAGAACATTTCTTGGTCATCACTTTTAAAGATAGTCTCAATATTTTAGAATCTGTTCCTACTTATATCTGAGTTTATTATATAACGTTTAGATTAAAAAAAGATTGTAATTGAAATTACTGTGATTTTTGGAGTGTGTTATCAACTCTCACAACTCAGTTCCAGTGTGATCTGGAATTTGAACAGATTTCCATGGAGACCCAGATAAATAATACCTCATTTTAGAAACCTAGAAACCATCTTCTGAGCTTAGACAATAATTATCAACAACTTGAACACCTTGATGATGCTGCCATTTTCTCCTTGAGTTCTTGGGTTAGATATTTGTTCACCTCATCCAAATTAGGGGCATGTCTACATTAGCCCTTGCTTTGGAAAAACAATATTGATGAATACTAAGATATATTATATCTCTTAGTCATTGTGTGACTAAGGATTTTTTTGTACTGAGAGAGTCTGGTGAGTTGCAGGCTGTGGGGGTCATTGATCTGGCAAGGCTGTCGAATGCCTGTCATCACTGTGATGAGAGCCTCTGATCTATATTTAGTGTCAGGCAATCTCTCATGTGTCAGGATAAAAAGATCATGTCAGCAGGAGTATCAGATAAGGAGTGATATTGCTTCCTATTTTAAGTGAACATATGACTATTCATGCCTGAGTGTTTGGTGGGCATGAAGAGGTTGTGGTCTCTGAAGCCACAGTAACTGGAAGTCTTCTAAAACATTTCTCAGTGTTGGTTCTAAGAGTTTCATCCATTCCACTAATATTTGTTTTATCTTTACTTTATGCCAAAAACTGTTACTAGGTGTGAGGTATACTGAGAATAAAACAGACAAATCCTTTGTTTTCATGAACATTAATAAATATAACCAAGAAGTTTAATAAGTATGTTAGGCGGTGTGCTTAGAAGGAAAGATAATGCAAGTAAGAAGAACATGCAGTGAAAGATGAGAGATTGAAATTTTAGTTACTGGGCTATGAAATGCCTCACCAAAGAAACTAATGTGAGTGAAAACCTGAAGGAAGTTAGGGAGCTAGCTATAAGGAGATTAGAGTGAAGAAAATTCCAGATGGAAGAAACAGAGGCAAAAGCCCCTGAAGCAGGAGCATGTGTGGCATGTTTGAGGACCAGAGCGGAGACCAGAATACTGAAACATCATAACAGATCCAAACAGAGACTTCATAGGGCCCTAATTAGGTTGGTCCTCATAGGGCAAAATACAACTTTGGCTTGTACACAAAGTGAGAGAGAAAGACATTGGAGAGTTTTGAGAGACTGTTGATATGCCTTTCTTTTTCTTGTAATTTAATTGGAATCATTGTTGATGGTCTATTGAGAATGGTGGAAGCATGGAGACAGACAGGAGGCAAAAGGAGAACTGAGCAGGGGTGAAGTGATAATGGCTTGGACCAAGGTCATGGAGTGAAGGTAGTGAGAAGGGGTTGAATTTTGATATATTTAAGGCTATAACTTTTCGGCCAGTGGAATTTTACCTTTGAGGAGACATTTGGTGATATCTGTAGACTCTTCTGGTTAGCACAACTGGCTTTTGCTGCTGACATCTCTTGAGTCCACACCAGGGTTGCTGCTAACCACCCAGAATGCTTAGAACAGCTCCACACAAGAAAGAATTGTCAGACCCTCAAGTGTCAGCAGTGCCCAGGTGAAAAAACCCTGATTTAACTTAAAGTTGGTAGAGTTTGCTGATATCTGGGCCAAAGGAAAGATAGGGGAAGAGGGAGATGATGAGGTTTTGCCCTGAGCATCTAGAGAAGTGGAGATGTGGAGTTGCCAGTGTTTATTATAGGCTGGCTGAAATGGGCTGATGTGGAGGGGATAATAGGTACCTGATATTGGACATGTAATATTATTGAAACTTTTGGAAATTCATGTGGAACTGTGGGCCAGGAAATTGAATATGTGGGTATGGATCCAGGAGAAAGGTTTTTAATAGAAACATGAATTTGGGGTCACAGCCAAAGAGGTAGAATTTAAATGGGTGGCCTTAGAATTGAAGAGGTGTCTTGGAAGTTTGTTCTTGTTTATGTGTGGAGGATGTTTCCACTGGGCCAAGTGACATTTTAAAAAAATTATTGTGGCAAAATACATGTAACATAAACTTTATCATTTAACCATTTTAAAGTACACAATCCAGTGGCATTTAGCATGTTCACAGTGTGGTAGAAACATCACCACTATCTAGTTCCAGAACATTTCCAAATTCTGTTTTGCAAGTGAGTTTATAAAAAGACTGGAAAACAAATTTGGCTGTGAATAATAAGGCCTTAAAGAAAAAATAATCTTATTTTTCTCTTTGTGTGAGGTTCTTATATCATCCTAAGGCATCACTCTAGTATACTAGAAAAAGTGAGAAATTTGTGTCCAGATTCCTGTCCAAATTTAAGGAGAAAGTTATTTAACCTCTGATTCCTATTTATCCATCCAAAAATGAGAATAAATACTCCACAGGAGTATTTTGAAATTAAGAAAAATACCATATGGAAATTCCTAGAGTAGTGGCTACTTAATACATGTTAGCTATTATTTTTATCATAATTATTCTTGATTTTATGTTCTTTTTACATGCATTTCTTTAGGCACACAAAAAAGGGGAGATCATTTTGAAGCTAGGTAGTCGCGAATAATTTGACTGACTTTTTAGGTCTAAAACTTTCTATATGACACTCTTGGAAAGTTTTAATTTCAGTAGCTCCTGCCCAGTAAATATAAAGGGCAGGACTATTGACTTAATTCTAAGAGCCAAAATGATAAAAATGGAGTAAGCCTCTTTGAAGGTGAAAAGAGATTATGAAAATGATATTATATAAGAAATAGGATCTTATATAAGTTAATATTCAATTATAGCTTAAATAATGATGTGTTCAGTGTTAAGGCTACTTCAAGGAAAAATTCTATTGTGTATATATGTTTAAAATTCAGGAATTTCAGAGAATATGTAATGTTCTTAGGCGAGGGCTCATTTTTTTAAAATATATGCTGGGAGTCCATGAAATATTTGTTCTTGGAATTTGATTAAATGGATCAAATTACATGGATCTTCATGTACCTTAGAATCATATGTATATAATAAATTCTTAGTGGTGTTATTCCTGTGATATCAAAAAGCATTCCTATATATGGCATGGGATTTACTGCTAAAAATTCAAATTATTTTTCCTTAGAGACCACATTATTAATTTTACAATATCCCCAATATAATACACATAAATTAGTCTGCTTTTAAAATAGTAATAATACTGTAAGGTAGGATAGGAATTTTACTTATATATTTTCTTACTTGGAATATAAATAACTATTGCATAAAATATCCCCAGGTTACTAGCAGTAAGTAGTAGTGAAATGAGAGGCACCTTGTTTGGGGGGCTCTGTGTGTGTGTACACATGTGTTTGTGTAGATTTAGGAGGGTGAAGCAGTGATGAGACTAGAAGCTCTCCTCCCACGGCTGACCACCTGGGTCCAGGCAGGCATCTCTTCACAAACGTGTCCTTTCCAGAGGTAGTTCTCCCTTTCCATTGTGTCTATGCAAGGGTCCTTTCCTTTTTTTAAAAAAATAACAAGCCTGCTTTTCGGAGACAAAGAAGGAAGAAAGAAGTGATAAGACTGAAGAAGTAGAAGGTAGAACTTACCCTGTCATTCTGAAACTTAAATTATGTAGAGGAGAGAACATGAAAGAAATGAAAATGAGAGCTAGCTATATAAATCAGTAAATATGAAAATAAATGATCTATATTTGCTTGCTGCTTGGTTCCAGTACTATTTCTAATAATCTCTGAAAAAGATGTTAAATTTACTTTTTATAAAAACAAATAGATGCACGTATTTAGAAATTTATTAATTCAATTGTTGTTATGAAATATTACGTTGCACATCATCTCCCAATTTGTTTTCGCAAAGGCAGCCAGTGTCAACTTATTTTTTTTAAATTGAAGTACCTTTGGTTTATAACATTATGTGTACATTATAAGCAACATCTGAATAGTTTACATTGATTTCTCTATTAGAAATCTAATTTCATTCTTTACTATGCAATTGACCTCTTTACCCAAGCTGACAAACACTAATCTTAAACTGATAAAAAAAAATCTTAAAGCTGATAAACACTGATCTTAAAGACTAAAAACACTTTTTGGTTTTATTTCATTTGCTTTGTTTCTTTATGTACTGCATATGAGTGAAATTGTATGGTGTTTATAATCACCTATCTGACCTGTTTCACTGAGTATAAGTCCCTCTAGGTTCATCTATGTTGTTCAAGTAGGCAGAATTTCATAGCTTTTTTTTTTATAGCTGAATAGTATTCCATTGGGAATATATATCACATCTTCTTTTTCCAATCATGTGTCCATGGGCACTTAAGTGCTTCCAGCTCTTGATAGTTGTGATGAGCATGGCAATGCATGTATCCCTGTGTTAATTCTTTTGACTTTTTCAAGTAAATACCCCCAAATGGAATAAGGTGATTTTCATCTGCATATTTCTAAAGAAAGATGCTTGTTTAATAACTATCTCTTTAATAAATAAAATTCAATAAATATTTATAAGTTTTGATATTTTCTATTGATTCCCTGGTGTTGAGGATTTGTCTCTCATTTCGCTATCACTTTCTGCCTTCCTTCAAAATAGTTATATCAAAATATTAATATCCATAAGCGGTACTTACATTGTTATTTCTACATAAATATTGCTCTCTGCTCAGCCAAGGAGTGTACTCTGCTTCTGTAGCCTTTCTTTCTTTTTATCTTTTTGTTTTGTTTTGTTTTACACAGAAATTGAAATTGTTCCTTCTCTTTTGTCTCACCCTCTTTTAGTCTACTGCCGCTTTCCCCTTAATGCTCCACTTGATATGTCTGTCACTCACCCATTAGTAAGTTTTTGAGACACTCAAGCACCATTCCAAACACTCCATCATATTTTTTCCTTTGGGGCATCTGTCTGTAGCTCTCTGTGCTCCCTACTCAATCTGGACCAGTGCAGAGCTGTCATTGGAATGTCCTTTCATTTTCTCATTTTGAACTTTTTGTTCCCTGTTCTGTGCTTCTCTCCCTTGCCTTTATTGCTTTATTTTCTAGAATTGCTAAATTTATCTTCTAGAACTGCAAAAAACAGGCAACATTGGAAGCAATTTTTCATGTCTGAAAGGGTCTCTGTGCTTGTCGTATCCTTGACTGATAGCTCAGGTGTGGAGTTCAAGGTTAAAAAGCACTTTTCGTTCTGAATTTTGAAGTTTTTACTCCATTGTATTCTAACCTTTAGTGCTGTTACTGAGTTCGATCTTCTTTCTTGGTATGTTTTGTGTTTGTTTATTTTCGTATTCCTGGAATATTTTTCTTTATTCGTATTCTGAAATTTTGTGACTGTTACTTTAGGGTGAGTTCTCTGTCCTTTATTGGGTTACACATTGGGAGCGTATGTTAATATGTTCATAGCCTGCAGTTCTGGGGTTTTAAAATATGATTTTCCTTCCTCTCTTGTTTCTGTTCCACTAAATTCTTTATATAAGTATTCCACCTCTCTAACATCTTCAGTTTTTAGATCTTTCCCTTGTTTTTTCCTTTGTTTGTATTTTTATCGATTTCTAAAGTTTTTATTCTACTTTATCTTTCAGTCCTTCCTTTGATCATTTTTTATTTGAACTCCCACATTCTTGATTTCTAAGATCTCTTGTTCTATGATTTAAAAACAATCTTGTTTGATAGATGCAGTGCCTTTTCATGTAGAGGATGCTGATGACGTAGGATTTTCTTTTAGGATAATTTAAGATTGTTTTCCATGTGTCACTTGTGCTTCCTCTAAATCTCTTTTTCTGTTTTAATAACTTATGGATTGATTATGACCTCTAACATAGGGAACTTTCTGTTGTATCTATTGATTATTGGTTATCTCGTTAGTGTCCCGCTGTTAAAAGTGAGACAATAAAACTGATGAAGCATTCTGTGTGTCTGACTTGGGTATTGGGGTTCAGTGTTAGGCTTTTTTGGGGGATGAGCAGGAATATTTTATTGGAGGGTCAGTTCTTCAAAATTCTTTCAGTACCTAAATGTCTCTTATCTGGGACCATATTATTTAAGACAAAGGCTAAGCTGCTATAGAAAGATGGTCCTAGGTACAGTGGCTTAGAAACTATAGATGTTCTTTTCTCTCTCAGGTGATGTGTTCCAGATGGAGCAGGGCTTTTGCTACATGTGAGTGGGATTGACTGGGAATTCTGTTCCTTCAACCACACATGTTTTTATTATCTTTCTGTGTCCACTCAAACTTGATCACAGGGATTTCCATGTTCAAGTTGATGAGAAGGGCACAAAACTGGAGTCTGAAACAAGGGATTATAACAAGTGACAAAAGTTCTGCACATGTTGCATATTCTATTGCTGTAATAGTCCACTCCAAAAGTGGCTTACACTAGTAAATCATCAGTTTGGTTTACACATCTAGGGGTGTCTGAGCCTGTCGAGGTTCACAAATGAGACCTCTTGTACCAATTACAGTCAGATGGTGGAAGGATGGCAAGTCCTCTGCAAAGTTTCTTCACGTATCTGGCAACAAGGCTGGGAAGACTCTTAATATCTGGACTTCTTCAGGTGTCTCTCTGGGTAGTTCGACCACTCCATATGGAAATCTCTACATAGCCAGAATTTGTTGGTGGTAGCTGAGGACTTACAGAAATAGGCAGGATTGCATGACTTTTTCTAACCTAGCATGATCAATTCCGCTACATTCTATGTGTCTCTAAGGAGAAAACTTAAGATTCCATCTCTTGGTGGAAAGGTAAATCTGCAGATTTGCCTTAGATTTTTAAAACTAATCTGAAGATATCTTTTAAAATTGTCATTATTTGTGGGATATAGTCATTTGGTCATCCCTAGCCAAAAGGGAAGGTGAGAAATGTATCCTGTAGTTGGACATTCTTACAAACAAAAAATGGTTTTAGTCACATTTCATTATAAAGTCTATTCAGGTCTGGTTTAGTCAAGGTTCTCCAGAGAAACAGAACCAGTAGGGTCTCTCTCTCTCATCTGTATGTATCTGTCTGTCTGTCTGTCTACCACCTACCTGTCTGTCTATCTGTCTATCTATCTATCTATCTATCTATCTATCTATCTATCTATCTATCTATCTATCTATCTATCTACCTACCTGTCTGTCTGTCTATCTGTCTGTCTACCACCTACCTGCATATCTAATTATCTATATCCATATCTATATTTATTCCTATACCTAGAAGGAGGGAGGGATAAGGGAGAGAGTGTAAGGGAGTAGTTCACATAATTATGACAACTGAGATGTTCTATTATTTGCCATCTGGAGGCCAGGAGGGCCAATTGTTTCATTCCAAGCCTGAAGGTTGAGAACAAGAAGCCAATGGTCTGAGCCTCATTCCAAGTTCAGGATAAGGACACTCTTTCAGCTCAGACAATCAGGCAGAAAGTGATCTCTTTCTTCCTTTGGCTTTTGTTCTATTCAGGCCCTCAGGCCCAACTACATGGGAAAGGGTGACCTTTTTCATTCAGTCTGGTCTTTCAAATCCTCTCATCAGGAAGCACCTCACAGATACACTCATAAACAATGTTTAGCAACTATCAGGGCACTCTGTGGTCCAGTTGATACAAAATTAGCCACCATATTGTCTGCTGAAAGGAACCCTTCCTCTATTGCCTGTACTAATCCTCTGGGTAAAGAGTAAGAACGGAACTCTTGGCATACTTGGCTCAACATTGATTCCTCCATATTTAATTCCTCTCTTGGAAACACACATCACTGTCTTCTGCGTTGAGTGCTCTCTTCAAGAGTGCTTTTTTGAATTTGCTATCTATTTTTCCTGCAGAGATTGAGGAAGGGGCAGAGGAAGAGATCTAAGGGGCTAAGTAATTCCATTTGTAAACATTTACTGATTCCCCATTTCAAGTCACAAGCCTCACTCCTTTCTAGAGTTCAGCAAGTATAAATGGACTTTTTCTGATGTTGTTATGACACTCTTCTGTAGAGTTACCATAGCCTTAAACTTCCTTTACATTGTTAAGTTGCTTAATTTTGAATTGTCTACTATCCATGTTTTAAAGTCCACTGCTGTCTATTCTCTACCTCTGGCTCTGTTTTTGACCTGTATGGACTTGTAATTTTTAATGCCTTTATTGTGATTTCAGTGGAATATTAGGAGTGAGTGAAAATACATACGTGTGTCATGTCCTCCCACTTACTGGATAATCTCATTTTTTTGGTCACTTCTACTACCAGCTATTCTGGAATGGAAAGTATGTTGACATATGTTAATTTTTGTGGTGATTGGCTTATTCTCTTTGAGACTGTGCTACAAACTATGTCTATAGAAAAATTATCGACCCCCCTAAACTTTGCCTGGGTTTAAATTTTTTCAAATCAAATTCAAATTTTCATTGCTTCTGTCTCACTGGAAATGGGCTGAACTATTGAATTAGTAATTGACATGGGACCAGTTTCTCCCTGGAAGTCACCTGGAAGCATTTCCCTTTGCCTTTTTCTTTCATAGCAGAATTTTGATATTCACATAAGTTTGATTTGTTCTTAACCAGGAAAATATAGGATTCCATGCAAAGATATTAAAAAATCAAAGGCAAAAACAGTTCAGACATTTAAAAGTGGGATTGAAAGATTAAAAACTATAAGGCGGGATTCCAACTTCATAATGCAATCGCAAAAGCTTTTTAAATATCTACATGGTCATAATCTTTAGTAATATAAAGCACAGTCAATTTTGATTAAAACCAAATAAGAAAAAAATCTGACCTTCTTGTGGATTATGAATTTGCTCAATTCATACAATTATTTTGATATTTCAATAAAGCTCCTAAAACTTAAACACTACAGATAAAATCTGTGCTACAGAAATTAGTGCCACAGATAATATCTGAGACTCAATCAGAAAAATAATTTTAAAGGCAGATTTTTAACACCACTTACATTACTACACTCTTCAATACTATATACAATTAAAGCTTATTTTATTAGCATAATGAATGTGAATTAACATCTCATTTTTTTGTTTCTTTTTTCCTTGCGCGTTCCTATGGTAACCAAACTGTGCTTCATGTAGGGGATCTATGACATTATTACCCCATTACATTGATCATTTCCCCCCGAAAGAGGACAATAATATGCTGTTTCAGAAATAAATGGTTTATAACCCAATGGTGGATTTCATTCATGGATATATTGCAGTAAGAAGAAATGGTAAGATGTAGGATTTTTGGATGGATTTTTCCTAATGTTAATAAATTTTTCATTGAATACAGCTGCTGGAGGATTTCTGTTGATGAATACATATACTATGTTGAGAAGGAGTGGTTTCTCAATTTCTATCTTTTTAAAGAAGCCTTTTGGAGTCTTACTTGGCTGTATTTGTAGAGAATCTATAAATTATAGAGATGCTTACACTATGTGTTAGGCAGGGTGATGGCCTGTCTGCATGTTAGGTCAGGCTCTGTGTGACAACTTTATTCTTTCGTTTTCTCATCAGTAAAATGGGACTAAAGAGCGAATCTATGCGAAACACAATTCATATTCTACAGCACACATGCAAAGTCTTTTTCCATAATCAAAGTAAATATCATATATTCACATAATTAATGCTACATTTTATTACTATCAAATGGATATGCAATGACCATAGCTGTTTTTAATATTGAAATTTTAATATTTCTCCTCACATTTCCATTCATAAAACTGATTATTTTCAAAGTAAAAGCAATGGGATTTTATCCATAGCTTCTTAAGGGCTAAGAATGTATGGCCCCTTTGAAAAAGTCTGGCTTTAGGCTTAGATGGGTCATAGAATTAACATCTGCCATCTTCAGACTTGAAATGAGAAAAACCAAGGATACTAGCTAGAATCACCTTTATATTTGGCAATAAGGTTAAATACTTATTTTATTATAATTAGCTAGCTAGTTACCTGGCTTATATGGTACTTACAGTGGTCCTGAGATATTATAGTCAGGGTAAGGATCTAAAAGTTTGTCTTAAGTTTATCTTAAAGGGAGAATCTGAGTTGGAATTGCAAAGATATTAGCTAAGGGAATTAAAATTAGCATAGTGTTCTTTTTCTATTTAAATTTTCATTGTGAACGTTTTTGGCTTGCTTACTTTCAGACATTGAAAATAGTACTGCTTATAATGTCATTCTCCAAGGAGAGGCTCACGTACAGAACAAATTACCACATTTTATATTTCCTCAGATTTCATGTTAATTGGGTATAGTTTTTGTGGTTGATGATCCAGTTAAGCAAATGTTGTATGTCAACTGGAGCCTTCTGTTTATAGCATTCTACACTATTTCAATACCAGTAATTATTGCCATGAAAAGTTGATTATTTTTAACACTTTTTTTGAAATGTAACTTATAGACCAAAAATTAACCCTTTTAAATGTATTTTCAGACACTTTTATTAGGTTGTGCCACCATAATCGCAATATGTTTATAGTTTATACTGCCATCTCCAGTCCTAGATAACTACTGATCTAGTTTCTATAGATTTGTTTTTCTGGATATTTCATATAAATGGAATAATACAGGATATGGACATTGTGACCGACTTCTCTCTCTTGGCATAATCTTCTTGAACTTCATCCAAATTACAGAGTATATCATCAGTATTTTGTCCCTTTGTATCACCGAATGGTGCAGCATTGTATTAACATAACATTTTTTTTAATCCATTCAACAGCAGATGGACATTTGGATTCCTTCCACTTTTTTCTGGTTACTGTGAATAATGCTGTTAGGAATGTACACGTGCAAGTCTTGTGGACACTTGCACTGTTGTATGGCAAATAGATGCTTAACTTACTAAGAAACTGTAAGTGGTTTTCCAAAGTGGAAGTGGATGTTTTTTTATATTCATACCTGCAATATATAGGACTCCTATTTCTCCATTTTCTTCCCAACATTTGTTAGTGTCTATATTTTTTATTAAATTCATTTTATTAAAATCATTATTGTGAAATAGTACCTTACTGTTTTTTGGTATTTTGCATTTCACTAATGGTTAATGGTGTTGTTTTATTATTTATTAGATGTTTATATCTTTTCTTTGGCTAGAGTCTATTCAAAAATATCCTTTTTGCATTTTTAAATTGCATGGTTTATCTTCTTTTTATTGAGTTTCAAGAGTTCTTTTTATGTTCTGGACACAAGTTATTTTTTAGATATGAGGTGTTCAATAATTTCCTTTCAGTCTGTGCCTTGTCTTTTCAGTTTTTAATGGTCTCTTTGAAGTGCAAAAGTTTTGAATTTTGAAGTCCATTTTATTGATTTTTCATTTATAGATTATGCTTTCAATCCCATGTTTAAGGAATTGTTGCCTTATTCAAGTTTTCAAAGATTTCTCTTATATCTTCTAAATTTTTTATAGAGTTTGTACTTATAGATTCATGATGTATTTTGAATTCATTTATTTGCATGGTGTGGATAAAGATCTAAGTTCATTTTCATACACTTGGATATCCTACTGACACAGTATCTTTTGTTGAAGACACTGACTTCCCCTCATTGAATTGTTTTGGCACCTTTGTTTAAAATCAGTTGACCGTAAATGTAAGGGTTTATTTCTGGATATTTAGCTCTGGTCCATTGATCTGTATGTTTATCCTGAAGACAAGACTACAATGTATTGGTAAATACAGCTTATCTTGAAAACATTATGAGTTTTGAAATTGGGAAGTAAAAGTCCTCCAAATTTATTATTTTTTAAAAATTGCTTTCATATTTTCATTTCCATTTTCAGATCAGTTTGTTAATTTTATAAGCCTGCTAGAATTTTGGTAGGGGTTATATAAAATATATAGATCAATTTAGAAAGAATTACCAACTTAATAATATTCAGTTTTCTAATCCATTTACATGGAATATCTCTATATTTACTTCATTCACCTTAGTAATACTATAAAATTTTAATGTCACACTCCCTTACCATTCTTTTGTAAAATTTATTCATAATTATTTATACACTTTTTTAATGGAGATATCCTCATCATTTTAAGACTGTTCACTGGTAGTATAAATATAATTGATTTACTTATATAAATCTTATATCTTGCCATGATTGATTATTAAACTTATTATTCAGTGGTTAAACTACTCCCTGATTTAGAGTTGATAATATTACAGAGATATGTTAAATTTTCTTTACTTTCTAGATATTAAATAAAGGAGTAAAAGTGTCTTGCAGTACTTCCTGGTTAATAAAAGCTTGCAGTGTTTACTCTTTGGGGATATTCTATTGAGGAACTGAGTCTTTTAATGATAACTGCTACCTCCTATATTCTGGAACCCTTATCATGGCAAGAGTTTTTGTCCAGCTATCAAATCAGTAGAGCAAATGCCCTTTAATGTACTGCTGAATCATGTTAAGAAAAATTCCTTAATTGAATAGACTATTGAGACATAACAGAATCTGACAATGTCTTTTAGTTTATATTCTGGAGAGTATAAATATTTCCCTGTTTGAATGGGAAAGAGTGTTGCTTTTCTATTTCTTAAAAGTCTGTTTAAAGCTCAGACTTGCAGGATATATCAGGTGCTCTATAATTCTAGCTCCTTTGAAGTTAAATATCTTATTTTTGCTTTAAAATTTACCAGTACTATGGATTAATAGGTTTCATATAACTATTATTTGTTATTCAACTATATATTGAACAATACAAATATATAGTTGTACACATGTAATTCTTAGTTGTATTTTGACACTTTAACTTTTCTTTTGGATATATATGTCTAATTTTATATTCTAGGAGGTTTTTACTACAAACATTTCCACAGTTTCACACAGACATTTTCACTGCATAAATAATTAACCATAAAGCAATTTTGATATAAGAGGACAGTATAAAAATAAAAAAGGGACACCCAAAAGGACATAATGAAATGATTTTTTTGAAGTTTATAGATCCAGGGTGATAGTGTGATAAAAAAATAAATAAATAACTTTCTTTGGTGGTGAAAGAGAAAAGAATAGGAATGAAAAGGGTAAAAATGAAAAAGTGAAAGAAAAACATTTAAAAGAACATCATGAAACATAAAAATAAGAAAGTGAAAGGATAAAAATATTTAAATACAAAGATTGAAAAAATACATAGCATTCAATACATTTAAAAAGGATAGATTTACAGCAAATAATGCAGAGAGAACTGATTTTCCTTTGTGGATAAGATCTAAATGCTTCTCTCCCAAGTCTTTTGTTCATTTATAGTGTTACACATTTTTAGGGGTTCCTTTACCCTAGGGATGTCTTTGCATTGAGTGTTTATTTTGCTGATCAAATTTCCTGAATCTGAAGTCAGAGTGTAAAGCTAGATTGCATACTACTAATCTACAAAATGATAGCGTATCAGTTTTCAAAGTGTTGATTTCTTTTTTCATAAATTAAGACATGAAGCCAAACTGTTGGCCTGTTAGTTCTTTTCTTGTTTTTTGGCAAAATTGAGCCTTATAACCAATTATGCAGTGAAATATTTGCACAGAAAATTCTTATGCAAAATTGTTTGCTGCAAAATTGCTGCAAAACAAGCATACATGCCAAATTGGATGCTGTATTTCAGTTAACATAAATTTTGTATGAGAATATGCCTATAGTTTTGCATGAAGCACAATTACAGTTATTATTCCCAAATAATGAGAAGTTTCAAAAAGTTAAAAAAACTAACAAATAGATAAGGCTCTTGTTTACTGCATTTGAATGTGTGTATGTTACAATTGTAAGTGGGGTTACTAAAATCCCTACTAGGGAAAATTGAGAATTATGAGTAGACATTTATGTTTTTGATGTTTACCAGTCTGATAATTTCAGAGAATCAGTTGTATTCTGATATTTCTAACCAGAACATTTAGGTGTTGATTATTGCAAATTTTATGTAACATTTAATCATTGAATTATTTAAACAAAGTATAAGTGGATGTCAGCATGCTGATAATATGCAGGTGAATACTTAGCTGGCAGCTTTGGCCATGCAGCATCCTGCTCTTAGCATGTCTATATAGCTAGTCATGAAAAATCACTTTTCAAATTAGAAGTTAATAAAAACTTTCCTGTTCTGAACACTAAGCTCTACTCCCTGTGCGATTAGTGGTTTCATTTCTTTCTCAGCAGTTGGGTAATGATTATGGCTCCAGATGCAGTAAGAGTGATAAAGAGATTGATTAATTTCACTCGAAAGGGCATATGTTCAAAGAGAATCCAATCGGAACACCATGAATGAAGATCTGACAGCTTTGCAGCTGAGAGTTGTACCCTTACTTGGTGTCCCACCGATGCTGAGAATAAGAACTCTAAACCAATGTTACTTATCCACTTGGTCCATAAAATATTGGATATTACTCATAATGTGGTGTGTGCATGTGTGTGTGTGTTTGTTTGTTCTTGTTGTCTTTATCTTTGTAATAAGCTATTTGTGACAGTTAAAAAGTTTCCTTTGGTGCCTTTATCCTAGGGATGTCTTTGAGTTGTGTATTGTTATTGATCAATAAAACCAAGGTTGCCTCTGAACCAAGGCCTAATTTAGAACACATTACACACACACACACACACAAAGTACAAATCCACACTGCACATCAAATCCTCTCTATTTTTTAGTCTGGAAGCCATTTTCAATATTATAGTAGTAAGACCATAGAGAAAAGTCTTTTATCACATTTTATAAAAGCTAAGAAAAAAAGTTCTGTTTATCTAGTGCTTTATCAGCTTATGTGTATTTGATACTTCATATTTTTAAGGAACACTTTATCATAAGTATATCTTTTATGTACAACTCTCTTTCATTTTCATGCATTCTGGTACCTTTAAAGCATTTTATGACAGTTTAAAAGTGTTTCACAATGTACTTTTTAAGAGGAAAATATTAACATCCATAAAAATGATGGGCTCCAATTTTAATGAAAGAAAAATAAAGATCCACAGCTGTGATTTTAGCATGGCGCTTGAACTAAATGAGTTTTGTTTCTGAGCCTGTAAATGAGTGGGTGTGTGTTCCTGAATAAACAAATTACATGTATCCTCCTTCAGAAAGTTTCTCGTATACAAATCTCTATCATAAACTGTGAGGTGAAGGGATTATATTAATTCATGAAACTTTGAAAACTACCATAAGAACTTTTACTAAGTGCTTCTGGGAATCAGGAAAGTATCCTCATTGCTTGGATTTTGATTATTTAAATAGAGGTTTTTTGATTTGAGACATCTTTTCCCCCCCTGCTTTTATGATTAAATGTTAAAATTCTGTTTATGCAGCAAATAGTTCTTGAGCCTGACGACTATACACCAGTGCTGTGCTGTGAGAAGTATAGAGCAAAAGCAAGACACAGCTCCATTTCCAGCTAGGAAGGCTGCCACTGACTGACTTCTACATGGAACAAATAGCCCCCACCCTGTTCTGAAAGAATTGCAAGAATTTCCCTATACGTTACATTAATGCAAAACTTTGAAAGTTTCAAAACTATGTCCTTCTATCAGTGCTTCTCATTTATTAAAAACGCTGTAACATATTGGCTAAGAAAGTCCCACTGCTTCTTAATCATTCGATTCTGAAGTAGACGATAAGGTCAGTAAAGGGTGGTAGCAAGGTGACTGGAATGGGATGTTTGAGAAGAATTTCTTGGTTATTTAAATATTCCTAAGCACTGTGGTTAGATTTTTAAAAAATTATTGGGGAAGTGACATTAGCCCTTTAAGTCCTTTTGATATTTTGAAGGCATTTCCATCAGGGTGAACTCTGACAAGGAGGAAATTCCCCCAGGGAGTTTTTGTTAATAACACTTAAGGAAGAAGCTGTGTGTTCTCACCAGGCTTTTTGCATATCAAGGATACTTTTAAAAGTTTTTTGTAAAAACATTTTGCATTCCATATTAAGGCCAATGATGCATTAAGGTGTAGACTTTGCCATTTCTTATTCCATTTTGTTAGACTTTCTGATTTGTTTGCCCTTGATTGATTTTGAAATGAATGAGCCAGCTTTCAGAGCAGGGGAATGATTTAATTGTTACAGTACTCAAGGTCCAAAATCAGATTTGAAGGTATGTTGAAACAGTGTTCAGAATGAATTAGCGAACAGATGTGGAGTTTCTGTCTCTGATATCTGCTGTCCAAAAAGCAGTGCATGCCCCTACCATCTTCAACCTAATGTCAAAAGGTTGAATGTAATGGTGCCTCTTATTCTGGGGTTGGTTCACTTATGTCACATAATGGACATTCTGGAACTGTTAAAGAATCTAGAGCTTAGTAGATGGAGGAAGGAACACATTCAGGACATATTGAATTTAATGGATGACTCAAGGCCGCAATTTAGGGTCATTAAATTGACAGTATGAACACCCAGGTCAATACTGATACCAGAATTCAGCTGAAGTCCAGTGTACTGTTGAGTAGTTTAAAAGGTTACCGTGATTGCTTGGATCATTATGGAACGTATTTATTTATTTAAAGATTTTATTTATTTATGCATACAAGAATTGGGGTATAGGCCAGAGGTGTGGGGGGTGAGAGGATTCACCAGAGATAGAGTGGGGAACAGAACAAGCAGATGTACTGAAATAAACTGAGGGGAGCAGGGGCTGAGACAGGAGAAATCTGCTGTGCCATGTGGTTAGCTCCCTGGCTGGGGATTGAACTCATGCTACAGTGGCTCATGGTAGCTTGAGAGCGCTGAGACCAGGGAGACCCTGACACATATTTAAGTCAATATTTGCACATGGTTTTTAGAGATGAAGGGCCATTAGATCATCAAACCTGGCCTCTTCATTAGTAGGTGAGCAAGCTGAGGACCAGGAAGATGATTTAGAGCAACAGAGAAGAATTGGGGTAGTGATACACATTCTACATCTTACAGTCTAAGAGGTAGAGGTCAAGCCATAAAAACAAAAAGATAAAAGAAATCTTGCCATGTGCAAAACATGGATGGACCTTGAGAGGATTGCACTAAGAGAAATAACTCAGAAAGAGAAAGACAAACACCGGATGACTTCACTCATTTGTGGAATGGAAGGAAAGGACAACTGAACAAGTGAAACAAAAGCAAAAACAAGCCTTAGAGTCTGCAACAGAATGATGGTAACAAGAGGGGAGGGAATGGAAAGACGGGCCTGACTGGCTGGCGGTCAGTAGTGACTGGACCTTTGGTGGTGTGTGTGGTGTGATAGACACAGTTGCAGAGGTGAGAAACTGTGCACCTCAAATCTATACCATGTTACAAACTGAAATGTCTTCAATAAAAAGGAAAAGGAAAAATAAACAGGGTCATTTAAAGGAGCTAGAATGAATACATTAAGATGAGAGTGCTCAGGAGAAAGGATAGAGGAAACAGTGACAGCAGAGACCTCCACAATGACTTGCATAGAGGCATTTTGAAGCTGGATTTGTGTCAGAGCTTTATTCCTACTTGAGTGTGAGTTTGGGCCAGTTGTGCCTCCCCTCCATACCTCTGGATCCCACTGAGCTCTGTCTTCCCTCCCAGTTACTGGATAAATACTTGGATAGCATTTACTATGACCCTGTCATAGTCTGTAAAAAGTGCGTTCTTAGTATCTATCCCAGAAATATGGACTTAGATAAGGTACTTAAACACTTCGCTCTTAGTGCCTGACATGTATCAGATGCTCCTTTGGAGTATATTGTTGTTAGTGTACCATTAACATAGGAAAACCAAGTTTCTGGTTGAGAAAAAGTTGCAAGGTGCTACAGATCTAGGGTGACGTGATCTGAAAGATGGTTACAGACAAAGAAACCCAGCTCTTAGCAAAGGTTTTCAAGGTAACATTTTCCTAAGACTGGGAGTTAATTTTGCTTTGGTTTATTTTGTTGTTGGTTGTTTGCTCACTTTTGAATACATTTTTAAAATTTTATTCATTTTTTTAAAAAGATTTTATTTATGCACACAAGAGCTGGGATACAGGCCAGAGGGGTGTGTGTGTGTGTGTGTGTGTGTGTGTGTGTGTGTGTTGGGGGGGGGGTTGAGAGGATTCACCAGAGACAGAGTGGGGAGCAGAACAGGCAGACTGACTGAACTACACTGCTGAGGGGTGCAGCGGGTGAGACAGGAGAGGTCTGCTGTGCCATGTGGGTCCCTTCCCTGGTCGGGAATCTAACTTGTACTTCACTGGCTTCGGAAGCCCTATAGTGCAGAGCTCAACCCCTTGCACCACTAGGAACACTCTGGATACCTTTTTTAATTAAAACAATATATAAGGCATTGAAAAACTGTGTATTTACTCACATAGACCTCAAAGGTGATTCTGGTTTCCTGTTCAAAAATGGCAGTGTGAATAGGATGCAGGGTTTTCACCCCACTCCACCTAACCCCTCCCATCCGGTGACAGATTCTCAGAGGGCCAGCCCCTCCTTCACACTCGAAGGGCCAAGGGTTCTGAATTGTGCAGGTAGAAGGAGTTCAGTCTCCTTATCACAGTGTTGGAGAGCAGGACAATTCCTCTGGTGTAGGTCAGATACTTGTTAGCAAAACTGTTTAACTCCATTAGAAATAAGTAAGGCAAGAGGTTGCCCCTGGGCTCTTAGCACATGTCCATGGACACCATCTTGCATGGGACACTGTGGCCCCTTCTTGGGTTTCATGGTGAGAGGAATCAGAAGTTCCAAAGTCATTCTCAGGACCCACGGAATATCCTTAGGTGGCTTACTTAGCTGAGTCAGAGGTATGATTTTCAGAAGTTTTAATACTAAATATCCAAATGTAGTCCTATTGGTGTCTCCAAATGCCACCAAAGGAGGGAAAAGGGTAAGAAAAGACATTTGTTTATAGAAGAAAGTATGTTTCCCCTTCCCCATTTCAGTACTACTTGGTTAGGGCTAAGAGTGCCAGGCAGCCCCAGCAAAGGTGACAAGGCGATGGAACTGGTATTACTGACTGGGGGACACCTGCTCTGAGCTTCCTGGGGGTGAGGGATAACCTTTGGGTCAACTGGGGATGAGTGAATGAGCAATCACAATTCTTTTAATAGGCAGCAGGCACGGAAAAGTGGAGGCAGTGGCCATATGTGGTGGATCAGATGAGTCCAGTGATGGGGGTTCCTCACCCCCAGCCCCTGAATTTTCTCTGAGTCCTTCCAAGGCTGCCTCTAAGAAAGATAGGGGCACGCTCTGGTGTGGCTGCTCAGAAGCTCCCCATCCCCTTCTCCGACTGCCATAGGTCTGTGGTGGGCTAATTGTTAAATAGAACACCCCATGCTCACCAAGATCACAATGGAGGTATTTAGCAGATGCTTGGGGCGTCCTTCACTGTGGCAGGGTTTGTGTCGCCTGCCCAGGGCACTCAGGTGACAGCTGGAATTGAAGAAACAATAGTGCATCACGGTTAGGGTAACTCGAAAAGTGGTCTGGCGCCCTCCAGGAACCTTCAACGATCCCTGGAACCTACTGGAAATTCACTTTGGAGTAAATGAAATAATTTGAACAAAATTGTTGAAGGCTGAGAGGTAAAGAAAACGAGTTCTCGCTTTCAGCAAATGCATGACCCATTTGCTGTGATTTTTGTTGTTCATCTGAGAACTGCTGCGGTGTCATTGTTCTAGGGACTCCTCAGGGTCATGCAATGCTGGAGTTGATAGCTCCTCCCATTTCAACTGGGGAAACTGAATCTGTGGAAGGAGAAGTGACTGATTTGCCATGTCCTTGGCTCTCACCTTCACATTCACTCTCCAATGTCATCTTCATAGCAACCTTGGAACTTTGTAGGTGAATTTCAGACTGTGTTTACAATGCAGGAAGTCATTCAGAGAAGTGAAATCAAAGTACAGCTTTTGAGAGAAGTGGTGGAGTGCTCTCTGTCCTCATCCTAGGTAGTTTAGTAGTGAAGTTTTACAAAACTTTGCTCAAACCTCCTCCCTTCAGTTGGCGTCAAGTGGCTGTCAGATATTTTTATGAGGCATTCTTCATGGTGCTTACCACATTCTATGTCCTGAGGATACAATGATGAGTTCCTACTCCCACTCGCAGGTGTTTACATCTTGTTGATGTATAACACATGAACAATTACTGAAGGAAAAACTACCAGACATAGATCAAAGGTATTGTGAGAATGCAAAGATTATATGAGAAATACTGCTCTGTACAGTGGAAAAGAGCTATAATAGTCTGTATACCAGGTATTATGCTAAGTGCTTTGCATGATTTATGCTGTTTTTGTATTAGAGAGATTGTTTCATGGATCCTAAATTAATAGCCAACTTTATAGTCATCCTCCCTAACTATAATAATGATTATTCTCTCCACCAAGTTTGGTACAGTGTTCTGTTATTGAATCCAATATTGTATATCTAGAATAATGTGTCATTATTGATTGTAGGCAAATAAACCAGTAATCACCAATGATTCTAGACAAACTCATCATGATACATTAAAACAGTTTGTAATTGTTAATGGCCTAAAATTGAGAGAACATGTTGTCTTGAGCAAAGACAGTGAAAGTCAGATGGAAGACAACAGTGGGGGTTGGTACTGGAGTATCTTATCCAGGGTAGGGGAGGCAGAAATGCAAGTGACTGAATGTCAGTAGGAGATCCTTGCAGCCACCAGCAGAATCAGGCTGTGCTCCTCTGCTCCCCTGGGCAGTCAGGTGTAGACTGGACTTCCTTCTCACTATTAATGGAGAATCACAGTCTCAGCATTCTAGCACATTTAACTCAGTCTTCCTCCAACTTTTGCTTATGCTTTGCCTATGTCATATCTTTTCTTTTCCTCCCCCTATTTCTTAATAAGGTCTTTACAAATATTGTTATTTCCTCTTTTACCCATTTTCCTTGTTGGAGCAAATTTCCAAAGGAATCTGAGGTTGAGCGTTGTTAACTCTTAGTAATCAGCTGCAGGCTGGTACCATATGAAAGCTCAAATTTAAAATATGAATTTTTGCACTGTATATTCAGAATATTGATAAAAAGGAAAATAATGCATGTGCACATATTTACATATGTAACATGTACATACACATATATATGCTGCGCATTAGTGTACCTGTTTATACTGCACTATATAGTGCACCTATACTACATAGAGTGTACACATATGTATGTATACTATAAGTGTGTATGCATGCACAGTGTATATATGTATACATACTGTATATGCACCTATGTATAAATATTTACCTATATGCATGCATATGAATGTTCAGTGTATATATAAACGCACATGAATAATATGTATCATAGATATAATGTTATAAATATATATTATAATGGGATAAATATGCTTAATATATTACATAATATAAATGTATATGGTATATATTTTATAATATATGTTAAATTATTGTGTCTGTGTGTCTGCAATGTAGATTTGCCTTGGAAGTTCCGATTAAGTTTGGCAGAATCCTCCTATTTAAGAAATACCCAAATGAGAAATGGCTGTATATACATGGAACAGAGAGGGAAGTATGCTATAAGTGATAGCAATGGAGAGTTATTTTTGTGACCTTTTTAGTTTTTCTATAAAATTTCTGCAAAAGTATTCTATGGAACTATTAGTCTAGTTTTAAGATAAAAGAATTTGAAAAGTATTATTAACTTTGTAGAGAACATCAGTTGAATAATATATTGCTTACAATTAAATATTAATCAAATATTTATAGTGCTCTTACATTTCAAGGGATCGTATTTTACAAAAATTTTCTAAATAAGAAATGTGGAAAAGATTCCAGTATATATTTTTCTTTAAAATGGACAAAAAAGGAAGCATGGCATAGAATTAAGTCATTTTCAAAGATCATCTATTTTATCAACTACAAGAGAAGATAATGTTCTGAAAATTTTAAGTGAAAGTGAAAATTTTACTTTCTGATATGTATCAAAGAAATACTTGATAACTAACAAAATATAAACAAGAAAATCATGAGTAAGGGCTATGGAATAATTTTAATTGATTTACTGTCTACATATCTAAAACTTATGGTCTTGATTTTTCAAACAGAAGTAATTGACAACTAAGTTCCATTTTTTTAAACAATTTACTAAAATAGTGAAAGTTTACTTATTAAAATTTGATAATTTTTACTTTGATTTTTTAAAGAGACATTGAGGTGATAATTTTGTTCTGCAGATAATTGAAAAAAATTATCTTTTCCTCTTTCTTTTGAAAACAAAACTGCTGTATTTCTCTGGCCTACAAAGATTTCAGTTTAGAGGTTTGGGTTTTTCCCTTCTGAGGCTGAAAAATAAATGTCACCAACATTACCCAGCAGCACGTCTCCTTGTGTGCAGTATTTTAGGTGATAGGAATGACACTAATAGCAGTGGGTCTTGGACATAGGTGGCTATGTAAGATGATAGAAACATTTATCTGAAGTTTTTATTTGCCTGAAAATTTAGCATCTTCTAGTTCTCAAAATTGAGTGATTCAGTTTTCATTTACTCTTTTCAGAGAATTTATTTGACAGCTTTTCTTTAAAATGCTACATTTTTAAATAGTTTTATGCTTTTATTGTAGAGAAATGTGATTATGGCTGCCAAAATTTGCTTCCCAGACTCATTTTAAAAACTCTGGAGCTGCATCAAATACTGTGTTGTGTGCATAATATTAATAGCATATTAGAAAAACTTAATGAGAAATTCCCTTCAAATGTGCTACAAATAATGACAACAATAGTTATATTGATAGAGCAGTTGTTACATCCCTGATTGTCTTTGCATGCTTTCTGTTGCTGAATATTCAAAAAAAATCTATGAGACTTTTATCTCTGTACTATATCTAAAGAAACTAAGTCACACAGTGAGATGAGTAGCAGAGCTGAAACTTGGAATATCAATAGAGTATTCTTGATAATAGACTTGTAATGATAAATGATTGTTTTTTAAAAATGGAAGACAGACTCCAGGTTGAAATTCATTTTGAAACTTGCAGAGTCATTTTGGAGAAGAGAGCCTCCCCTGGGTGCCCCAATTCTATACATCATCCATCTGGGAGATAGCAATACTTTTGAAATGAATACCATTACACCTTAAATAATTGTTGACTACACCAACAACCAGATGCAAAGATGGAATGAATTAGAGATCTGTATATAAGGAAGAAGTAGGACATTTTAAGACATGGATATTGAAGCTTTTACTTTCTAAATATATAAAAATAGAACATCACTTAACAAGTAAATACATTGGAACAATGAGTAGATTAATTAAAAGTGGGACTATTCTAGAAACTATACACAAATTGTCCATTTCTACTATGCCACTAGAAGGGAAGGCAGGAATGAGGTGTGAGGTGCTAGATGTCTGAAAGATGGGAAGGTAAGTGAGGGGGGGTGGGAGGAAGAGAGGTGTGGAGCTCAGAAAGAGGCAGAGAGAAACATAAGGGAGGGAGAGTAGGAAAACTTTCTTGTTTGATCTGTCTATCACTGGTAAAAATGACTGGTAATCGGCTATTAGCACTCCTAGAATAGAAACCCTTTGAGAGCAAAAGGATTTTTTCCTTACCTTTGTATCCTCGTAGTTTTGATTCCAGAGACTTGCTCTGTTTTAGCCTCAATAAATGTATAGTAAGCAGAAGAATAAATGTTTATTTTTATTTATTTATTATTTTTTAAAGATTTATTTATTTATGCATACAAGAGCTGGGGTATAGGCCAGAGTCGCAGGAGGTGAGAGGATCCACCAGAGACAGAGTGGGGAGCAGAACAGGCAGACTGACTGAAACACACTGTTGAGGGCAGCAGCGGGCTAGGCAGGAGAGGTCTGCTACGCCATGTGGGTCCCCTCCCTGGCCAGCGGCTGGGATCGAACTCGTGCTGCAGTGGCTGCGGGTTTTCTTCACAGTGCGTTGCTTAACCCGCTGCATCACAAGAATAAATGTTTAAAAAACACACAGATGATTTCAGAAAATCCAGTTTGAGCTTCTATTTATCTGAGAAACCCAGAATACTAATCAAGTTGTGTCTAATTTGTCGTTCAAAATTGAAAAGGAAATAAAGATAAAAAGTGGATGGCAGTGCTCATTGAGGACAAGTGAACATGCCTCAACAATGCTTAAAATGAAATCAGCAGTATCCACATGATGTTTTAAGTATTTATGATACGGCCAAGCTCCCTAGTTCTTTTCCCTTGTCATTGATTGTTTTGTTCGGATTTGGTGGTTGTTACTGTTTATTTTTCTGCACAGTTTCCTTGAGGGTGAACACAAATTAGTGGTATAATGGGACAACTGCTGAAGACTTTGAGAGTAGAATAGCATGGGAAGGAGTATTTTGAAAGAGAAAAGACAGTCATTTCTTTATATACATATTGATTCCAAAAGCTCCTCTGGGGGCTGGGTGGAAGGCATCTTCATTGATTAGAGCCATTTTCAAGAGCAGGGTCCAGATTTCAGGACTTCTGGAACAGTTTTTCTGGAAAAAATTGTTCAATTGTGTCATTAGTCTATAGACTACAGAGAAACTCTGTAGGGAAGGAAAAAAAAAAACGTGAGTGACAAATACCGGGGAGTAACTATAGATTAAACACAGTGTTAAGCAAGAGTAGCAAGACAAGAGAGAAACTAAGAGAGGATGAGAGGGTCATCCTCTCTTTTGGCTGAAACAGAACATGTACAGACAGTTGTGGAAGTAGGACTGTAGTACTTTGGTTTTATAATTCTGAAATGGCTTGTGCATTTTAGGGATGAGGGAATACTTTCTGAGAGGGACCTGGCCATCCCTCTATGTGCTTTTATGATACCAATATATAGTTGAGAATCTAAAGTAAATAAATTGAACCTCAAGACAGCTTTCTTATTTTAAAAATGTCTTGTTTTCCTGAGTATGCCAGACTGACTGATGTCTCACAATACTGTTTCCTAGTCCAGCACTGGCCTCCACTAGTTACCACATTGCTCAGTCACTTCCTTTGCTTGGTTCCTAATATATATATATATTTTAATTTAGCCCCTTATTAGGAATAAGAAAGAGGGAAGGGAAAAGAAGAACTTAGGAAGAAAAAAAAGAATGGAAGAGGAATAAGAAAGGAATGGGATATGGCAGCAGGGAAAGAAAGGAAAGAAGGTTGGCGAAGGAAAATTGCTGATTTGAATCAAGTTTTCTCATGAGACTCAATTTTATGTTTCTGCATCTTCCAGTGAAAACACAGAGTAGAAACTTTTACTTCCCTCTGATCTTAAGTTAAATATGCCTATTTGGTATTTTTTTTCCTCATTCTGTCTTAACTATCTTCATCATTTTTTCTTGTTCTTGTATCATCCTTTCTAATATTTGAGTTTTGGGTTTATTGACACTGTACAGATAGCTTAATTAGTTTAAAAGCTCATAGTCCTGAGCCATTATGAATGTTATCAAAATGTTTATTTGGAGACTTTCATATATGTGGATGAAAATAAAAGTGATTTGCATATATATATGTGAACTGTTCAGGGGTGATGAATGAGGGTTCTGGAAAGTCACAGACATTAGTGTGAATGCTGGTTCTTTCATTTGGCAATTTGGGGCAAAATTCTCAAATCCTCTTTGTCTCCTTTCTTTATGTAAAGAGCTTGACTTTATGGTACTTGAAGTACAAGATCAAATAAGATAATACTATAAAACTATATTGTTCTTTGTTCAGTAACATAATAAAAGATGATTCTAAATGAACTCCAGCGATATTAATTTCAATCAGCTAAGTCAACTTGAAGGTCAGCTTTTGGCCAGAGCACATATTGCTCTTTCCTATAAAGGCAGGCACAGTTATGTTTTGCTTATGGAAATCTTCAATGCTTATACCCACTGAGAGCATTTAGAGTGATGATTATGTTGAAATGACCTGTATTCACATTGAAATTGCTCTCTAAATGCCATTCATTAATAATTCTTTGATCATCTATGTGTTTAACAAAATTGATAAAATTGCTTTCACTGTTTCTTTCTAATAAAAATCTTTTGGCGTTCCTCTGGAGATTTTATTGATAAACTCTCCCTTAAGCATATATCCAAATTAAATGTGAGAACCTGCAGCTAAAAGAAATTGCTTCAAGGCAATGATTCACTAGGATGAAAAATCAATAGCAGTTTCATTAAGGAAGGAAAGATAGTTTAGACAAACTCCTACCTACCTTTCTTTTTACTGAAAGAAAAGCAACAATTGTTGATTATGTCTCTCCTTTAGATTTAATGTTCATATCTTAGTAACATGGTGCTGTATGGTAGGATTGTACCAGGCCCTTCAAATCTACTAGATTTCTTGAAAAGAACTAGTGTTTACATTTTGAAAAATTGACACTCATTTAAAGTCCTGTTTCTTCAATAAAGCTTCCCATGCTAAGCCTACTCAAGTGAACATTTACAGATACCAAATCCTACTTAGATATTTGAATTAGTTAAATTTAAATTTCTTCCTAAATGTATGCTCAGCCACTTCTTTTGCTTAGCCCCTAATCCATTTTTCTTTCTTTTTTTTTTAATTAGCCCCCCATTACAAATAAGAAAGAAGGAGAAAGAGGAAAGGAAGAGAAAAAAGCAAGGGAAAGGAAGAAATGAAGGAAGAAAATAAGGAAGAAGGGAAAGAAAGGAAACTTCTTTCTTCTCATTTACTGTTGGTTTGATAGCTGGATGGGAAGGTAGGCAGATAGATAAAAGAAGAGGTGAATGGGTGATGGATGGATAGATAGATCGATTGATAGACTGATGATGGTGGAAGGCAGAAAAGAGGAAGTAAGGAAGGGAAGAATTCAATAGTTGAACACAGTGTATATATGTATTTCTAGCTGTATGACCCTGGGCAATTTAGTCTAGCTCTTTCTGACTCAGTTTTATCACCTGTGAAAAGGCCATAATACTAGTTCCTAATTCATAGACTTTGGGGATGAAAATGAATTATGTGAAATGTTATGGTAAGTGCTTATCAAAAGATAAGCACTATATAATATGTAATTTTGAACTGTATTATTAGTAACATTGAAAAATGATAGACAGATACAGTAAATGCAACAAAATTTTAAGATGCCATTTTATACTAACAATTCAAGATAAAAATAATTGCATTTAGCTAGAAGGAACACAAATATGGCTTTTGGGTTATCGTAGATGGGAGTTGGTTGTTTGGGCAATGAAATGCCCTAGATAGAAGATGGTTTTTATTTGTAGGGCAGAATCTTAGATAAGTGGAGTGAAATCACATCCATACAATAGAATGAGGTGCCAGTCTTTTCCAAGACATTTCAGCGTGGAGGAGACATTCATGTGGAAACCACATTGTGCTCTGAAATAAATTAAGGGATTTAAAAAAAATATTTTCCAAAGCAAGCTAAAATGGTTAGCGTTTCACCATGTAGAAGTAATCAGAACACTCAATCCAGAGCAGAGAGAGAACTTTATCATGAATTGCAACATGTCCTATATCAGTTGTAAATGTGGCGATCGGATATTCTTTCTCCTGTGATAGCAGCAGGCAACATGAATATGAAAGAGTTTTTCAGGGACATTATTATAAAATATTTCAAACTCTTGAGTTTTACAAACCCAACAAATCTTTACTTGCCACATTTCTCTCAAGGTCTGTGAGATTCATTTAGTATTATCTAAGCTTAATTACTAACATTTGCTACTTTTTCTTAAAGTGAGGCATTCAGCCAATTAGTTTGCATGGATTTTTCTATTCTTTTGACTCACATGGATTGTGAGGATATCGGTGTTATTTGTATTTTGATACTGTAGCTCTGGAGACTGAAACAAAGAGAGGTTAAATGCCCAACCCAAGGTCACACAAGTCAGCGGCAGAGCCAAGATTCAACCCACTCTGACTCCAGGGCCTGGGTGCTTCATTTTTTAACAGTTATTTTAATCTTTAATATTAAGTGTAGTGTACACATGTGTGCATGTGTGTGCACACACACAATTTCTGTTCATCATTTCACTGCCAGGTTTATAGATTTGTTAAGGGTGTGTACTTGAAGAATACTTTAAAGAGATTGCAGTAACCAATCATCTCTTCCCCTTCAGGTATAAAAGCAGATAAAGAACCCTTCTTACTTTCTCTAATGATTGTTTAATTTCTTTTTTTGTGCAAACTTTGCTAGAGGGGTGAAGGAGACAGCAGGTTGTGTTTGTTTGATTATTGTTGTTTTTCAATTCATTTATAGCTACCGAAAGAAATGCTAGAAGGGCAGGTTTCTATATGCTTATCAGACTTGTGAGGAATTGAGTGAGTAGAGCATGGAATACTTCCTGCCTGTGATAAGTGGAGTGAAATCACATCCATACAGTAGAATGAAGTGCCAAGACATTTCAGCATGGAGGAAACATTCATGTGACAATGGGAATATTTATATCTACTGGTTCCAGTGGACTTTGTGGTCTTGTTAACTGCTGGTAGCAGGCATAGCCAGAAAGTCGAGGTTTATGGATGATCTACCTCACCAGACTGGTTAATACAGAAATAATGCAGAAAGCCATGACTGTCTCTGTATTACCAGTGAGAAGAGCCAGGCATAAAGAACTTCAGAAATTTGCTATAGTCAAACATCTCAAGAACAAAGCTCCATTTTGACCTTGGATCTCTGGAACTCTTGCCACTCTCCATCACCCCTAGTACTTTTCATTGTATCTCCAGTGAATTATCTACAAAATGCTTTGTCCCCATTGCTTTTCACAAAGCATGAGGTGCAGCTTCCAGCAGGTGTGGTTATTCTGGAGTCTCTCAACTTCTCTTGCCTCCTTTTTGATTCAGATCATTCCCCCAAGTGGAGACTGCTTTGCCACTGCATCTGGCTTTGCTTCATATTGATAGGTAGGGATGGAGAGGTAAATAACATGTAGTTCTTTATAGTAAATAAGGACCTGAATCCTGACACTGGTTGTCATGAATCAATGGTTTAATTCTTCAGTTATGACATTGAACTTTTATGAATACACCTCGGGGTTCCTAGCTACAAATTGGATTAGAGTTATCCAACCTGTGTTGCATATGGAATTATTACGAAGGTCTAAAAAGAAAGAGTGTAGAGATACCTAGAAAAAAACATCATACCAGTTGACACTTGTTTTATCAATCTCATATAGGAGGCAATTTGCTTGGATAAATAGTTTTGTAAGAAATATTTTTCACTATGATATGATTTCTGCAAATGATGAAATTATCCACTCTCAAACTCTGGAGCACAAGGTAAACCACATATTGAATTTTATGAAATCTTCAGTTGGGAATAGTGATGTCGTTGTACCTCACTATGTTCGGATTACCCTTGTTTCTGTTAGCAGAAGGAAATATACTCACACTGCCACAGTGTTTGTAGATATTATTTAGCTCAGTGAAGTAAGGCACTTAAGTTGGCTCTTTCAGGGGAAAGGGATGTCTTTGTAGACTCCCAGGGCCAACTCTTGTCTAATGATTCAGTGAGCTAGCTTACATTTACTGTGCTCTCAGTTGGGGGTGGGGTGGAACTAGGCATTTTAACTGGAATTGAGCATCTGCTCAGTACTTAGGTAGCATGAGCCTCCAGACTTGGCTAACCTAATGGACTCTCCACCACATCTCTGCTATTGAGCAGCAATAAGTATACAGATTGGGACATATTTGGTTTCAGTTCAGTCTGCTTCCACAGATGAGGCCCGAGTATGATCACATTGATTAAATTATTTAAGGTGCAGCATCTATGTAACCTGAGCCATAAGTAAAAGTTGGCCCACCGTCTGTTCTGTCACCCTAGAGGACTCTTTATTTTCCAAAGGAAATAGTCCATCTTGTGAGCTGACATCATTAGAGTCATAAAAATTCAAATGTGCCTTGAGCGATTTCTTTACTTTGGCATAAAGTCTCAACTACAACATCCAAAAGCTTAACAGCCTTTAACTGAAACATAATGGCTTAGGGTGAGATGGAAGACACTTCTAGAACATTAATAGCCACTCCAAAACTAGTTGGTATCTGAAGAAATTTGAATTTCTAAACACCATTAATTTGCACTGATTTTGAAAAATCCACAAATTTTTTCATCTGTAAATTTTGTTTGATTATAAATACATTTATCAGGTTTTTTTTTGGATGGTGAAAGAGTTATAGACACCATTCTTTTCTAGTCTCTTTAGTGTGGGTGTGAAGAACTCTGGGTCTATTAGCAAAATGGACATGTTGAAGGTCACCAGAATCCAATGTGCTTGATAGTGACGGAAACTGTCTGATATATCATCCCCCATCCCCATAATCCTATTTTAGTAAAGAATTGAACCCTAGGTCTTTTTCATTTTCATTTTCCCACTCTGGTTTCAGTGAGTTGGAAATAGAAAAGTAAAGGGGAAGTAAATACATCTCCCTTTCCTCTTGTTGAATCACCTTGACAAACATAGTCACTACGTTCTGTCTATTTTTATCCTTGTCTGCATAAGACCTGCTCCTTGAGCCTGTCCTTATTTTTTCCTGAATGCAGGCAGTGAAGACTATTGGGGTAGGCTGTGGCAAGTGACAGCATCCTGAAGTTAAAGGACCCATAGTCACAGACCCACCTCTAAGAGGTGACAGGTTCAGCTCCCTAGGGCGATGGGTAACATGAAAGTGTCAGAATATTTAAATTTTTTTGTGATAGGGTCCTGATCTGAAGCTGCCTATAACTTGACTACTTTAGTGATCTTTCCAGAAGTACAATTTTAAATTGTCTATACCACATAAGAAAAATATCTGGGCTTAACCAATATAGTCCAAAGGGTGAGTAGTTTCTTAAATTTAATAGTTTTCTCTCTTGCTACCTACCCTACTGCTCTTCTGACCTGTGCAGATAAAGCAGACAGCTCCTTTTTAACAACGGAAGGCCCTGGAGCATGACTGTGGTGAGTGGTATACCACAGGTCACTTGGCTTCTCTTCAAGGAGGAGCTCATACTTTAGGTCTTGCTCGTTATTCATTCAATTTTGAACTCCTTTAAAAAGTAGCTTTAGTTCTAGTCTCTTAAAGTAGTGCTTCCCAAACCCAAACGCTAAACAGTTTTCCAAATGATGAATTCCTTAAGAATGCCTGCAGTTTAAGGTGGGACTACATCAAACTTAAAAGCTTCTGTTCAGCAAAGGACACATTAGCCAAAACAAAGCGACAACCCACCAACTGGGAGAAAATCTTTACAC
>JAGFMF010011581.1:6017654-6144650 GCA_019455555.1 Galemys pyrenaicus | reverse complement strand
GTACCTCCCCCCCCCCCCCCCCCGCTGACCTACAGCAGAATGCTTACACCAGTTTGACCTTAAACTAATAATTCATTTTATGCTCAGAGTGAAAATAGAATAATTAGTTATGATTTCATAAAACTAGTATACCTGCCATAACATAAATTAACCAATCATAGCAACTAACACTAGTATAAAAAATGCTGTCTTGATTTTATAATCACCTATGTTATCTAAACCTGGCTGAAGGTCACAAGACTCCAAGCCGCTCTTGAGAAAAAAAAATGTAGTCATTCCTGATCAATGCACGTGTTCATGTAATCCCACCCCTTTCTCCTTAATGTGTAAAATAAAGACCTGCTGAGACTTTTCAGAAAGGATGCACACCAAACCCCCGACTCAAGTTTTGTAACCCTGGACCCCCCCTTATTCACCGACTTCCGTTCCATCCTTTGGGGACCTGGCCTTCTGTCATAGCTGGTCTTCGGCAGTTTGTCCTTTTATAACTGGACTGTTTCACTTAGTAAATTGTCCTCAAGGCTCATTCATATTGTAACATGTATGACAGGAATTTGGTCTTATGTAAGGCTCCATAATATCCCATTGGCCATAAATAACACTTTATTCATTCATCTGTGATGGACATATGTTGCAGTAACTCAGCTACTACAAATAATGTTGTGATGGACATGGATGTCCAGATGTCTCTTCAAGATCCTGTTTTGAATTCTTTAGAAGTATACTGAGGATGGAGTATAGTAATGCTATTTCTAATTTTTTGAGGAACTACCATTCTGTTTTGTGTGAAGTCTATTCCATTTTACTGCACAAGGATTTCAGTTTCCCCGCATTCCTGCCAACACTGGTTGTTTTGATTTTCTGGTCATTAGTGGCTCTGCTAATGAATGTGAGCTGTTATTTCATCGTAGACTTGATTTGCATTCCACTTATGGTAGTGTTGTTGAGCATCTTTTCATATGCTTCTGGAACTTTTTTGCAGTTGTAGATTCAAATCCTTTGCTCAGTTTTTATCATGTTATTTTGTTGTTGTTGTTGAGTTGTTGAAGTTCCTTAAATATTCTATATATTAACTTGAATGATTTGCAGTTATTTTCTGCTACATTGTACATTGTTACTTTTCACTCTGTTCTTTAGTGCATGGAAGTTTTAAGTTTGATATGTCTTACCTCTATTTTTGCTTTTGTTCCCTGTGTTTTTGATATCAGATTAAAAAAAATCATTGTAAAATGCAGTCTCTCAAAACTTTCCCCTTATGTTTTCTTCTAGGAATTTGATAGTTTTCATATTTACATTTGTCTTTACTTCATTTAATGTTGCTTTTTGTGTATGTTCCAAGGCGTCTTATTCTTTTGCATGTGGATTTCTAATTTTCCCAGCACTATTTGTTGAAGACAGCCCATTGTTCTCCATTGTGTGGAATTGTCATCTGACCACATACACAGGAGTTTATTTCTGAGTTCTTTTGTTTCACCTTTTTAAGCATTTATATTTATGGTAATACTAGGTTGCCATAATTACTGTAGTTTGGGGGTTTGTCTTAAAATCAGGAAGTGTGAGGCCTCCAATATTGTTTTTCAAGATTATTTTGTCTACTTGGGATCACTTGAGATTCTGTATGGACTTTAATGTGGTTAGTATATTTCTGCAGATCATGTCATTAAGATTTTGGTAGGGATTGTAAAAATGTTTTATGGACTTTTTGACAATATTAAGTCTTACAAGCAGTGTTTCATAGTAGTGTTTTATAAACTTTGATTATAAAGTCTTTCACCTTCATGATTAAGCTTTTTCCTAAGTATTTTATCCTTTGATCATATCCTATAGTAAATAATGTTATTTTTTTTTGGATTGGCCATTGTAAGTATGTAGAAATACAACTCTTTGTGTGTTACATTGTATCCTGCAACTTTGAACAATTTGTTTTTCATGTAGCTGTCTGTCTGTAGGTATAATACAGCATTTTCTCTATATAAGGCTAAGTTATCTATGGAAAGAGATAATCTCACTTCTTGTTTTCCAATGTGGGTGCCTTTTAGTTTTTATTACCTAATTGCCCTGGTCAGGACTTCCAGTACTAATTTGAACAGTAGGGGTAAGAATGGCCATCTTTGCTTCTTCCTAATCTTAGAAAAAATGTTTTCAATCTTTGTTTGAGTATAACGTTAGCTGTGAATCTTTCAAAAATGGGTTTGATTAGCTTGAAATAATTTTCTTTTTATTCATAGTTCGCCAGGTGTCTTTACTATTAAAATATGTATTAATTTTGTAGAATGATTTTTCTGTAGGTTTTGAGATGATCATTTGGTTTTTTGGTCCTTTATTTTGCAAGTATGGTGTTGATTGATTCTTGTATGTTGAACCATCCTTTCATGCCTATTATCGTCCCCACTTGGACTTGGCATATACTCCTTTTAATGTCTGTTGAACTAGGCTTTCAAGTATCTTGTTGAGGATTTTTGCATGAGTCTTCATAAAGGATATTGATCTGTGTCTTTGTGCCTTTGTCTGGTTTGGGGATTACACCAGGTATGAAGTAATACTGACCACATAAAATGAGTTTGATAGTGTTCTCTTCAACTCTTTAGGAGAATTTGAGAATTGGTACTAATTTTTCTTGTAGTTGATTTGAATTCTCCCATGAGGAATCTTTTTTGGTGGAGTCTTGGATTATTGCTTCAAGCACTTTACTAATAATGCTTTTTAAACATTTAGTGATTTTTAAAAAATTTTACCTTCTTCCTAAACACACAACACATGTATTCTGTTGGTGAAGGAAATGAGTATGACAATGCTTCTTTAAATATATAAAACTGTAGTATACTTTAGGAATGGTAGGCAAAGTATTCTAAGTTTTTAAAAAATTTTTTCTCCTTTCAGCAATACTTTCTTGATCAGCTTCACCAGGAAAATAAGCAGATAGCAAGAAAAAAGTTTGGCAAACATCTCTCCATTTTTCATATTCTCCTGGATAATGGTTTTACTTTTATATATTTTATTTCCTCCTTTCTTCCATGACTGAAGCAAGTGGATCACTGGTTCTGTTTTGGATTCATCACTTCCCTTAGGTTCTCATTCTGACAATCTCTTTATTATTTGCCAATAACAAGTACTGTTCTTCTTATATAGGCTCTATTGCTCTCTAACCCTGTCTTTCTTGCTGCTGTTTTATTCATCTTTTAAAAATGAATTTCAATTCAATCTACTTATTTTTTTCCCCTAGTTTTTCTGCAGTTGGATTGTAAAAGAATATGCTGAAAAGAGTGACTTAGACCAGGAACTTGTGTCCATCCCACTTCTCATTTCTGTGAATTGCTGTGGGACCTCCATCCTCAGCCATCCTGGTTGTATTAGTGGATGATTCTTTATCTCCACCCACCATTCACTAAGTTCCTTTTTCCATGTCTGTGTCTTAAAAGTTCCTTTTATTTCTCAAATATTTTGCAAACATATTGTTCTTAAATGGTCTCCTTGCCTCCAGCTTTTGAATGAATTCAAAGTTACCTTTATAACATGCAGTCTACTTCTTGCTCTTCCATCCTTAAAATGCTTTAGTAATTCTCTACCAATTTTAGTGTAAAACATAAATTCCATGCTATACTAAAGTGCCTCCTTATAATTTATTTTCTGTCTCGCTTTATATTGTGTGTCTTTTATCACATACAATTCTGAACAGTATGAAAATATTTCTCTTCTTTGCTAGCTTTTTGCCTCTCCTCTCTGTCATCACTCCCTCTCCTTCCCTCTTTCAATCTCTGTCCCCATGCCCTCCAATCTTTGTTCTGACCTTTTCTCTTTCTTCTATTTAATAAATTTGGTTAATCTCTCAAGAAACATCATCTGCTCTATGTACTCTGTGACTTCTTGCCTGATCACATACTTCACACAAATGCACATTTGGTTAGAATAGACCTACCTCAGTTGGGGAACTAAATATAACTTCCAGGGAAGTTATCTTTTTATTGTTATGCTGCCTAAGATATGGTCTGAATTTCAGGCAAATTGACTTCTAAAGTACTAACAAGAGGATTTTCTTCTACTGCTGTTCCATAGAACATGCATCTTTTGACATTTAGATAATGTTGTGGGATGCTTATTAAATAATTGGCTTCAGAAAAAGAGCCCTTGTTCAAAGTGTCGAACAGATAAAGTCAGCTGTGTAAGTAGCAAAGGGCATAAGTATATCAAACTGCAGGACATTTCCTTAGCAATCCTTAGCACCTAAGGATTGGGTGTTTCCTTTCAAGAATGGTTGACTTGAACAAAGTAATTTTGCCTCTGGCAAGTGAAATCCAACTTGACTCCAATAAGAAGACTTAGATAGGACTGACTGATGACAAACACGATAGGGAACATCTAGTGTTTATGAATGCTAGAATGTTGACAAGAGTGGAGATTTTCAGGATCAATTTTTAGCACCAGTTATTTCAAAATGATTGTTCTTCTTAAGGGTTGGTCACCAAGTTAAGGCCCTTTTGTTGGTCTATCAAAGTACATTGGATTACATCCATCCTCTTCAGATCTGGAAGTTAGAAGGGAGAGAAAAGAGAGTGAGAGGTGTTTTGCAGTTATGCTTTTTCTTCTGCAATTCAGTCTCAGTCTAGCTTCTAATAATTTTGCTTATAGTTGCATAGTTTTTAATGTTTTAAAGTATTTATATCGCATCTTCCTCCCACTCTAACTTATACTTGGCATTATCTTAAGCCAATTTATAATCATATGTTGACAAAACTGTGTGACTATAACCGTGGAGTACTCCAAAGAATATACCTCTAATAGTCTAGGTTTGATAGGGCATTCTTCTTTAAATAATGTTATTATAGGGCCTCCCCGGTGGCGCAGGGATTTGAACACTGAACTATGAGGCATCTGCAGCCACTGTAGCACAAGTTTGATCTCCAGCCAGGGAGGTGACCCACATGGCTCACAGGCCTCTCCTGCCTCACCCACTGCTCTCCTCAGCAGTATGTTTCAGTCATTCTGCTTATTCTGTTCCCCACTCTGTCTCTGGTGAATCCTCTTACCCCCCCACACCTCTGGCTTGTACCCCAGTTCTTGTATGCATAAATAAATAAATCTTTAAAAAATGTTATTGAAGTAATATTAGTTTATGGCATTATGTTTGTTTCAGATACACAACATACTTCAATATCTCTAGATATACTGAAACATGATCAGTACCAAAAGTATAATTTCTATTCACCAGCATACAGTTGATCCACTGACTTTTTTTTTTAACCACCTTTACCCTTTTCCCTTTTTGTAACCACAAGTCTGTTCTCTGACACTTAGAGTTTTGTTTGCTTTGTTTCTTTACCTTTTATTGAAAAGGTGTGTTGACACGAATAAGTGATAATTTCTCTTTTGTACAGAAAGTAACCATATATTGCATCTAAAATTAAATCCCTAGAATTCACAATTGAATGATAGGCTATTTCAGTTTGAGGAACTCTAATATTAAATGATTCATTCAAAGCAAAAAAACAATTTTTAAAAAAGAAAATCATAAAAACAAGCTTATCACAGATTCTGAGGAATCCAAATCAAATGCCTCTATAGTTTATAACAGTTATAAAATATAATACATATGAAAGAACAAAAGCTAGTAAAAATATCATGCTTCTGTCTTTTTCCTTTATTTAAATCATAAAAAAAACATGGAAATTGTTCTATAAACATGAGTAAGCTAAAAAATATTACCAGAGTATTAGTAACTAGAGAAACAGAAATGAAATTTGGAGATGAGATTTATCATCTTCTCACTTTAATTTGTACTCCTGCTGTACTGTAAATGTAATAACCATCAACATGAAAAATGTAACAGATTGATAATACCATTGAGTTTTAATTAAACCACTGAAATGAAAAGGACCCAGATGGGTAACTGGGAAATGTAGTTATCCTTTATGAAATGTGCTGGATTGCCCGTTTGTTCCGTTTCTTATAAATTAATGCCCTGCCCAAAATAGTGCCCCATCAGAAGATTTACAAAAAATTAATCATTTAAGTTTATAAAACAGATGGTTGCTTTAGTTTTTGATTTGTATTTGAGACATTTATCCCTCTAAATCAGCAATTGCCTCTTTTCCTGGTCCCTTCCTTCTATGACTTTCATTTCTGCTGTGATCTGCCTAAATAGATCAGTGACGCTATAGTATCTGCATCTAGTTTTTCTACAAATTCATTGGTATAATCTCATCTTAGGATGTTAAGTTTTTGGTTCTAAATTTCAGAAGGTTTTATATTCTGTGAAGTATGAGCTAAAAAATTTAAAAAAGAAATGGCACTTTAGGAAATAACTCAAAATTTTCGTCACCCCTGAAAATATCAATTCAGGTAAGATGTGAAGAAATGGGGCTTTCCTGCTTAGTTTGATGCAAAGATCAGTTGGTACTAGGATTCAGGGGTTAAGGTGTTGGAAGGTTTTGGAGATGGTAGCTCTTGTCCTCACTGGCAGGCTGCTGACCTGTCTGTGAACAGGAGCACCAGATCTCCCTGTGGGAAAGTCACGTGATGGAACAGTTATGAACATGTGCCAGATGTCAGCTTCTGCCTCTCCTACCTCATGTCACATGACCATCTGAAGATGACCTTTGTCCAGTAGCAGAAGTGTGCTTAAATGTTGAATTAGAAATATAACATTTTCATGACAGCTACAGAGAAATGAGATAGATGAGTTTAATCACAGAGAAATTCTGTGTTTATCCAATTTAACTATTTAAGGTTCTGTTTGCAAAGGGCATGAAAATCACGGGTTTATCATTGTGTGTCCATTATGCCTGGCAGCACTGTACAGAAGTCATCTTAGAGGATGCTGTCTATAAGCCAAGTCTGTGCTCTCTATGCATTTAGAATCTTAATGGAGAGAGGGCAAAACAAATAGGACATACTTTATTATATAATTAATTCCTCCTGGATGCTGTAAAGATTCAAGGAAGACTTAGATCAGTGTGAGTTGTATATAAAAACAGGAAAAACTTTAGAACTTTAGGTTGTAATTGATGACTGGGATTGGGGAATGCCTGAATACAACATTAGAATGATGGGGGGTGGGGTGGATTGTGATGTTAGTGTGAACATTAAGTATTTCTGAAGAAGTGCTCATCTTCAGGAATAGTAATAGATAAGGCTGACTGGATAAGGGAGGGTTTTTAAGGCTTATTAGCAAATTGATCTCTTAAGAGAAGGCATCCCAAACTATATTTGGTTCTCCAGCCTGAAGTAATCAGAAAGGACAGTGTTGGGGTGATGAATCTTGATGGTAATTTACAACTAGGATACAACTGCAGTCATCCAGCCTGAAAGATTTACTTGAGTAGTGAATAATGATTAGTGATTTTGAAGCTATATAAGACATATTAACTCCAACAAGTGAGGAAGCCAAGATCTGGGCCTGTTCTTAGTATGGGCAGCATCTATGTCTGCTCAGGATGCCTGCCCAGTCTCTGTTAGCTGAGACTTCATGCCTCTTACGTCCTGCTCAGTTTGGTTCAATGTAGTACTACATTCTGCAGGGTAGAATAATGTGTCTAATGATTACTATTTAATTCAATATGGACCAATAGGAGTGCTTTCCCAGGATTTTTTTCTTGTTAGGAAAAAGTCCTATTTTCTCTTTATCATGAGACCATAAAGATATATATTAGATGTCTGCCAAGAGACAGCAAAGAAGCATGTAGAAAGATTTAGTAATAAGATCAGTGATTAGGGGGCTGGAAGGAAATAAGTGTGTATATGTCTGCATGTGAAGATGTCTATTTGGCCTTAAAATGTAAGCTTTACTAGTCACATTTTACAGATGATGAAATCATTGCTCAGCAAACCTGACAATTTGGTCAAGGTTAAATAGTTACTTACATGATAGCTTGAGAATCAAAATCTAAGTTTTTCTGGTTCCAAACCAGTATTCTTTCCTCTTTATGAGACATCTTATCATTGCGATGCAGCGTTATGTTCAACTTATGCTAATTATATTAATTGCACTTCTCTAGTCTTTTGTTTAATGCTGTCGGGGTATATTTTTGGCAGGCAAAGCACATGGTAACTCTGTTCTGTGATATAGGAAGGTGACTTTTTTTTCCTACACATCCATGTAATTCTCACTTGTCTTGAAACATGGAACATTCTTTCCTCTAGAAAAAGGTCATAAAGAATGTTGAGTCAAACACTAGCAATAAAAATCTTTATCATCCATATTATAGTCTATAAAATAGTCCACAATAATGAGAAAAGAAGAATGTTTTGTTGCTAAAAACAAAAAGCAGCAGATTAAACTACTTCTAACTTTTGATGTATAAAACTTGTGGTTTCAGACATGATAAAGGGTTTAGGGGATAGGAAAAACAGTCATGGAGATTTCAAACAATATTTTAGGCACTCTTCAAATTATTTAATGTAGGCAGTAATAGTTCTAAGATTTTCATATTACATTTAATGTAGGTTTACTGGATCTTCATTTAAAAAAATACGTAATGTTGGTAATACTGATTTTGATATTTCAAATAGATTTACAACTTTCCTTTTTCCTGGTATAGTTAAATCTCAGTGGCATAATTTTACGAAGGCCTCATATTACTTGAAATCATGCGCTATTAGTAATGATTTACCTGAAACTCAAGTCTAAACTCATTAATTCATTTTAACTCATTATAGAGATCTCCGAATGAGATATAAAGAAGGGTAAGGAAAGAGGCATAGTGATTTTCCTAAAGAAATTTACAGGAAGTGTGAGGAGATATAAAAATTGAGAATATGGATAGTTGGCTATATGAATGAATTTGGGAATTATTTGAGGTGTATTATTTCAATTGGATTAGGAAGATAGGGAAGCAGAGAAAATAAAATGTGAATCTATAAAGTTGGGAGAGAAATAAGGTGGTAATGAAGCTCAGGGGATCAACAGTTCCTGCTGTGTACACCAGGGGGTGATAGTGCCCCAGGGATTTGAGGGCACCACAGATAGTAGGGCTGACTTGGGTGAAAGAACCAGTAACATTCAAAATGGTTAATAGGGAAAAGTGATAGTTGTAAATCTCCTCTTTCTTATTTGGGGAGTATTTTGACATCAAATCTTATTCAGAGAAGTTTTTTAGCATCATATTTTATTCAATTTGTATTACTCAATTTGTAGATTTATCCATTTTCTTTATTTTTCCTGTCCAACATTTGCCTATTTCATTGTTACTTAATTCTCAAGTTGTTGGATACAGAAAATAAAAGATACACTTGCATCTATTGTTATTACTGACAAATAGATGTTATAGAAAATTATTGATTAGTAAATGGACAGCAACTGGATTTTTTACTGGTGATAGATTTTAATCACATCATTCTCATTTCTATAATCAATCTATCTCTTTCTCCTCGTTGCCTGCCCCCCATTCTTCTAACACATGGAATTCAAGTGTCTGTTTTCATATTCCAAACCTGAATTGCATTAATTTAATTGGTAGTGAACCTAACTGAAAAAATGTTACCAGTTCCGAATCTTTTATGATGTAAAATAGCAAATAAAACACAAATAGGAAGCTTCAGGGGTCTTGCAAGTCTATAACTATTTAGGGTATGCTATTGATTAGGTGCCAATGCTAGAAATGTATTTACTTTCCTTTCTGATATTTCAAATAAATATATATGGGATAAATGGAGATAGATCTATTCAGACATAGATCTATCTGAGAGAGATAGATCTATTTAGAAATCTTTGGAGATAGATTTATTCAGAAATTCAGACAGTTTGTCAGGTAGTCCTCTATGAGAAAGTTCATACAAAAGACTTTCTCCTAATTAAATTAGGGGTCACAAATTAGCGTACAAAGTTGGAAGAATCTATATCTTATTAGTTTCAAAACCTTTCATATAATTCCTCTTGATTTTTTCTGAAACTTTTTTAGTAAAAATTGATATAAAGCTTTCTAAAAATTGATGATCAATAATCATTTTCTAGTCACTGAGAAATTCATTAACTTCTGTACTTATTGCATTGCCACATATTCTTATTGAACTCTCTTCTAATCACCACATTACTCTTGGCTGAAAACACATTAGCTATAAAAATTCATGAAATGAGAAACATAACATTATAAAGATTTTGTTTAGGTATAGTAGTTAATGGATTGTGCAGAACAGTGGAACACTCTCATTTTCACTAAAAATAAATTTATATCTTCCATTGTTTTGTACTTAAACATGGATAACTTCATGGCTTTATCATTGCATAAACAAATTATTGCCAAATGAATTTGTAGACCCATAACATTTTTATTTTTCTGGCAAGATGTAGGGATCTAGTACCTTTTATAGATGAAAATAGATAACAGTTGTATTTGTAGTTGGGAAAATGCATTTTTAATAAAGAGAGATTATTGGTCAGCATTAGTTAGAAAATAATTGAGTTTAGCAAAAAATATATAAACACATCTAAATAATCTTAGTATTTTAACATATAAATTTCCCTTTCTTTGGATTAAATTTACTTTAAAAAAATTAACTTTAGACAGTCTCAAAATTTAGACTTTCAAAATACCATTTCATTTTATAAAAATGTTGTATCATTTTTCTTTGTCCCTTACTCTTATTTAAAGATTTATTTGTATAGAAGAGCTGGAGTATTGGCCAAAGGTGCAGGGGAGGAGAGGATTCATCAGAGACAAAGTGGGGAGCAGAAAAGGCAGATCTACTGAAATACACTGCTGAGGGGAACAGTAGACAAGACCCGAGAGGTCTTCTGCACCACATGGGTCAGCTCGTTGGCCCGGGATCTAACTCAGGCCACAGAGGTGATAGCACTGAGACTTAATCCCTGGACACCATAAAAAATACTTTTATTTTTAAAGATTTATTTTTATTAGTTTATATATACAAGAACTGGGGTGTAGGCCAGAGGTGCAGGGGCTGAGAGGATTCACCAGAGACAGAGTGGGGAGCAGAATAGCAGATCCATTGAAACACACTGCTGAGGAGAGCAGTGAGCGAGACAGGAGAGGTCTGCTGGGCCATGTGGGTCACCTCCCTGGCTAGGGGTTAAACTCATGTGGCAGTAGCTACCAATAGCGTAATAGTGCTGAGACTTAACTCTTTGCACCACCAGGGAGGCCCTATTCCTAAATCTTAAATCACAAATGTATCTACTGAATAGATAGGTTAATATTCATTATTGTGATTTCTAGAGAATTCAGTATACCTTAAAATTCAGAATACTTTAAAATTAAGATGAATGTTGATGTTTATATTCCTCTAATATAAAACTTCAGTATTTGTGTGGAATATGATCATGACAATAGACTTATGGATTGAAAAACAATAAGAGGTTCATATTCAGACTTAAAATACTCAAAGACTTTCAAGAAATCATAAAACTGTTTCTTTACCATGATCTAATTTTAGTTAATTGTGTGCTTAGGCACAGCTCTATTCTTTCTTCCCTGGAACATTTCTTGATAGGTTTCGGATACTGTTATTGCTTATACATTGATTTTACTACCTCCTACTACACTCCACAGCTTCATTTTTTTCCTCAGCAATATGATTTGGGTGAGAGTAGGGCTCATTACACCTGCATCAGGACATTGTAGTGAGGGTTTGGTAAGGATAGTGTGTGTTTAGCATAGTCTAGTAACATCATTCTTTAAGCTGTTTTTATTGTGTTACTTTTTTCCTTTAAAATGTAGAAGGCTAGAGCTAAATGTAATATACTGAATATATCCTAACATCCACCAATCACTAGCTACTATAAACCTCTGGTATATCAACAGAATGGATGTATGTCAGGGCAAAGTGTTTTTAACTCAATAAATTCCCTGGACTAAAAACCAGTAGTTTATTGAGATTCAAATAGGTTGTGAACTCAGTGTTGTTTCTCCAATATAAGGACATCTGATGTGAATAATATTGCCTATGCTTCCCAAAATCATAATGAGTATTAGCCACGCCTGTCATACTTTGGAGTAAATAAGAGCGCGGGAGAAGAGGAGGAAGGCTATATAAGTTTATGTATAGTCTCTGTAGATTGCTTGGGAGAAGAGTAAAGAATGATGATTATGACCTTTTTTGGTATATGCAGAGGTATTTATTATATTTTAAAGTAATCATATAAGAGATAATTTTGAAGAATATTTAGAGACAATGTGTATGAGAAAGTTTCATTGAGATATAATTCATATGCCATAAACCTTAGCTACTTAAAATTGTTTGGTGATTCTTAATATACTCACAAAACTCTGCACCCTTATTCTTATTTTAAAGTTTTCATCATCCTCCAAACCAAAACCAAAACAAAACCAAACAAACAAACCAAAAACCAAAACACAAAAAAGAAAAGAAACTCTGTTTATTAGCACTCATTCCCTGGTTTCTCACCTCCCAAGAATAGGCAGTCACTAGTCTATTTTCTATCTCTTTCTCATTTTTAACCTTTCTCCCACATTTCCTCTACTTAGAATTTCTACTCTAGCCATTGAGTATTTTCAAGTTCTCTAGTCATGGTTTTTCTTTTCCTCTCTCTGCTCTTTTGGTCCTTTCCCCACCTTGCTTATTCTGTCTCTCTCCTTGTCTACCAAGGCATACTCAGTTGATCCTAGTTCTGACCTCTTCTCCATAAACTTTTACTGATAACTCAGTATGAATTGATCTATGTCTTCTCTGAACTCGAATTGCTTCAATTGACAGGTGTTTTATACAGACCTATTAGACTATTTCACTGCTTGAAACAGCAGTGTTATTTAATTATTTTTATGTTGGCGTTATTTTCTGATACTGGAAAGGACGCTTGACCCACTTGTCTCCTGTGTATCCCACAAAGTTGCTTTGATAAAGTTGATATTTAATAAATAGTTTGTTGGTTTTTATTTAAAATCACAAACTAATATTAAATATCATGTCTAATCATACGCTTGACACTATTGTCAAATTGGACTATATGTCACCATTACTTTCTTATAATGAAAGTGATCTGCTTTTTGTATCTATGGTGGTTACTTATCTAGAAAAAAATTGTAACCTGACTTTAAGTTGAAAATATCTGGAGCTAAATTATTATAGAAATAATTGAGTGAAGCACTTACTTGATTTTGTGAGAGAAAATAAAATACTTAATATTGTCATTGCTATGTGGTTAGGGCTTGAATCAAGACATACTCTTCCTTGATCTTGTTTTTATATAGGTTGAATTAGAATAAGGGAAAGTAAAGAATAGTTAGAGAGGTTAAAAAAAAGTCCACAAAGGCATATGAGGTACAGGAAGGGGAGCAGTCCAACTCAGCTGGGTTGGGTCGGTGCCTTGGAATCTGCATTTTCCCCGAAGGGGCAGTCTGTGGGTCACACTTGGAGAAACTGAGCTCGGAGGATGGAGAGCTTATCCTTTCTAAACAACTGAAAGTGATATTTTGGGAGCAGTCAGGGCTAGAAGGGGGGAAATAAGCCTGGGTTACTGAACAATTGCGAATGCTAAGAAGGAGGGAGAAGAAAGGGAAAGTTGTAGACCCCAGAGACTGAACAGCTGAAGGAATTAAAGGGCATAATTTAGTTTGAATTCATCCTGCAGTGGAGAAAGGCAGAGGTTTTTCTCCTTCTTTATTTAAAACAATAAACTTTAATATTAATATTGATTGTGACCCATTTCTCCTCCAATACAATGTTTTTCTTTATTACACACACACACACACACACACACTTTTCATGCGTTTGACTTTTACTCAAGCATTTGCAGCATACAGGATTTAAAATAAATGCTTTTTTTTTCTTCCTTTTCATTTGGAATCAAAGATAATGTTCTCAGCTTTTGTTGTAGGAGAGATTAGTCTTTGTATTGAAACACATTTTCCCTTTTTTCTACTATGGTGCATCACTGGGAAGGTTGTTATTTGAAGCTGCAATGTGTGGACAGAGCTTTTGAAAAGAAAAATAAGATGAGGACCTGAATTGATGAGGCCCTTTTGTGCCCATGTCTGTAATAGAGTAATTTGATGAATAAACCAATCTGACTTTGTGCGACATGACAGAGGTGAGTGCCAAAATAGAATATTTGTTCTCACGCAGACTCTAATCACTAGAGAATTAATGGGGGAAGAAAAGAAAGAATAAAACCCACATTGCTATAGAAATCAAGATATATCCAGTGACTTGACAATAGCAACGGGAAGGATCTTATGTAATGTCTTTGCTATTTGCTGGGTCCTGTGCCCCACCTTGCCATGTAAAACAAGAGTCCATGACAGCTTTCCTAAATTTCTTCCTTTCAAACAGATTTCAGTAAAAAACGAATATCTTTTGCTTTCACTGGTGGTATCATTTGCCTGCTTACCTAGACTTGCATTCTGGTAGCTGGCCTTGACTCAGTTCCCTTATTTGTCTTTCAGGTTCACTTAATCACCATATTATGTTGAGTTGTTCTTCAAATGCCTTTTCACTCTTACTGCTATTACTCTAGCAACAGCCTCCAAGCCATTCTCCACTCTCTTGATCTGCCCTGTTCTAATCAATTCTGAAATGGAAGATACTGGATTCATCTTCCCTGTTCACAATGATAACCAGTTATTATGTTAGTGGGTTATTTAACGCTCCCTTCCCCCATTATCTATAGTATGTATTTCCATTCACTTTTACCTGGAATGCTAACCTTTTTAATTTTATCACCTGATATCCTGTGATTTTCTTTTCTGTTTTTCTTTTTTTTTTTTCCCAGAAAGGTAGCATTGATATAAAGCATTTTAAATGATTAGTGGTGCAGTATAACACCTTTTACTTGTATGTTATCATACCACATGCACCATCAAAGCACCCTTGACCTTTACCTTAGTCTTTGGGCACTCTCCCCACTTTACTCTCCCTCTCCACCCCTTCCTCTGGTAACCTCAATACTACAGTCAGATTTCTAGGTTTAGTTTGGTTATTGGTTTAATTTTATCTGACCCTTTATTCTGTTTCTATTCCACATGTAAGTGACACAATTTGGCATTTCTACTTCTGGCTTATTTCACCCCACATAATCCTGTGTACTATTCCATTGTGTGTGTGTTTGTATCACATTTTCCAGACCCATTCATCTGTATTTGTGTTCTGCGGTTATTTCCATCACTTGGCTAGTGTAAATAGTGTTGCAATAAAAATGGGAGTGCATATAACCCTTTGGATTAGCAGTTGCAGTGTCATATGGTAGATCTATTTTTAACACTTTGAAGAACATCCCTATTGTTTTCCATAGGGGCTAGAAGAGTCTACAGTTCTACCCACAATGTAGGAGATTTCCTTTTTCTGTACGTCTTCAGCAGCACTTGTTGTTTTTAGGCTTATGCCCTATGATTTTCTAATAAAATTTCTGCCAAGATGGATCATTCCTTCATCCACAAATATGGTGTACATATCCCCAGTCACCAGCTATTCCCTTGAGACTCTGCTTGTCTGTTTTGTCCATGAAGGCTTGCTTTCTCTGTGATCAATGGCAATGATCCTTCTCTTTTCTAAACCTTTGTCCCTCTATTGTAGTCCTATTATCGTGTTGTGTTTTTCTCTCACTAGTAATTTGCTTCCTTCACTTTATTCCACAGACTCAAAGTACTCCACTAGCTCTGTTCAGCCATCTTGTGAATATGTAGCTTCTATTAAAAGGGATCCTAGGGCAAGAGTTAATTTAGTAAACACTCCCTCCTCCCCACTGCCACCGGTATCACCATCTGAGCCTATAGTACCCAGTAGAGAGAAAGAACTTGTATTTTTTTTGTAAAAAGAACAGCATATATTAATGTGTCTAGCTACTATCTTAGTTGGGAAATCCTTCCTTCTGTGTGATAAGTGAAATCTGAAAATCTAACCCTTATGTAGGTTCTATTTGATTCAGTGTTAATGTATGTGATTATATGCAGGTAAGATAGGCTTTTTTCTACCAGGGAAAGTATTTGAAGCTATTACCATTACCAACTATTACCATTGACAAAGAGAGAGAGGTGAGTGATGGCATAGAAAATACAGGTAGTTAGAAGTATTTGGTGAATATTTAAGGTACTGTAGCATATAACTTTGTTATATTAAATATTCCTTTCAACTTTAAAAAAAATCCTTATCCCTTAAACACACAAATGAAAAAATCACATTTCAAACAATTTTCCAAATTTGTTGGAATTTCTAACAAAGAAAATTACATAAAATGTCAGTTAGAGATTGAGACTCCATTTAAGTTACCCTGTTATAAATATGATCCCCTGAAGGAAAGAGAACTTAACTCTTGAGTATTTATAAGTGATATAAACCTATGCTGATCAAAGATTATCCAATTTGCAGATTATTATGGTTTATCTCTTTCTTCCTTCTGTTTTTCTTGTCCCTGTCTCGTTCATCGAAGCTAAAACTCTTCTATTACATGAGGGAACAAGAGGGGAAATCCTACCGTGGTCATTAATTCTAAGATACATAGGAGTGTGCATTAGACTGAATTATCGGACTGAAAAATTAATTTCTATAGCTCATGTGGGATTTCTGTGGATCACTTTTTACATAATTTTGGCTGGTGCTTTTAATAATTGAAACTTTCTCTGTAATTATTTTTTCCATCTTGGAAACATCATACGCCAATTTAGATCACTGAAAAATATGTTTCTCCCTGCCAGGTTTCAACTTGCGTAGCGGGTATCTGCTGGTGATCTTCATGGGCCCCTCCTGCAGGCACATCACACTGATGTGTCCAAAGTGTAATAGCACCTCCCACACATACCTGACAGTGCTGCCTTTCTCTATGAGTGGCAATATGACACAATCAGCTCTCTGAGTTGACATGAACATCTTCTTCCTTGTAAACTGAGTTGTATCAGTTAACGTTGATCCTTCAAATTCTGTAATAGTTGATGTTTCTTTTAATCACTCAACCTAGCCTGCTATATGGGTCACAGAATAGAAATAGAACAAACATTTGTTGATTTACTGTTGGGATAAATCAATTATTACTTTGCAATATGTCACAGATGGATGTTCTCGGAAATGTGCGTTGGCATACAGTGTCCCTACTCGCAGACTTTCAGTGGCGTCTTTTTTCTTTAGGAACATCTAGATTGAGTCTAAGAAATCTAGACTTTCAGTCAAGACCCCCACAAGCTAGGTACAACCTAATGTGTTGTTCTTATAACCACTTCTCATGGTTAGGATCAGCACCCCAAATCCCAGACCTCATTCTCTCTGCACATTGCTGCTGCCTCCCCTGAAATGCTCTTAGCAAGATCGTACCTCAAAATGTCAAGATTGTCCCCACTTGTATTTCCCCTTAATAAACTCCCCTAGCTTCTTCCAGTGGGAAATATTGTTTTTCTTGCCTCAATCACACACATACACACAAAGACACACATGTATCTCTTGGAAACACAAAGTATATTTTTTCTCAAAAAATATATCTTCATATTATATATTTCTCTCTTTCTCTGAAATCCAGGTAAGAATCACTTTATTTTCAGTGGCGTGAATTAGAAAAATTTACTAATGTAGCATTTGTACCTCTCTTTTATACACATATGTACTTACACATACTAAACACTAACCTTTATGTCATGAACATTACTAAGAGAATTATAGGTATTTTTCTCACTTAATCTTTGTTGCTCTAACCTCTAGGCAACATGTGGTTTATGTTTTCTATAAGAGAAATCACTGATGTTATGTATTAGAAAAGATATAATTCAAGGTTACTCCTCAAAAAATAATAACTTGGTTTGTTACTCTGTATATGTATATGCTATATGTGTGTGTATTTATATATATATATATCTTACAATTATAAGATATGTCTGTATTGGTATATTTTATAACTCACTGAGCCTGAAGACTTAGAAATTACTCAGTTTTGATAATTTTAAATGTGTGTGTTTCACATTGTTTCTAATATTCTAAAGTTTTTATTGAACTTTCATCTATATAATTCAACTTTGCACGCATACCTGAAGCTATAAGTAAGACTGCTGTTGTAATTAAATGCAATTTGAATGAGCAGAAAAGAATAAGAAATCAATCCTTTAATGCGTTATAGAGAAAAAGTAGAGTTGTATCATGTGTAAATTTTACCTGAATAAGTTGAACCGTATGATCGTAGTAAAAAAAAAAAAATCAGAGAGAGTAAAAAAAAAAAAATAGAGTGAATAAAATTTTAAGAAGTACATAAAATTCTACCCATTCTTCCCTTCAGTGATCATGTATTCTCAACTAACACTGAGGTAGCATTTGATTCTGCTTTTCCTTCATTGGTCTCAGCATTTTGCTTTTCTGGGTGAGTTCTGATGCAATTCTGTTTAACATGGCCTTAGAATGGGGATCAACTGTTTCATCCAGTGCTTGATCGAAAAAACTAGCAGTCTGTTCTGAACCTGGAGGAAAATCTCATTATATTGAACTTCCTGAGATCTACTTTGTCAAAATGCCAACATGAACAATTTTAAATTCATTTTCTAAGTTGCTTTATTGCAAAACATGATTTCTGCCTTAGGCTTTAAATTTTGAGTCTAATTCTTTCATAAGATGTCATTGTTTGTGGTTGCATATTTGGGTGAGAGGATTTGGCTTATATGCATTTCTGAACCTTATCACATCTCAGTTTTGAGTGACCTTTTGGAAGACTGACAGTAGGCTGATGGGCTACTGTGGTTATCATGAATGCTGACCAGCAGAGATTTCTGCTTTGCAGCAGCTCCTCCACTGTCACATGGTACAATGTAGCTTCCTTGTTTGTTCTGGAACTAGATGGTAGTGAGATTTGCCTTCTTCACAAATGCCAAGTCTCGAATGGATGGCAGCACTATGAATAACTATGATTCTCTGTGTTCCTGCTTTAACTTTTGTATTTGAATTGATGTGGAGTTCCCTGCACTCTCATTTCCCTACCAAGGTTGATATAGCAGAAACTGCCATCGATGTCTAAGAGTTGATTTTTATAAGACAGGCATCTTAAACCACCTCTTTTGTTGTTTCAAATCACTGAGACTTGGAGAGTTGGAAGATGAGTTGATGGTTGAAACTATGTTCTGCAGTTGACTGTCTTTCAGTATTGCTACTGTGGGATCTTCTGTATCTCATTTTGCTGAAAGAAGTCTCATTGGTCTGGTAAAATCCAAAGGTGTGCAGGTAGCTACCAGAGTAGGAGTCCTCAACACGCTCATGATACAGTAACCCGCACTCATGATATGGTAACAAGTGAAGCCAGAGAAAATATCATTCAGGAACAACTACCCTGTCCTTTCTGATTATAATTAGCCTGTGTTGAGGCCTGAGCATTTGCATTTGAAAAAAGCTCTCTAGATGATTGCATATTCTGCTGGGGGTGAGAGTCACTATCAGAAATAGGCTGTTAGCTCAGACTGTTTTCTTTATTGTTTATCTTTATGAGCAAATGACTTTAATTATGACTCTTAATATAAAAATTAAATTTAGAAGGGGTAAATATAAATTATTTGATTAGCCAGTGAAACAGTTTATGGGAAGTTTTACCCTCATCCCCAAACTGTTAAAACAAAGTGATTGGTTGCTAGGATTCAGTGGGTGGAGAGAGCATCTTCCAGCACTCTTGTTAATACTGCTATTGGTTTGCAATGAGGCAACACTTTCTTCTCATAAGTCCTTTGAGGGACACTGATTGTTGTGCATGACCTTCTCTTGTTAAAGAATGGGGTGAATCAACAACTGTCTCCTTAGTTTCAATTATGCTGTGTTGTTTAAAGCATCTGGGGGAGATGCATTTGGATGTTACTTATAGTGAGTACTTCCTGTTCAGTTGCTGGAGACTGAAATTACTTTACAGAAACTTCTCGCCTAGGTAATGGAGAGACTCTCACTGTGGACTCACTTTTCAGTGCTGGCACCAACAGAGTCAGGCGAGGGTAAGATGCAAGAGGGAGGCTGCACCTCACCACTAGCTCCTGGCAGGCATCATGGAACCCCTTTGAGAACTGGATGGCCTGTAGATGAAGTTTGAGAGTTGACCTTTAGGATGTAGGTTTACTGAGTAACTTAAGGCAGAGAGACAACACAGAGTACGCTTTACTTTGCTCATTTCATTATTATCATCTCTCTTTCCCACATGCTCAGTTGAAATAGTTTATTATTTAATATACTTAGAAAATTTATTTAGGTAAAAAACAATTCTAACAGTGAACTCAAATGAGTCATCTTTTTTTTTTCCTTTTGGTCAAGAAATAATATTAGAATTTATTGGTGTACATACACTCTACTCCTGTTCAGGTTGTCTGGAAAAGCACAACTAATGTGCATCTGGTTCTGTAGTGAATAAACTAGTGAGAAATGTGGCATGAATTCAAAGGAAGGAAAGTGGTTATTACATTTTCTTATTCCAGCTTTCTGTCTGATAGCTGTACTTCACCCTTTGCTCATACAAACATAACTACAGAGTGGAGTTTTATTGGGGAGGATGCTTTGATAGCTTTGATGGGTTTTTGAATTCAAATATTTCACATAGAGTAGTTGCCAACATTAGCATTGTTCCTTGATGGTCAGAATAAAGCACTGTCAAAATTTCAACCCAAATTATAAATGAACTTGTCTCTGATATTATGACACTGATCACTTATCAAGATATAAAACATATCCAATATGTTTTAAATAAAGAGAGACCAAGATGAAAACAGCACTTATAATAAATTCATTGAAATTATATCAACTAAGCATATTTCACTGGGTGAGGACATGGAAATAGCTTTAGGATTTAGATTGTTCTTTGTCAAATTAATTGTTTAAATGAGGCTTATCCTGCACTTGAATGTGAATAATGGACTGTAGCTTCCATTTCTCAGTTTCCGTAAAAATATAAATGCACACAGTCTGGCAGAAGACTTTCTGTGTGCCAGCATTGTTTCCTTGTTAGTGTAAGTTATTGGATCTCCTTTCCTAGAAATCACTGAGATGATTTAAGTACAGACTTGTTCAGTGGTAGAGGCCTAATCTTTGGATGGTTTTTTCATCTGAGTAGACAGTAAATCATCTAAGAGACCCAAATCTGCTCTAATAATTTTACTCTTTGTGAATTAGTATGTCAAATTCATGATTTACCAGTGCATCTAAAGATGTTCTCACAGGACCTAAAATCTTTCATGTATTTTTACATTAAGTTTCGTACCAAAGAGATGCCTTTGTTATCTTGACCTTGTTCCCTACAATCAAATAGGAAGACCTTGAACTCACGTTACCTTTCACCTTGAACAACTTACGAAGTTCGAATTTTTATAGAGATTCTTGTAGAATATTAAGATAGTGGGGTACTTTCTCCCTTGTGTATACCTAAGATTTGCCATTAGTGGGGATAAAAAAATTCATCAACCACTTAGAATTACAGTGAAAGAATCATATGGATTCTTTCAAAGGAGGTGTTTATGGTAATGTCAAATGATTGTACCATTTTAACAAAGTTATGCATTAATAAAAATAAGTCAAAGATCAAGTTGTATATAAGTTGACATGTAGTATTACATTGATAACATGGCAAATGATGCAATTTGTGATTGATTCATGAGAAGCTGGCAGAATATTACAAAAATAAAGGAAAGCATATAGGGGAAAAAGAGTAAAATAAACATAGTTAAGATCATACACTTCAACTGGTGTTTGACAACAAAGGAATTGACAGCTGATGGCCCATTTATAGAGTTGAAAAATTACTCTTAGATTCATTTCATAGGGATGACAAACTTTTCACTGGGATTTAAGGGGGTCCCCTTAGACACTGATTTGAAGACACTTCTAATTAATCTGATTGCTGGTTTCCAAGAACACATTAGACTATTTTAAAGAATAACTTCAGGAACTTCTTTTTCACATAGAGTCCTTAATAAGGGCCTCAAACAGAGAAGTAGCAAGAAAGAATTGTATATCCTATACTTCAACTTTTCTTGTACATGTAGAGATTATTTTCAGGGTTATTTTACTCTTATGCCACTTATGGACACATGTCTCAAAGCCATTAGTAAAGGTTCATGTGGGTCAGGTTTCAATGACCCATCGTAGTGAAAAGAAAAATGACCTCTAGAGCCATTATGTGATCTTCACGCATTAATGGATCCTTTCCTCATAAATTAATCTCATCATTCCTAAAACACATGCATAGGAAGTCTGCAAATAAGTGCCTATTCCTAAAGCATGAATAGTTCCTAATTCTTAAATAGCTCTTTTTTTTTTTTTTTTGCTTCAATTTTGACAGTCATATGGACATTATGTTGTTTACTATGTTCATTCTTCTTTAAGGTGCTTGGGGTTGTCAAAAGTGCCCACATGTCTAGAGTTGGAATTGAATAAGATTTAGAAATTTGTTTAATGACAAACATGTCAGAAATGTAGCTTTTCCCAGTCACCTAAATGGTTATATGCTTTAGGATTTAGTCTTCTGCACGCTAGGAAATGAGAGGGTTGGATGGCTAATTCATTTATTCACTCAATAATTTTTTATTGACACTGTTAGGAGCTAATCCCTGAAGTCACTTGGTTGGTAGTACAGTGTAGTAATATACATGTTCATTCTCAATTTATATAATGTTATAATGCAATGTTACATCAGTATGTTTTTTTAAATCATTACTCATTATGGAGACTCAACTGTGAATGTCTCCAAAAGAGGAGTTTAATGGGGGAGGACTTGAGAGGGGAGAAGGAAGAGAGGCTAATCTGGTCTGGGAGTCAAATAGCCTCCCTGAGGAGGTTATTGTTTGAACTGAGATTTGACAAATCCCATAAAAGGGCAATCGGTTGGGGGGAAAAAAGTAAAGTGTTTTGCAAATCATCCTTGGTCAGCTCATCTCAGTGATTTTCCTCTTCATTTGACATATTGACCAGTTGGTGTCATGGCCTTGTTAATATATAACATAAGAGTTTCCTTACTCTTTGTCCCACAGTTTTCTTCTTGCATATTCACTAGACTATTAGGAAGGCATTTCTGGGTTCTCAGGCTTCAACCTGCAGTAACCAGGTTTTTTTCTCTGATTATTTGCATGATTTTGTGTAGCAATTTCTTTGTGTTTTTAAATAGGCTCTAGAATTAAACGGTTTTGTTTTTCACCGAATCATCTGTCTTAATTTCTTCCAGTTCACACACTTTTATTGACTTTCATCAGAGGGATCCTTGAAGACTAGACTGGAGGGTCACCAGTAACACTAATGATGTAGAAATGAGGATCATCCACTGGTGGATCCAACTGAGTCACAGTTTGAGGAAAATGGGCTCTTGTTTGAAACCAAGGACTTGGCAATAGAATTATGTGCAATTTAAGATGATTTTCAGATAGCTGGAATATATTGGTTCACCTTGCTAGAACTGATATATAAATGGAAATTTAGAGAACTGTTATTTGTTCAGATCTTTAAGTGAGTAAGTTTCAGCCTATAACATCAAATTGTTGTAACTTAATTTAGAAAATCACCTAGCTAAATTAGACTCACTCTAGAAGAGAATTGGATTTGATATGACTAACATAATCTATTCTGTATAGATTCTTCCTATGTGTTAATAATAGCTTCCCATTCTGCCTGGAAAGGAAACTCTCAAAGAAACAGATAAGTCACCTCAGAAAATCCAGTCGCAGAATTACTTTTGTGTAGTCACCTTTAAAATATATTTTTGGTACTAGTTAAGTTGAGGTTCATTCTTTGGGGATCATATATTTTAGATTATAAATTGGTATATAAACAATGTGTTGTTTTGTAAAAGATGTGAATGTAAAAGTAGGATGAAAGTGAATGCATTCATCCATAGGAAGCAGTAGAACAGAGGAATGTGGCAACTGCATGTTTTCTTACATATAAAAAAAGCATTAAGATCCTTATACTCAGGCAGCAGAAATTTAATAAATAAATCAGACATGGAGTAAGATTAAATTTACCCTAAATTCCTTAGATATGTAAGGAAGCCAGCTCACATGAATGCTGAATTAAACCTTTGATCTCAAAGGTACTTTGCAAAGCAGACCTGACTGGTTTTAAACTGTGCGTCAGCAAAATAAATTATTTAGCAGTATACAGTGCCAGCTTTGCCCTGAGTGAGAATGGATCTTACAGAGGCTGAGATGGAAAATGTGGTTGCATGTTTTGAAAATCTGGGAGAAATTGCTTAGCTATTTGCACCAGGAAACAATACAAGTTGGCCTATTGGTCTGATACACAACAGCTCCACCTCATTCTTTCACCTGGCAAACGATTCTCCCATGGTGAGTGTACCTATGGATTTTATGAGTCTTTTATAATTGCCAGTTGAGGTTTTGGTCCATCCACCATTCCTTGCTCTTTCCTCTGGTGAGAGCAGCTTAAATTCCTTCCCTCTCCCTCAGATTGTATTTGAAAAGGACTTCCCTCCTAATTCCAGTGGGGAACATTTGACTTGGTCTGATCAGTCAGTGGTTCATTTAGTTATTTCTTGGCTTGACCCAAAAAAAGAGAGTTTGTTTCAAGTAAGAACTTATTCTGAGAGGACATAGGGTGGTGGCTACTGGTGGCTGTATGGTTTGGCCATCCTGGAGATGAACATTGCTGAGAGATGGAGAGACACTAGGTCCCGAGGGGACTCTGTGAGCCCAGGATCCTGCTGTGGCTGTTTCAGACTTTTTAGGGACATTAGTCAATGCAGTTTCTGTACTTATTTACTTTTATCCTGACTCATTCATTCTTCTTAATCACTATTTCTTTTTGAAACTTATAGCCATGTAAATACAATTTCATCAGTCTGCCTAAAGCATTTTATTCTTTTTTTTTTTGTTATTGTTGCTAAGAACCCCCTGAGCTTTGTGCTTCATATCTGGGTGAAAGCAGTCTTTATTGAAATTAATGTGGTCATGTCTATTTCACTGTTTCACATAGACCATATTTCATCCCTTTGTGGAGAAAGTGAAAAGTATGATTTGAAAGAAAGTCAAAGCTAGGGGGACTCTTGACTAATCAAATAACTATATTCAAATTATGAAGGCCAAAACTGCAATATTAACCCAATAGTGGTAGCTAGCAGTGTGCCTTAGGGTTGTTAGTAACTTAAAATTGGTCAGTACTTTTTTTTTAGACTGTTGAAGTTAGCTACTAATGGAGATCTGAATTAGTAGGACAAAAGCTGAAAATGATGATGAATATCTTACATATCTACATTAGGATATGCATAGGTCTCTGATATCTAAAATAGCTATTTGTATACAAGATGAAATTTAATACTTTGAATTTTTATACTGGGATACAATGGTAAGGTTCATTGTTTTGTTTTTATTAATCATAATACATATATTTTTAATATTTATTTATGCATACAAGAACTGGGGTTCTTTAAACCTCATGCTGCGGCTAGAGGTGGGGGGGTGAGATAGAGATAGAGTGGGGAACAGAACAGGCGGGTCCACTGAAAGATACTGCTGAGGGGAGCAGTGGGTAAGACAAGAGAGATCTGCTGTGCCATGTGTGTCACCTCCCTGGCATGGGATTGAACTTGTGCTACAGTGGCTGCCAATAGCTTCATAGTGCTGCAGCTTAATCCCTTGCACCACCAGGGAGGCCCCATCACAGTATTTTTAAATACACTTTCCACAAACAATTTAATATTTCCATTTCAATTTACTTTGCGGAAACAAGTTTAAATGTTGAAGTAATGCATGAGGGTAGAAGAAAGATATCATGGTATTTATTAAAATGCAAATACTGGAAACTCAAATTTTAAAACTAAAAGCAAAAGTAACTGGAAGATAATTTCATAAATAAAGATCTATAGTTGGTAGAATACATGAGTCCAGAATGAAGCCACTATGTGGTTGACCTGTACCTCTGTGAAGCTGACTTAGAGGTTTTAGTGACACAGCCCAGTGATGTAGCAAATCTGGTACATTGTTCAAAATGATTAATTTGAGCAAATTGATTCAGATGGGCGGGTTTCATTCAGAAACAAACCCCCTCCCGCACCACCCCAAAATGAAGTTAATAGTCACCTTTCATTTTGGGATAATGAGGTCACATCTGAAGAATCAGGTTGTCTTTGGTATTGTGCTTGAGGGATAATGACAAAAGGGTGAGACTCAGAGGAAAGGGAACAAGTTGGAGAGGAACTGTTTGTCTTAGAGAAATGAAGACTTGAGTGAACAGAACTGTCTTTAAATATTTGAATGCCATTTATGTGGGAGAGTGAGCACATTTATTCTAAGCAGCTTTGGAGAAGAAAACTGGGCCTTAATTTTTGGAGGCAGGTTTCATAACTGTGCCAAAGTGGGCACAGTTTCCTCCAGGGTCTGGTTTCAGATTGACACGCCTCAGAGAGAGTATGGTAATGTCAGGGCGGTGATGGTGGGGAGGACAATACACTTTACTTTCAGGATTTCTCCAACCTGGCATTCTGGCACATTCTTTCAGAAGCAGAATTGGTTTCAAGTGGCAACAGCGGCAGAATCACAAGGAAATTAGAGATTAGACACTATGGGGAGATCATTAGCACAGCCTAGAGCCAGAGCTACTTTGATATAACACAGTTGCAACTAATTTGCTTCAGTCATTTGACTTTCTGAACAATTTCCTGCTTCTGTGTCTGATAGTTCAGCATCCTCCCCAATTTCTCCTTCCTGTGACTGCTTAGGAAGGTAGAAATTGAAACGGGTGAACTTTTCCTCTCTCTTCTTCAACAGCAGCTTAATATTCTTTCAGTCCAATTTACAGCATTTGTTGAAGTGAATTCCTGAAACTATCTGCTGATGTCTTACCTCTTCTTGTCACGGTATTTCCATTCTCAGAATTTACTGCTTCACTTTGCTCCTAAACACAGGTTTTACAGAAACCTACTACTTTCCACATTCTCTTAAAATACCTGGTTGTCAAAACATTCATTACATGAACTTTTTTGGATAACGGTCTATTTGGTCAAGGGATATTGAGTTTCGTCATTGATTTTTTTAGCAGGGTGGGTGGAACTTCTAGTTACTTAAAGCTGTTATTCCTCCTTAGCCAAATGTTTTTCAGCCTGAAGTCTGGGTGACTCAAAATAGAATATATAGCTAAGGAAAGGAGGTGTTCATGCCCCTACTAGTCATCTTCATAAATATATTGCAGATATAGTTAGGTGTTTTTCTGTGCTTATTTGGTTAAAGTAATTCTGACATTTATCCCTAACTAGAGTTGAAAACTGGCAAGAATGAGAAATTCTGGAGGGGAAATTCAGAGACAGAAACAAAAGTTTAAGGAAAGAACCAGGACACTAGACTAGAGGAAGGCATATTTGATTAAGAATTAAAATTACCCAAATTCAGAGCTGGGAGCTGAAATGCTATTTTTATTTAATGCATTCTGGGTTGTTTGTGTGGGATATGACATTGCTGTAGATGGATGACCCACCCCTCAGATACTCATTTGGGGTGTTCTGTGGATTAGAGCTGGGACCAGAATGGTCTCCAAAGTCCCTTTTCAAATACCAGTTTTCATGGTCTTTGCTCATTGTTGATGGTAATAATGTAATAGCATTGGGGTTGGAATGTCTTTACCTAACCCTTTTTAATTTTAATTTTTCTGGTTGTTTTACATTGTTCATTTTTGTACAGTAATTCATTTTCCCTTAAGTATAGTCCCCATAGTTCTCCCACCACCATATCACCCTCGATCCCACCGCCATATCACCCTTGATCCATCACTGTCCCCTGTGCTTGTCCCTCCCCTGTTTTGATCCCCTCTTCTGCCCTCCCCTGCTGTATGCCTCAGGTTCACAGTCAGCTTGCTAGAGAAACTTAACAGAAGTCCAGAAAAAGCCTTTAACCATTCTTAGGCTGCTTCATCTTTCCACCATTCTTTGAAACAGAAAATTTCAATGTCTTTTCTGAAAAAATGCTTTTCAAATAACATCTTTAATTCACAAACCCTAATGTCAGAACTTCCCTATACAAGTTTCTATCTGCAATCTCCCTATATCTAGGAGTTTTGGAACTTCCACCATAGCTAGTGTTTCTTCAAGCAGAAGAATGCAGAATGAAGCATGGGCTTACAGGGGAAACAAAACAAGACCATATTTGAAAATGTGAGAACAAGAATAAGAATGTTTTAGAAAGTTCTCAGATAAAAGTGAAGATTTATGCTTCTGATAGAAAACTATATTATATACTTATTATTATGTTTAATGTATATTAAATTATAGAAATTGTCAGTATTTAGGCATATGATTTTCAGTGTAAACAATGAAACTGAAAGGGAATGCTCAGAATCTATCATTCCTATAAGAACTTGGTGTTGCTTCTATGGTTACTTTCAAACAAGTGCGTGTCTGATTTGATACAAAAAGATCCTTACTATTTTGGACTTTTGCTTGTTTAGCTTTATGTTTAAGGAAGACAAATGCTCATAGAGGAGAGAAGAATGTGGACTGTTTATGAACAACAGAATATAGTAAACTCCATCTTCTACAATAATGAAAAAGAATAGAAATCTCAATACAACTTCCACTTACTTGCATCAGCAAGAGAACTAGGAACTAAAGAAAGTAAGAATGAGCGCTTACAAAAGTTTTTGGGTGTTTGATTCTATAGTAGGCAGAATTATAGCCTTGCAAAGATGCCCTTGTTCTAATCCCCCAAACCTGGCAATGTGTTATATAATATATAATATATAATAACAAAATGGTATTAAGGTTTTAGATGGAACTAAGGTTACCAGTTAGCTGAATTTGAGTTGAGGACATTTTTCTGGATATTCTGGATCAGCCCAGTGTAATTATCAGGGCCCTGATGAGAGGAAGAAAGAGGCTGAGCAAGTGTGAATGTCAGTCTAGCCTGAGACTAGATGGCTATGGCTAGTTTTAAAGATGGAAGGAAGCCTGAGCCTCTGAAAACTGCAAATGGCAACAACACAGACGCTCATCTTGAATCTCTAGAGGGAACACAGCTTTGCCAATACCTTGATTTTAACTGAGTATTAGGCTTCCAGAATTGTAAAATAATAAATGTGTTGTTTTAATCACCATGTTTGTTGTCACTTATTACAGCAGCAATCACAAACAAGTTAGTTATCTATATTACTAAAATCTGTCATATTTTGTCACAATACATGGCAATAAAAATCCTAAAAGTCGAAGAAGCCTTGCCTTTGAAGTAGCAGAGTGGTGGAGAGAAGGAATGAGGATTCTCCAGTGAGTCTGGAGTGAAAAGGAGGCAGCAGCACCTCAAAAGCAGTATGTATAGGTCAGTCACTTAAGTCAAAGGAAATATTCTTAGGATAGTTGAATAGAAGCAAGGGAGGAATTGGGAGTTGACCTGATTTTGAGAAACTTCTATAAGATGTTATTGTAGAAACACAGGGAGTTTGAAGAAAAATTGTCAGTAAAATTATGTCAGAGTACTACAAAAGATAATGTACTTTTGCTAAGAAATTTGACTTAATAAAAACAGGTGACCCATTTTCTTATGGAAATAATATATTTTGGGGGATATTTTTTGCCAGTTATAAAATTTCCATACAGTTTGAAAGAAGGTACATCTAAGCCAATACTTCAATTTTGATCAGAAAATATTTATTTTGGAATCCAGGTTTTTGTTCCTGTTGTTCATTTATTTCAACAAATAGTAAAAGTAGAAGTTCTCATAGAATGACAAGTAAAGATTACATCACAGTTTCTGAATATTATATTCCAGAGATATAGGCAATAGTTCCATCAGTTGAATTTTGGGGGTTAGAATTATGTAACTGAATACATAACAAGGATGAATTATGAATATTCACCATTGCTTGGCATGCATGGTCTCTAGCATCCCTCCAACCTCAATCTTCCATTTATTTTGTAGATCAAAGTAATTATAGGGAAGAATAGGAAAATAAAAAAATAGCTAATTTGTATTTAAAAGACTCAGGGTTTGCTCAAAAGAAGTACAGGAAAATGTGGGCAAAAAAAAAAAAAAAGAAAAATTAAGTGGAAAAAGCAGAATCTGCTAATCATATGTCACAGAAGTTTTGTTTGGGAGAGTTATCAGTAAATTGTGGTGAAAAGTTTTAAGAGTACCTTTGGGTGAGAAAGCTAGTGGAAATAATGGTGAAATAGCCTTTGTGTGTATTAGTTTATCTTGCGATTCTATGAGAATTGTGAATGAATAATTCCTTCTGATAATTATATTTTTGTACGTGTGTGTGGTAATGTGCTGAAATAATGAGACTAGGGCATTTGAAGCTCTGCTGTTTATTTCAATTTATAGATATATGCAACATTATCTTATTGTTTGATAGAATATATTACTGTTTATGCTGCTCAATCTAACCCTTTCATCTAAAACAGTTGCTCCCTTGCAACTGCACATAGTTGGAAAAGAATACACAATTTGGTCGCTAGGTTTTCTTGAAATTCCATACCACAAATCTTCCATAGGCTCTCAGTAGTGCTTAGAGATTCTGTAACATCTCTTTTGTAAATCCACTTTCTTCTATCAAGAACAAATAAATGTCTTATATCTTCTTACGTCTTCAGCAAAGCTAATTCTTTCACTTAAAAAGGAATCGTAATGGAATTGAATCATCTGCAGAAACTTGCATCTGTACGAGACCTTGCTGCCTTTCTTAGTGAGTAATTGTCCCTTTTTATGACAGGTTACCCCCAACTATGTGCCCAGTATCTGCCCACTTTTGACTTTGCTAGGGTATCACTTTACTAACTCTTCCTCTTATTTTACATTACTTTTCCCCTCTTTACTTGATTATTCTTAACATTATGCAAATATTCGTTATATCTGTGTCAAGAAAAAAAAACAAAAACATATTTCCAGCTACCATTCCATTTCTCTTCTCTGTACAGGAAACTTCCTTAGACGGTTTATTTCTATTTGCTAACTTTACTTCACTCTCCATTAACACTTTTATGCACTCCAATCAGATATTTTTTCACACTGCTCTTTTTTTAAATTGCTTTTCCTAAGGTCATCTTTCAAAATCCTATTTTCAGATCTCTGTCCTCAAATTATCTGCCGTTTTATGTGAGAAAGTTAATATCCCTTCCTCTTGACTTCTTCACTTGTTTTCAGAACGTCTTCTGTGTAGATATTCTAGGTACTAGAGCTATCACATTGTAAACAAAGTGAACATAAACACTTGTTCTCTTGGAGTTTTTCTGCGATGAGAAAGCTAATAAGCAAATATAAATAAGTAACATATATAAAATAGTTGATGAAAATAGAGTGTTGTGATGGAAAAGAAACACTGGGAGCTATAGTTTGAATAGAACTAGGGTAACTAATGAAGTGACATGTGGGCAAAGATATGAAGGGTTCAGGGTGAGGAAAGTACTCTGGGTAGAAGAGACAGATACAGAATTCTCCCTTCCCAGTACGGCTCCTGTTGGTTTGTCAGAAAAGTCATGACACTTTTTCTTATGTTCTTTGAAGAAAAAATATGTCATGATTTTTTGGCAACCCAATGCTTCATATTAATGATAATGTTGAATTGAAGTCAACCAATGACCTTTCAGTTGTCCAGGACTTTTCAAAGGTACTTTCTCTTGGACATCTTTGCTGAATTTAACTACATTAAGTCTCTTTCAACCACTCTTTTTTAAATGTTCAGGTTGTTGTAATCGGTCTTCCTTTATCTTCTAATTTTGTTAGGCTATAGCTTTTATATTCTATTGTGAAAAGAACATTTACATGAGATATATTCTCAACAGATTTTTAAATACAAATATAGCATTGTTATCTATAGGAATAAGGTTGTATAGCAGGTATCTAGAAATTATTCATCTTATGTGCTTTTATGTCTGTGGTTGCTAGAGGCTGGTGGGGGCAGATTTGGGAGATGCTGCTCATAGTCAATTTTAATGGTTTCATTTTCTTCACACCTGTTAAACTTGTGAATTCCTTTCACTTTTTTCTTTAAATCTTTTTATAGCTTCTTAACTCAGAGTTCTTGTTATATGGTATGTCATGTATGGTGGCTTCTCAACTTAGGATATTTCATTAAATTCATTAGATATAATTTTCATTTCTGTGGATTCACCTTTAAATTATTTTTGTGCATATGTTGTCATTCTTCTGGTGACCTAATATTTTTTACTAAATAAATACTTTAATTTCCCCAAAGCATACTGGGTATCTTTGGTACTGATTAATCAGCTTTTGTATCATTATTCTCCCAGTAATTAAAATTGAACTCATTTATCTCTCCAGGTCTTCCATCTACCTACCTATTTTCTGACAGTAGTCTCAGAAATCTTGCTGTTTAGACTTCAAACCTCAGAGCTGAATTAGACTTATCTCCCTCCCTCAGATCAATTTTATATAAATTCTTGCTAAACAACATTTCTTGAGTCAATTCCCTTTCAATTCCCAATCGAAAGTCAATTCACTTTTATTTCTACTACTACATTTAACTCAGTTTTTTATGTCTCTTTTTCTTGACTCTGTAGTGACTTGGTTTCTTACTGTGTTCTCTGTCTTTTGTTCAGTTATTTCCTACTTAGCTGATGAAAAAAAAAAAATCTGGCTTCATGATACCATTCCTATGTTATCTTTGCTGTTCTTCTAATCTTCCCATAAGAGAATTGGCTCATCTTCAGGAGCTTGCATCTATGCAAGACCTTGCTGCCTTTCTTAGTAGAGTATTTGTCTTTTTTTATGACAGGATATCCCCCAAATATGTCCCAGGAATCCACCCACTTTTGACTTAGATAGAGTATCACTTTACTAACTCTTCCCCTTATTTTGCATTACTTTTTCTATTTTTGCTTGATTATTCTTATTATGCAACTAATCCGTAACATCTTTTGTCTCTCTTTTCTCCCCTCCTTCCTTCCTTCCCTCCCTCCTTCCATCTATTTATCCTTCCTCCCATCCCATTAAACTTTTTATCATTTTTTATCTCTGCTCCTCATTTATCCCTGCCTTTATTTTAGCTGCTGTTCCCTTTATAAGTGCCTTCTATCTTTGGTTAAATTCTGAGTTTCTGGGGGGCAGAAACTGCTGCTTATATTTCACTGTGTTCCTTCCAGTGCTGAGCTTGGTACCTTGTTGGTTAGAGATACTCAGAAAAAGTGTCTTTGGTCAGCTATTTGAAGTAAATTATTGCCATGGGATTACATTCTAAATGCTTATTTCAATACTATTAGACCTCTCTATGGGGATTTCACACATGGGTGAACACCACACCTTGGTGGTGTTGGGGTTAAGTCTTAGTGCTATCACTGCTACAGCACAGTTCAATCCCAAGCCAGGGAGGTGACCCACATATGACACAGCAGACCTCATCTGCCTCACCTGCTGCTTCCCTTAGCAGTGTATTTTAGTAATTTGCCTGTTCTGCTCCCCACTCTGTCTCTGGTGAATCCTCTCACCACCAATCCCCTGCAACCCACAACTCTAGCCTACATCCCAGGTCTTGCATGAAAAATTAAGAAAAAAATGCACAATGTCCAAACTATTCCTGTCATGTTCTCCATGTCTCTCCTACGAAACTTGCTCACCTTGTTCTCTCTCTCTCTGTTAAATGGTGTATTTATCCTACCAGTCTACCAATCACCTAAATAAACTCTTCAACACATCTGAATTTCTTCTGCTTCTCTTTGTTATTGTATATAATTATTCAGCAAGTTCTCTAACTGTGCTTCTTCAATGATAAATCTCAGTCCTTGTCTGTTCCCCTCCTCAACCATCATTCAGAAGTTCTATTCCCTTGGATTATGGATATTGCAACATCCCTTGTTTGATGTTCTCTTTTTCCTAGTCTCGCCTTATTCATGTATACAACATTTTTATGTATTTACTTTAATTTTTAGTAGATGTTCATAGGGAAATACATATAAATAAAGACTTAAAGAGTAATTGTAAAATGAGTCCTGAAACAATAACCCAGGCTAGGGCATAGAGGGCTGCCTGTACCCCCTTGTGCCTTGTTACGATCTGCTATCTCTCAGTCAGAAGAAAGTGCTTCCCCTGATCTTTGTAATAATGTTTTTATGCTTTTCTTGAGAGTTACTGCTGATAGATTTTTCCCTTAAGAAAATAGCTTAGTTTAGAACTTTGTGTAAATGAAATTATACCACACATAGATCTTCTGTGATTTGCTTCTTTCACTCATCTTGTGTTTCTGAGATTCATCCACGTAGTGTCAAGTTGCTGAATGTTTTCATTGCTGTATAGGATTTTAATCAACAAATATTCCACAGTTCATGAGTCCATTCTATTATTAATGTGCATATGAACTGTTTCCAATTTTATTACTGCAAGTACTGCTGCTCCGAACCTTTTATGAATGTAACAGTATACGAATATGTGTGCCGTTTCCATGGAATTTGTATCTTGTAGTAGATTTGCTAGGCATGTATATTTATTTATTTATTTTTTAAAGATTTATTTATTTATGCATACAAGCACTGGGGTACAGGCCAGAGGTGCAGGGAGGTGAGAGAATCCACCAGACAGAGCAGGGGGCAGAACAGGAGATGGGCTGAAACAGTCCATCTGGGCTGTATATCCAGAGCAGTGGGCCAGGCAGGAGAGGTCTGCCTGCACGCCAAGTGGGTCACCTCCCCGGCAGGCAGCAGGGATCGAACTCGTTCTGCAGTGGCTGTGGTTTGCTTCATAGTGCGTTGCTTAACCCACTGTGCCACCAGGGAGGGCCCTATATTTATTTTATTTTAAAAACATTTTTTATTGCGGGGCCTCCCTGGTTGTGCATGGGTTAAAGACACTGTGCTATCAAACTATCAGCAGCCGCTGCAGCATGAGTTCAATCCCGGGTCAGGGAGCTAACCCACACGGCACAGCAGATCTCTTCTGACTCACCCACTGCTCTCCCACTGCAGTGTACTTCAGTAGATCTTCCTGTTTTGCTTCCCACTGTGTCTCTGGTGAATTCTCTCACCCTCTGCACCTCTGGCCTGTACCCCATATCTGGAATGCATAAGTAATTAAATCTTAAAAAAAAATTTTTATTGCTATTGAAGTACAACTACTTTATATCCTTGCTGTTATTTTGACAGTATAGAATTTCCTCCTCAGGTGTATTTACCATAGCACCCCCACTGTGGAAGTCCTTTACCATAGTCCATTTAATTATACATTTGAAGAGATGTGAACCTATACCCATAAATCGTATACACTGTTAAAAGCTTATGTTACTTCCATTATAAAAATTGAATTAAAATCACTGCAAAGTAAAAAGAAAAAAATAAGGTAAAGATGAATCCACCAATGGACAAATGCACAACATATGTAAATAGAATGTTCACAGGAAAAGAAGACTAACTTGTGAAAAGATGCTTACAATTTGTAAAAATGCATGTGTGAACTATAATGATATACAAATTCTCACCTATCAGATTGACAAATATAAAAGTAACATTCTCTTTGCAAGCACTAGGGGAAGAGACTGGGTAATATAGTCTCTTTGGATGAAGTTTAGGCACCATCTGTATAATTTTAAATGCAAATACTCTTGGCTTAGCAATTTAATTTCTAGAAGTTATTTTTTTGTTAAATCAATGACTTACTGCTAGTATTTTTTATATGTGTAAGTTTTGGTCATTGATTATCTAGTTACTGATATAGTTTCTGTGCAATATTTAATGTTCTTGGGAATGTAAAATGTGCCTTAATTTTGGTTTGTTCATTTGTGTTGTTTCTATGTCTTTTTCATCATACAATACATAAGACTTTCAAAGAAATGTTAACACAGTGGAACATGTCTAAGGTGATAATGTCGTTTAACTCTCTATCTGGGACACTTCTGAGAGTGAAAGTATGTATTATTAATTATTATGCTAGAGTCATAGGTATAGATCAGGATTGTACTAAGAAAGTCAAGACAAATATTCTCCATAAGTAAACCTAATAATCATTTGGTGCAATTTTAATTAAGGCTGCTTCCTCCCTAAGTCCTCTTTTTTCTAAATACAAACTAGACCAATTGCTTTTTAGGCCTGCAAGTCCTTTCACTTCCCGTCACAGTCTTCATGAATACTTACTTTTTCTATGTCTTATGATTGTTTTATGTTGACCACTCCCCTCACATATATGGGGATCCTTTACCTGTTGATTCTTATTACACGCGAAACACTGAAAAGCTGATTGGAAGCAGGGCAACTGGTGAGCTTGTTACGTTAACTAATTATGTGGCTTGATTTAATGGAGACTTCGGTGCCCAAGTATTGGCATATTTAGGCCTTTCCTCGCAGATTAATCAATTTGTATAAATAAAAGGTCTTATGTCCTTCCACATATGTTCTGGGAATAGCGTAGCAAGTGAGGACTGAAAGTCTCTATGCGATTTGTTCCTTTACATTCATTGTTTTCTAAAATAGTTTTTCAAAAATTACTCACAACTAGAAATGTGCTATAAATTCATATTCAGAAAGGCAAGTAAGTAGTATAATTTGAGGAACAAAGTAATCTAAAAATAATTTTGAGAGCTCACAACATGTGAAATAGAATGTTTGATGCTATATGAAATTAACAAAAAATTAAGATTGAATATTTGCCTCCAAACAGTTCACAACCTACTGGAAATTATAGTGTAACTAATTTAATGTGTTTGTTAATTTTTACTGATGGAACATTTATTTACAGCACTGTACTTGATGTGGAGATATAGAATCACACCTCCTTGGATTTTACCACACTATGCCCACCACCAAATCACCCATATCCTACCCCTGAGTCCATGGGTCCCTACCCCTTAGAGCTTGACCTCCTTCACTCCTACTCTGGTAGCTTCAATTTCACAGTAATATTTATAGGATTTATTTTTTTTTTTTAGTTCTCTCTGACCTTTTGTTTGTTTCTCTATATTCCACATATAAGTAAAACCGTTGACTATTTGTCTTTCTTCTGACTGACTTTGCTTAGCATAATCCCCTCCAGTTCTACCCATGTTGTCTTTATTTTTATAGCTGAGTAGTTGGACCGCCATGAAAGGCTTAGGGTCTTAGTCCAAAGGTACATATTGGAGAGACAGCCTACACTGGAATAAGAAGTAAACTTTGGCTAGATTGTATAAGGAGTAACGAGAGCTGTGCCCGTATCTCCCTTGGTAGGGAGTACATAATGTCAAAAATGAATGAAACAATATAAATAGAAATAAGCATATTATGTAGACGTATAGTAGCCAGTATGAGCAGAGATCTACAAAGAAAGCAATTTCAGATGATATCAGGCATATTAAGAGTGGTATGTCTGCCATTTTGCAACAGCATGGGTGGGCCTCGAGGGAATTAGATGTCATTGAAATAAGCTAAACAAAGAAAGACAAATGCAGTATAATTTCACTCATTTGATATATGGAGAAGGCACACAGATTAAGTAAAACAAAAAGAAACTTTTGGACTATAAGACCAGTGAGTGGTTACCATAAGGGGAAGGGAAAGTGGTGTGGATACATCCACACCACATAGAATGGGACTTTCAGCGGTGAACTTAATGTTGATTTTCAGTGATGCACACTAAAACTTATAAATAACATTATATAAGTTTTTAAATTGAAAGTTTTTTTAAAAAATAAAATTTAATTGAAAGCTATTTCAAAACCTTTACTGTAGGACACAGTCAGGAAGGGGAGAAATGAGAATTTTTATATACTTCATTATGTCTTTTGCTGTTTGATATTTTAAACAGCATGCCTACATTTACTTGAAAAATTGTTGAAAATAAAATAATAAACATTATATTCAGCACCACAACTTTTAAGTCTCAATATCACATTCTGTTATTCTGTTTTCCTTATCACTTAACCTATTCCCTACTGAAATCCATTTAGTCTGTTGAAAACTTTTGCAAATCATGAAGGGAAGCTTTGGTTATTTTCAAATGCTGTAGACACGTTTATAAGAATTAAGTAAACTGAGATTAAGGCAAGATATTATTAGGGTGAAAAAGATTAAAATGTTGACTCTCAAATGTCACAGCATATCTTAATCACTTTAAGATCTTTCATAATATTTCAGTGCTTGGGTTGTGCCAAAGACCAACTGAAACAAAACTTGTTTTGGAGGGGCAGTGATATAGACATGGGTTTTTCTTGAATATTCTTCTACTTCCTGGAAGAATACAGTGAATACCCAAGTTTAAGAAGCACTGGAGACTATTCTACTACCTCAAAAAAATCATGATTTAAAAACAGTTGATATATCTATGTTGTGAATTGAATCAAGACTATACTTACATACTCTCAGTCATTACTCTCTTCATGTTTTCTCATTTCCTCTTTGGCCTTCCCTCTCACTTCAAACTCATATCCCTATGCCTCAAGGAAAACAATCTTAGGAAGAGCAAAAGTTATAATTTAGAGCTATCATTCCCTTCTCTCTTCATTACTTTATATTGTAACTAGAGGTCTCATTCTTCTAGAAGAGGAGAAGGAGTTCTTTCTGATTGTGTGCTAATTTCGTTGACCTTGCTTTTCTTTCAAATGTGCTATTAATATTTTGTTCATTTTTTACCCCTATTATAAGGGTGTCTTTCATATTCCCTAACTGGATTTTTGCTTTTCAATTAAATGATTTCTACTTTTACATCCTATTTTTGGTAACTAGATTGTACTTAAAGACAAAGTATTTTTTTTTTCATTCTATACTTTTTTTTTCTTATAATGGAGTCAGTATTTGTCATTATAGGATAAAAAAATTCATCATTTTCAAAACTTTACTTATGAAAATACATTTCCAGGTCTCCAAAATATTTATTTTATTGTTGTACCTGCAGAAAAGTGTTGTCAGTTTACTTTTTGATCAAAACCAAGCTTGACAAATACTTTGTACTGCTGTGCCATCTGTAGCAAGCTGTTGTAATTATCCATCTGTTTCAAATTGCTGTTTTGTTAGTACATTCTTGCATTTGGTGTTTTACATAATTAAGTTCATTAAAGCAACACCCTTGAGTTTTAATATTTAGGGTAATATTTTTGAACTCTGGCATTCTGGAGGGTACACGTTTGTATGTGTACTTTTGATGCAGGGAGATATTTTATTTCTCAATGATTTGTATTGGTTGGGGAAACTATTTTCAAGCTAATGAACATTCGGGTAATACTTTGTATAACCACATATTTCAAAAGCACACAAATATATTTCAGTGAAAGTGATTAGCTAACTTTGAGTGAGATTGTGTTCTTTTTCTTGTGGTTTATGTAAAATTAATGAATATTAATATGAACTCATGATATTTCTTTTCATCTTGCTATTCAGTAGTTATTTGTGTTTTTTTAGGTCTATAATACTTAGTATTCTTATGATTTAGAATGTTTTTATATGGTTGGTGTGGAAATGTATTTTTTTGCTTTCATAAAATATTATTTTATGCATTTCATAAATTATATACACATTACAACATGTATTGGGATATATGTAAGAGTGAATATAACTTTCTTAGATAACATTTACTGATTAAGAAACTTGAGAAACTGAAATTTATTTTGTTTTTCTTTTTTTTAAAGATTTATTTATTTATGCATACAAGAGTTGGGGTACAGGCCAGAGTCGTGGGAGGTGAGAGGGTTCACCAGACAGAGCGGGGAGCAGAACAGGCAGATCAACCGAAGTACACTGCTGAGGGGAGCAGCGGGCGAGGCAGGAGAGGTCTGCTATGCCATGTGGGTCCCCTCCCTGGCCGGCGGCAGGGATCGAACTCGTGCTGCAGTGGTTGCGGTTTTTTTCATAGTGCATTGCTTAACCCGCTGCGCCACTATGGAGGCCCTGAAATTTATTTTGAATGGAGATTTTAGAGTTGATATTTTTAAGATATACAAGTATAATATATCCCATATATAATTTATCCCTTATGTAATAAAACCCTATGTATTCCCTTATATATAGGGTTTATACATATATACATGAATGTGTATATGTGTAAAAATCTTATATAGTTTCTACAGAGGGTCATGTAGAATATAATAATTTTGAAAGTGTTGTCTATTAGAAATTGATTATATTTTTTTTCTCTGTCTTGAAAGTATGTGCAATCACCTAACAGCACTAAGTAGACTGTTACATTTGGTGAATAGTAGTAATTATGATAATGTAAATATCTACTGAGTGTTTATCACATGCTAGAAACTATGTTGAATGCTTGATCAGCATTCCCTTCAACATCATCAAAAGAGTTAATATTTTTTAAATGGGCATTACTATTATATGTAATTTATATATGAGTGAATAGAGACTTAGATATTATGTAAGTTTTCCCATTTTGAACTGATCTTACACCTATATATGATTGAGCTAGATTGTGTGGCTTACTCACTACACTGAGTGATTGTTCTTTAAAGTATGCTAAGTATGAATCAGATCAAGAACTATAAAACACTGTAGGCTTTTAATTTAATATAGGTATTGGAAAACTGAGAATGTAATCAAGTAAACTGGGAAATTAGTATACCCGGTTTAGAGTCTCAGGGATATTGGCCTATAGTTTTCTCTCTCTTTTTTTTTTTTCTCCTTTGCTGTATTTGTTTTTTGCATTGATGTTGGTATTATAAAATGTAGCAGGAAATATTCCCTCTTCTTGATTTATTGGAACAAATTTGAACAAAGGGTCATAAGTTATTTAAAACTTTGATAGAAATTGCTTGGTAACTGTCTGGCCCTGAGTTTTTATTTTGGGGAAGATTTTTTATTTTTCTTTCAGTTTCAATAGTGTGATCATTTTATTTAACTCATGTTTCTTCTGGGTTTAGCCAGGTTAACTGTATTGTTCTAGACATTTGACCATTATCTCTTATAATCCTTTGGTTTTTTTTTTTTTTTTTTTTTTTTTTTTTTTTTTTTTTTTTNTAGACATTTGACCATTATCTCTTATAATCCTTTGGTTTTTTTTTTTTTTTTTTTTTTGCTATTTGTGTTAATTTTCCCTTCTCTATTTCTTACTAAGCTTAAAATTTCTCATTCTTTTTTCCCTGTTTACCTAGCTAGAGGTTGTAGTTTTATCTTCTTAAAGAACCAACTCTCAGTTTCACTGATTTTTTTTTTTTACTGGTTTTTTGACTTTTGTTTCATTTATTTCTACTTTTAAAATTATATTTCCCTCTTTTTACTAAGTTTGATTCTTGCTTGTTTCTTTTCTTCAAGTTGTTTTGGTTGTAATTTTAAATTGTTTATTTGGGATTTTTCTTTTTAATATGAGCCTGTATTACAATTATATTTCCTCTGCTTATATCCTTGTTTTCATTTGTTTTGAGATACTTTTTAATTTTAACTTTATTTCACTTTTATTTATTTCAAATCCAGTAACACTGGATTTAAGCAGCATGTTCAGTCTCCATGTCTTTAAGGTTTTTCTAGGTTTCTTTCTTTTTTTTTTTTATAGTTGACTTCTAGCTTTTTGGTATCATGGTCACAAAGAGAACTTAGGATGACATCAATCTTTATAATTTTTTGTACAATGACTTTTGCCCCAGTATGTGGACTGTTCTGCAAGTGTTTCATGTGTACTAGAAAAAAAATGTGTTTTCTGAAATTTTTTGGATAAAGTGTTCTGTAGATGTCTATTACCCTATTTGGTCTACATACTCATTTAAAGTTACTGTTTGTTTCCTTATTATTCTTTCTTCTTTTGGTCTGTCCATAGTTCTAGATGAAATAATAAAATCTTCTAGTATTACTGTGTTTTTGTCAATATCCCTGTTTAGTTTTGTAATTAATTGCCTCATCTATCTTAGTGCTTCATCATTTATTTCTTTTTTTGTTTATGTAATCTGTTTCTTTATTTTTTTAATTTATTTTTTTATTAATATAAAATATTTTTTTAAAATTTACATATACTTGCAATCAATTGTAATCCCCATGTATTCCCCATCACCATCTCACCAGTGCACCATCACCTCAGTCCCTTGTGCTCCCATCTTCCCTCAACCCTCTCCTTCCCCTCCCCACCAAGTTTCCCCACTCTGTCCTTGTCTCCTCATTTTTGGTTTTTGTGTCTTTATTGCTGTTATTGTTATTATTATTGTTCTTATTCCTTTCCTTAATCCTTATTTGGTTCCCTTATGTTCCTCCTAAAGGAGGAACGATCTAGACATATTAGTGCTATTTCTATCATAATGTAATGTCTATCTTTATATCATTACTTTATATATCCAGAAATCTATTTTATCTGATAATAGTCAGATAACTATTCCCTTACTTTTTGGGTATCCATTTGCTTGTAGAATTTTCTTATAATTTTAACTCTAAGGCTGTGCTTGTCTTTTGTGTTTTTCTGTATGTAAGATGGGTTTTCTGTGTGTAAGATGGGTTTTCTGTAAATAGCAGAAAGCTGAACATTGTTTTGAAATCCACTTGGGCACGCCTCTTTTTAACTGGGGAGTACAGGTCATTTACATTTAAGGTAATTATTGAGACCAAACTACTTACTGCATTTTGTTATTTAAAAATTATTTTTAGTAAGTTTTGGTCTTTTTACCATTTTTGAAATATATCTTTTATGCTTTGCTTAGGATCCTTTTCCCTTGTCTTTTGTTTTATTTCTTACTGCTTTTTGTCTGAAGGTTCTGCTGAGGTTCATGTATGAATGACTAAATATATGGTCCATTTAATGCTTTGTTCTCAAACTCATTCTGATGTGCCACGCTTGGACTCCTCCTCACCCCTATGTTGTAAAGTTTAGCTTAATTTAGGTATCTAGTATTTCTAGATTAGTTTTGATTTACTCTAGGATGACTCTTTTAGTCCTTTCAAGTGCAACTTGTAGTTGGTATATTTATTTTATTTATTTATTTATTTTTTGTTTTTCCATGAATCCTTTACCTTCCTTGTCTTGAATGATAGTCTGGCAGGATAAAATAGTCTAAGTTAAAATAACTTCACAACTGTGGTCTGATTAGAAAGCAAATTAAAGCAGAAAAAGAAAATTATAGTAGAACAAAAATCAAACCAATAACAAACCCTAGAAAAATGACTGTAGAATTGAGACTACCAGACAGGAAGTGATACGGTAGAGAACAAAGTAGGAAGGGGACCAGTGGACTATGGTGGAGGGCTATGGGTAGCTCAGTAGTGCGTATGGTGTGATAACACACATTGAAGGGTGTCACCCTGGACCTCTAAATCATACACAATGTTGGAAACCAATGTTACCTCAATAAAAATTGTATCTTTTTTTTTTATTATTATTACTTTAAATATCTCGTGAAATCCCCTTCTTGCCTATAAGGTGCCACTGACAAGCCTGCAGGTAGTCTGACAGGTGTTCTCTTAGAGGCTGCTTTTCTTTCCATTGATGATTTTAGTATTCTTTGTTTATTATTTTTCAAAACCTGAATTATAATTTGTCTTGGGTATGTTGGTTTGGGGTTATTTTGTTTGTAACTCTGTGGGCCTCTTGGTTTAGGATTTTTGGTTCGTTTCCCATATTGATGTGATGTTTAGCCATTACTTCTTCAAATGACTTTTCTATGCCTTTCTCATCTTCTCTGGAACCCCCAGTACCCCAGTATTCCGATATTATGTCTCTTTATATTATTCCAAAGGGCTGTCATACTTTTTTTTTTTTGATTCATTTTTCTCTTTGGTGTTCTTATTTGTAGGCTCTCATCACTGTACATTCAAGTTAATTGATTTTTTTCCTCTTTAGTTATGATTGCCTGCTATTGAGGACCACAACATATTTTAAAATTCAGCCATACTAGTTTTATTTTTTTTTAAAGATTTATTTATTCATATAACAGCTGGGGTACAGGCCAAAGACATGGGAGGTAAGAGGATTCGGCAGAGACAAAGTGGGGAGCAGAACAGGCAGATCTACTGAAATATACTGCTGAGGGGAGCAGTGGGTGAGGCAGGAGAGGTCTGCTGTGCCATGTGGGTCCCCTCCCTGGCCAAGGATCAAACACGCTGCTGTGCCATGGATGCTTCACAGTACTGCGCTCAACCCTCTGAGCCACCAGGGAGGCCCCCAGTTATAGTAGTTTTAATTAATTATATTTGTCTTATATTTTATATTTTGAGTTTTTTTGATCATTTATTGTTATTCTTAATTCAGCAAGCATGATTATGCTCTTATCTCAATATCCTCATCAGGCATATGGCACAATTCTGTTGGATTAATATTGCCCTTGGATTTTTTCCACATCGGCACTTCTTTCTTTGATGTGATCTCTTTCTCTTCCATTTTCAGTCCTTATGAGTTGTAGTATTAGGGTGTCTGCTTTCCTTATCATGACAAATTGACTTTATAACTGTTTATGAGTAACTGGGTATGCTCCTACCTTTTGTTTTACCCAGATCTATTGTTTCATAGACTGATGACTCTTCACCTATCCAGATGATCAAAGTATTGATGCATTAAGGAATAGTTGGTAGGAATTGGGGCAGCAAGTCCTCCAAAGACCTTCTTCAATGATTAGAAGGGCTCTCCCACAGTCTTGCAGGTACTGAGTTGTGTTGTGAGGACCCATAGTGATCCCCTCCCCTAGGACAAATACCCAAGTGAAAATGTCAGAGAGTCTCAAGTCAGCCTCACTGTCTAAGCTGTGGTTGAGTAACAGGTGCAGTACCAGGTAGGGACCAGGCCCACACATCAGGAATTGTTCTGTCTTTCAAGTAAGGAAACTTAGCCTAGGAAGCCTGCACCTGTTATTAACTCTGGTTAATCAAAGTATATTGTTGTTTTGATTTTGACCTTGTGTGGGGATAAAGTAGTTGCCCCATAATCGTATCTACTGGCTACAAATATCAGCCTCCCCACAAGTGTCTGGCTTTCACTGCCCATTGGGAGCCAGTGGTCAAGTTGATAATCACCATTATGAACTTTTAACAGCAGAAAGGAGTCATGTGGCATCCACTCTTTCTACTTATAGGTTACACTGCTGGAATGAAAACAGTTTTTTCTACCCCTTTCCAGTGAGCTGTCACTTTTGGCAAAGTTGGTTGCACTTTTGATTTGGTTGTTATTGGGTCATAAAATTTGGGTGAGTTGAGTCCATTTTCTTAGTCTGCTTCCATTAAGCTGTACTTTGCACATCTTCCTTTCAAAAAAATGTTTCAAATGAAATTTTTTTTAACATAGTGTATGTTTTGGAAATATTTCCCAGCCTTCTCTAAGGCAGGCATTTTCCTCAGTTAACATATGACTTTTCTTTTTTTGCATGGTTTGTTCTAAAAGAGATAGTTGCATCCTTTTAAACTGGGTATGCTCAAAACAAGGAAAGAATGAATAAATAAATTCTATTCTTATCAGACATGAAGAAAGTGAAATTAAGTATCTTTTTCTCTTTCAAATTATCATTCTATTAGGAATACATAAACATTGTAGGTGTTAAAGTATCATGGCGTATTATTGGTCTGTTTTAGATGAAATCCATAGACTTGTCCTCCAAAGTAATTTTCATATTAGACTTAAAGTACCATTTTTTTCTCTTGTAACCCTAACATGAAACCTTGCCTATGGGATAAATATAAACTAAACTGAAATAAACTTAAAAGATTTTATTATCTCTCTCACAGCAAAAAAAAATCTCATTACAGAAATCCAAATTATTTATTTTAAAATAACTTTCTATGCAACACATCTTATGGAATGACTTCAAAAGCCTTCGTATAGAGGCAAAATTTCTTCATGTGGAAGTATTGCCAAGAAGTTTGTAATGTGTCTTCTTTCTGTTGTTCAAAGACATCAGAAGACCCCAACTTTTAATACAAAAGACCGTAGTGTGTTGATCTCTAAGCAAGAGAGAGTATATATTTGTCAATGCTAAGAGTAACCAGGATGAAAAGATTCTCTCTTAGTGATTTTACTCTTGAAAATTATGGCAATTGTTAGAGCTGAAAGTTTTGTTTTCTCGCCACATAGCAGACAGTGCTAAGATGGTGAAAAAAAGCAAAATTTTGGACAAGAAGGCAATGCTACATGTTGGTATGGGCCCTGAGATGTGCACTTACATAACTGTGAGACTCAATCTTCCATTTTAGATGTGATATTTGATAGTTTATATAATCTATGTGCGTGTTTTCTTTTCCTGTAGTTTGTCTGCTTGTCTCGTTTTTTAAGTTTAGTTCTATTCCAGCTATTTCTATTCTATTGAGGGCAGTTTTGTGTACTATGCTGCACAGTTCTTGGACATTGAATATAGTCACTTACCTATAATATGGCTTGTAGAGGCCAGGGTCCTATGTTATAGTTAATGCCATGACTTCACATTGAATTCAATATTGTGAATACTGTTTGAGTGTCTTTTATTTGATCTCTCAGGAGTTTTCTGATTAGTTATCTATTTATCTGGAAAATCTTGCCCTGATTCTTTCATTTTGAGGAGATTCCCTCTTTGCCTATTCAAGTTCACAGGTTACCTGTGCCGTAGCACTTATGCCCACGTTGTTACCGTTGGTTTACCTGGCTGTTCACTCATGAGCTCTACAATAGTGCAAACCATCTTATTCATCTATTGTCCAGGGCTAATCACAGTTTCTAACCCTGACAGAGCTCCTTTATCTCTCAAGTAACTAAGAACATCACTGGAGAGATAAACACACAAGCTACTAACAGTGACATAGTAGGAAATACTTGTTTCAGTGCAATGGCAGAGAAAGGTGCTGTATTTGAATGAAGAAATGCCAAGACATACACAATGTGGTGAGTGTAATGGGATAAGTCCTCCCTTCATGGACTTTCAAGTCTGCTGACCTGGGTTTCCTAAGCGTGTTCAGTGTACAACATAGTCTATAAAATGGACATTACTGGACAATCCAAATAGCTCAAGTCAATGAAGATTCAGTTGGTACTCACTATGTAAGCTGAAATGTTTTATAAGAGGCAAAGCATAAGCAGAGTTTCTATCCTCAAGTTAGTAACCCTCAAATGGGAAAATTATAACATGAAGACCTAGAAAGTAAGATTACTTTTTTTTTGAAAGAAAATGTTAACAGCAGCAAAAAGAAAGTCTATGATGAATTATTAAGTTAATGATAAATGCTATGAAGCTCATGTTCCTTCACTGCAATAGGTGTGAAATTATCTGCCTATTCCACAGAATGTTTTGACTATAAAGGCTACGATAAGAGCAGGAATGTGGAATCAAATAACTTAGATTTCTAAATGTAGAGGTAGTTAGAATGCCTTTCCTGGCTTTAAGAAAATGTCAAACTTCCCTGGTGTTTGTCTTAGCCAAGTTGTGTATATTATCTGAGAACATGAATCATAGGGTTGAAAATCATTCTCGCCAGTAGTGGCAAGTGTACCTTTGTTTACCACCATCCCAGAGTTTATTTCTGTCACTTTGTCAGCTCCAACTGGTAAGATATTATGACTCCCAGAACAGCTTATAATTTTAGAAACAGGACCAAAATGGTTTTTATATCTTATTTCTCTCATTCATTCATTGAATAAAACTTTGTCACTTTGAGCATTGTCTAGAGAAGAGGAATGCAGGTATGAAAAGGAAAAAACAGTATTACATTTTAGCAGGAATTAGGGATGATCAATGAATAAAATAAATTCAGACAGAGGTCACTGATAAAAATCAAATCAGGGTATTAGTGAGAATGAAGGAGAATGGTGGAGTTTATACAGAAGGGGCGATCTGGAGAAGACCTCTTTGGAGATGCATTTCCACTGAGATTGGAGTCACAAAGGGAAAGAGTTGCTAGACAGCCATCTCCCAAGCTGAGAGTAGATGAGCATGAGCTTGGTCTGTTCGAAAACTAGGTCAAGATTGGTGTGGCTGAAACTCAGGTGGGAGTGACTGATTCAAGGTGAGGTCAGAGAGTCTGGAACCAGTGGAAGACCATTTATAATTTATTCTGAGTTGCTAGGAAACCACAGGGGTGAGGGGTAGTGATCTGATCTGCTTTACATGTCATTCAGAGTACTTTAATTGTTGGGTATAAAATGGAATCAGGGTGTCATCCAGGGAATCTGGGTAATCTCTTTTGGAGGGGTCATGATAATGACTTGTTCTAGGGTTTGGTGCCTTTTCTTGATTTCACACATGATTCTTTGCATCATGCTTTCTCTTTTCATACTTTGTGAATCTGTTCCATTAGTGACATACTGTCTTTCTGTTTCTTTCATTTTTCAAATAGTTTTCATTGACTTTGCTGCCCTAAAATGAGAATCACTTCAGATTATTGAGCTAGAAATGTTTTTAGAGATACTGTAAGGTAAGCCCTTTATTTTAGAACCGAGGCAACTGAAATTAACCAGGAATCAGGTGACTTGTCTGAGTTTGTACATCTAGTTAATGACAGAACCAAGGGTCGACTCAGCACTCCAGGTTTCTCACAATTTTCTCTTTCCACTGATGTTCAGTCTGGTTTATATTCTCATAAAACAAACTTTCTTTTACTCTTCTGTGATGTGAGGGTGTGATGGAATGGTTGGTGGGCAGGGAGGCCTGAGTTAATAGGAAAAGCTGGTGGAGTAGATCATTGTGTCAGCCCAAGGTGATCAAGATGCCTGAACAAGGGTGCCAGAGAGTCAGCAAATTGACAGGACTTTAAAAGGTCAGAGCAATGAAGACAGCAGATGGACAGAACTGGAGGGGGGAACGCCAGGCAGGGAGCGGATGAACCTGAGACTGTCTGAGAGTATTACAGGACAGTCAGCAGATGGGCTGCTCAGGAACGTGGGGCGAGCAACACTGTCATTGACACTAATTACTCGTGATGGAGATGCTTTGCAAAACATGGGCGAAAATGGCCTTATTTTGTAGGACATTTGCTGTAACGGCACACAAGCTTGCAACAGCTTTCTACATTAAATGCACTAAATCAAGGAACCAGGGAAATATTTTCAGTTTGTTCTTCCCCCTCTAATACCATGCTTGAGATGGAGATCTGATTAGGACATGCTGCAGTGCCTGGGCAATGGTGTTTCTTCTGAGCTTTGAGCATTTTCAAAAATTAAAATTCCCTTAAAAGTAAAATATTCAGAAGTGAAACAATGCAGAGCACGACAGACGAGGTGATTTTCGTACCACAAATCAGCAGGTAAATCAGGAGAATCCGAATTGGGAAAGACATTGAAACTCACATAGTCTTTGTCAGCATAATTAGATGCAAACAAAAAATAAAAAATAAATAAAAAAGAAGCAATACGGCTATATGTTAAATGAAAAGAGCCTGAATAAATATGAGACTCAGTGGAAGGGCTGTGCTTTTTATCTCATCAGAAAGTACTAAGTACTTGATTTATAATTTAGCATTTTAACTCAGGAGTTGTTTTGTTTGCGGAGCAGGTGGGGCCAAACAGTGACTGGTTCTGATGACATCAAATTGAGCAAGAGAGACTCCCAAGTCTTACCATTTACTCCAGAGAATAGAGAAAACATGACTTCACATAACTGCTATTGCAGAAGTAAAGCATGCTGTGGCTACACAATTAGCTTGTATGATAAATGAGAGCAAGACATTAAAAGATGACAGCCATCACTATCTGAGAAAGCAGGGTTGGTTAAGTGGCATATTTGGGAAAAGACCACCTTTCAGTTACCTTTGTGTTCCTAGTGGTCCAGGTGGACCGGGGAGAGAGTCCTCTACCTTTTGACTTTGTTGCTTGTGACACTTTGGCTGCAGAGTAGTAAAACATTAAGTGGCAGTTAGGTAGGGGGGTGATTCCCATTGTGTCTCTGAGTAACCAGAAGAGACGGGTAAACTGACTGCAGCACGTCAGTTTGTAAACCCTTTCATTTGCTGTTTATTTTTAAGCAGAGAAACTAAGAAGTCTACTTAGTTTTACCGTTTGCATTCTGTCCTCATTGCCAATTCTTTCATCCCATTAATTTTTCTTCTGCCTCACTTCTTTCCTTCAAATTCTCTTGTTTCCTTACCACTGCCCCAAAGCCAAATTAAATTTGTCAGATTATTTTGGAACTCAGTTTCATGAACTTTGCATGCCAAACCACAGCTGTTTGGTTTTAACAATTCTGAGAAGCTTGTTTGGCTGTAAAACAAGATGGCTTATTTGGCTCTGCCTTGTCCATTAGTCACTTTACCATAATGAAAATTACAGTGTCCCCTTCAGCAGTCACATAAGCTGCAATGTCACGTTCATGAAAACAAATTAAAATTTTATACTTATTGTCTCTCTTGCCCAACAAGCCAATATATAATTTTATTTCAGACTTGGAAAAAATCAGTTGATTGATATAGCAATAAAAGTTATCTTAGATCAACCAAGATTAAAAGGTTGACTAAGCTGTCTTTGTTTTACAATAATCGCTCTTCTCAAGTTACCAAGACATTACTTAAATAAGTAAAATGTAGTACATAAAAATTGTTCTTTAGCAAAACTTTTACTGACTGAGGATTATAACTGATCCAAAGGAGTTTTGCTCTTAAAGGATCATTTTGGATCAGTGAACACCATGGGAACCAACTTACTTGTTAGTTTCTTGGTGCCTAGTGACTTCAGATGGCTACATGCCTTACTATGGGTTCTTCTAGTGGTAGATTCAGGGATCAGAATTGAGTGAAAAAAGTCTGCTTGGGAAGTTCAGGGAGAAAACTGTAGGGCATGGGGCTGAAATACAGTGAAGGGAACCAGGAAAGATGAACTATTAAGCCAGCATTACCTCGGATGACTGAAGGTTGACTCAGAGGGCAGACTCTGGGAAGCAATGTAGAACACACACCTGATGCGTTAGGAAGTGGGCTAATTGTGCACCATGTCAGAGTACTGTTGTTGCCCTGTTCCAGGGGGTAAGAACTGTTACCCCTTTTGGTTCACCATGTAGTAGCACATCTGTGAGGACAGCTCACCTTTCATCATTGTGAAACAGGAAACCTGCCTGACACCCTCACACAGAATAGTCCCATGACAGCTCTTGGGCCATTGCCAATGTCTGCTATAAGGCATTTTGTTTAATTTTAGATTATCTGAAGAAACAAGGAATAGGGAGGATAAAGCTAAATCCTAAAATCTTTGCTCTCTGCTTAAATCATTGTTTCTATCTTTCCCCCTCATTGATTGATTAATCAAGAGATTTTAGTTCCTTCATCTTTCTACTTAGGTTCTTGCACTGAAGGAAATGCTCAGTGACAGTAGGCTATGGGCAAATGAAGAGAAACAAAGCTACTTGAATGATTCATAAACTTCAGAAGCAGACTAAGGGTTGTCAGGACAGGCCTTCATGACCAAGAGGATGCTTCAGATATTTCAGCTGTAGAAAAGAACAAATTATCTAGTGCTTGTACCACTGTCATAGTTAATGTCACACATTTAGTCAGCATCTCCATTTGAATATGACACTTTTAGGTAGTAAAAAAGCAGGCCAAGCCATTGTGTGGCTTTCCTACTGGAATATGAAGTCTTGAACACTGAAATGGCAAATGGACACAGGAGCATAGTGCAGAATTCCCAAAATGAAATGCCCATAAAAGCCATGAAGGTAAAATGAATGGGAAAGCAAGTCAGGTTTAATACGACAATAGTGCGTTATTGAGTCTCACGTGTGGCAGAGTTCATGGTAAAATGAAGAAATTACATTCTATCTAATGAGAATAGTTTGCCATATGGAGATATGATCCAGGTAGTTCTAGGTCAACCAAACTTTTCCATAGTAGCCATATGAATGTTCACGTGACATTGTTGAAAGTTTTAAATGAGTAATTCATGCACATTAAAACACTTTAAGACACAGATATATTCAGGCCAAATAAAATAAATCTGCTGATGATATTCAGCATACAGGTCAAATTTAGTTATAGATCTCTGAAATAGAGAGTATGAATATCTCGTAACTTCCATTGTCAAAGCAGAGTGGGGTTTGTGTTTATTTGTGTGCCTGTGTGCATGTGTTTGCATGAAAATCACCTGATGTGCCCTGTACATGTGTGTATATATGTGCACACACATGTGTGGTGAAAAAATGAGATAAGTGCATTTTCTAAGAAGATGAGGGAGAAGGAGAGCAAATGATTGTTTTCCACATACTTTTTCCTTTTGAATTATGTTCCCAATTCATGGCAAAGCCAGCCATTGCCACAGATTCCTTCTGTTTATCATAAAAGATTTTTTGCAAAAGGGATTTCTTGGTACCGTAGGTTGGTTTGGAGGGAAATACAATTGAAGAGGTCTGGCATAACGTAAGACTTAAACTTATTTTATAATATAAAGAAAAGCATAAAGAAATATGTAAGGACTTTGGGTTCTATCTTGAGAATGGAAACAGCATATATTGAGAATTTGTATTTTGCTAATATTTTCACATTAAGTCCCAACAATATTCTTTTATTATGTTAAAGAACTGTTTTGGAGAAGACAAAGTATACCCCTCTATACATACATGTATGCCAATACCTACAATTTAAACCACATCGTCCAGACTGTAGAACTAATAGGGCTCAGCTGTCAGGATCATAGACAGATCACACTCCCTAAGGCATGTATACAGCCCTGTGCATAAACTTTTCTAAGCAGTGAGCGTTGTCTACGCTTTCTGGAAAGGAGGAAAATAGGCATTGGTTTGCATTACTGTGTGATATTCCTACTTGAATTTCAGTTTGATAAGTGTTACTTTATTTGAGAACACGAAGAGCATGCGCTATTCATGATGCCTGAGCTAACCCGATAACTGCATCACTGCCATGACGTATTTGTCTCCAGGAGTCTTTCTAACAGGTTAGCTAAATTTTTCACAGCAGGATGATTTAATTTATCAAAATACATCTAAAGCAATTCAAGTTTTGCACATGTTGTAGAAGGAAAGGCTACAACCTACTGCAAACCAGAACTTCATCACTGAGTCACTGTCTCCAAGGAAATTCTGGCAGGGGCTATGGCCAGCGGAGGGAAGGGAATGCTTGTCATTGGGTGTTGAAAGTGATGTGTCATCAAAGCAGGAAAAGATGAGATGGATTTGAGAGTTGGGGTAGAGAGGACATGTGTAGCTTGGGAGTAGTAAAATCAAAATTCACAAAGAGAGCAGGGACCAGGACACCTGCATCCCTGGGAAATGGAAAGAGTGATGAGATGGCTTCACATTTTTGCTTCTCCAGGACCAAGCTCTTTTTCCTGCTTATATTTCTGTTTGATTATTCCAACTCTTTCAATAAATGTCAATTTTTAATTTGAACTCATCTTAGTATATTTCTGTTCCTTGAAATGGAATGACCCCAATTGAAGGGGACCTTTTTTGAGGAAGTGTAATGGGTGTCAATATTGAAGCCATCATTTTCCCCATCGGGAAATAAGAATGGGATTGGCAAATAATAACTTTTCATGACTTCATCATCTTGGGAGACAAAACTCTTATCCAGATCTCACTAAGAGAGAATGATGGTTGCTACCTGCTTTTGTCCTCATTTTAGAAAGGAAAATGAGAAAACTTGTTGAAGGTAGAATTCAATAATCTCTGGACTATTCATTTTTAATGCTAATTCATACTTGGAGATAGGCGGTTGAGGACAGAGTAATGTCATTATTGAAATCAGAGTCACAGCAGCTTGTCCTACATTGGGATGTTTTTCAGCCCTTATCCCTTGATACAGCACCTGAATATTCTCCCAAAGATTTTAAGGAGTTGTCTTTACTTGTTGCTTTATTTCACATTAAATTTTGTATATCTGAACAGCAACATATAATTTGAAGATGTAATAGTGTTATTTGAATTTATGTTAATTTTTACTGTATTGATTCTGTGTGTGTTAATACCGCTACAGACATGCTGCTGTAGCATTAATGTCTGTTTTCCCTGCACTGCCTGTGCACAAGTCTAGCAGCCTGCAAGAAGTTACTTCATAATTCAATAGGTAATTGGAAAAGACATCCAAATCTACTTTAATTTGTCAATAAATGAGTGAGACTGTTTAAAAAAAAAAAACACAGGACTTAGAAACACACTAAGAACATAAATTGGTGCTTTAATAAAATAATTTCAACATTAATCAATCAGTATTCATTGGATACCCTTGGAAAAAGCATCTTGGATGCCAAAACAAATACATCTAACAGGTGCGTAGAAGTCTAGCTAAGTGATCGAGAGGGAACTGTCTTTTAACTTTATTAGTGAAATACTGTACTCTTTCTGATGTTGAATTGAATTGGAAGCATTCACAATTAAGTTTCTCTGGACCAGAGTAATTAGGTTGTCTTTCTTGAATGCATTTTTTAAGTTATAATATAAATTATTTTATTTAAATACATATTGCTGAAAATCTGTAATTCATTTTTGTCTATATTTTTGTAAACAGTCTAGTAATAGACCTGATGGATCTTTGGATTCAGAATTTTCTTCCAGTGTCACCAGATTAGCCATAGTCAACCTCAAATATTACTGTAAAGTTGAGTAGTAAAGTTATGCTGAATCTGTGTTGAGATTAGAATATTCCTGATGGGAAACTGCTCTGCCCTTTGTCCTCCCTTTTCTTCTTCCTACCCCCCGCCACTTATCCTGCTTATTTTTCTCATCTTCTCTAGTCTAAGTCATATGTAGGCAACATTTATTGACATTTACTGTATTCTAAAATTAGAGTACAAATATAAGACAAAATCCAAATGCTTGAGAGATTTGTTTAATTGAGGATTAAGGCCTAAAATACCTTGTATGTACAAGTTATGTCCTTGATTTTATATGGAAATTGTGATACTCTAGCCTCATTGTGTATAATATTTTGAAAATATTAAACCAATGTGGTTTTTAAATTATTTGTTGAGTTTTCAACCCCAGCCACATAGGTACTATCAGAAGCTAGTAGAGGGTATGATAAAGATCTGAGAGTGGATGAATAGAGGAGAAAGAAAGAAGTAGTAGTAGAAATTAGTGATCTGACATTTACATTCTAGTGTCCACCCTCAAGTCAGATCAAAATAATAATGTTTGGTCACAGAAAGGACTTGAGCTAACCACTCCAGTTCTAATCTTGTTGCTTGTGTCCCTTAAGTGATTCAGATGTTTACTGCTTACCTTGTGGATGTAGAAGGATATTTAGTATAGACCTGTCACTATGTTGGATGCAGGATGCATGGCTTAAACCATTCAAGTTGTAGGGCATGGCGAAGACCCTAAGTGTTTCCCGGAACCAGCAAAGGTAAAGTAGGTAGAGACCTGGACTGAACTAAAGGCTAGACCATTTCACAAGCTGCCAAAAACACCAACCAAGACAGACAAAAATCACAGGCCTACCTAATTGACATGTTGTTACCAAAGCTTTCAGCTACTCTTAAGATGTACTTTGGGGGTCTCTCTGGTGGCGCAAAGGGTTGAACACCACTCTATGAAGCATCCACAGCCACTGCAGCATGAGTCCAATCCCCAGCCAGGGAGGTGACCTACATGACACAGCAAATCTCTCCTGTCTCTCCCACTGCTCCCCTCAACAGTATATTTCAGTAGATCTGCCTGTTCTTTTCCCTACTCTGTCTCTGGTGAATCCTCTCACTCCCCACAACTCTGGCCTATACCCCATGCATAAATAAATTCTTGTATGCATAAATAAATCAAATATTTTTTTTAAAGTTTTTCTTTGGGAAGAGGAAATATTAGAAACCCTGAAAGATCATAAAAAGAGCTCATCTCCTATAATAGTCTTATAAATAGAGACTAGAGATCTCTATGATGACCATTTTCTGCCTCACCATTCTCACAAACAGGCTGTGAACACCCTGCCCAGTGACCAGGCATGGTGGCAGGATGAGGGGACTCCTGTCACAAGTTCTCCTTCCTACCCTCCTCTCGCCCTTCCTGACTTTTTTTCTATCGTGACCCCCCCAAAATAGGCACATGCTCAGAAGTTCTCACTCTTCACTTCTGACCTGTGTGGTTGAGCCCACTCCTTTGGCGTTCAGCCCATGTGGTCCCCTTGTGACATCTGGTGACTCTCATTCTAGTTCTTGTGCATTTAATAAACTTTGTCTTTTCCTGAGCCACTTCTTTGTCTGCTCTGTGGTCATACTTGATTGATCATCTCATAAAATAAAATAAAATAATAAAAACAAGATCAAGGAAAGAAAACACAGAGATTTTAATAGCCATTAGTTGTTTCCCTCCCCTTGCTCTTCACAGGGTAGTATTTGTCTTTCTGTACATTTTCCACCCATGACTCAGTAAAGTGTCCAAGGGTAGCTGGTTCTTTTCTTCATATCCCATCTGGTGGGAGAAAGGAGGGTTCTTGTAACAGCAGAGACTGGAAGATCTTTTCAGAGTTTAGAGGAATAGACTGCAAACATAAAGCTTTACAATATCAAGTTATGTTGAGTACTGGATCACACCAACACTCTTAAGAGTTAGTGTTGTATGTTGACTATAGAATAAAAATTCTTTTTTTTTTTTAGCTTAAACATGCTATGCAATGTTTAATTTTTAAATTGAAGATATATCATGAATTTTTATTTATTTTTTTTAAATTTTTTATTATTTTTTTTATTAACATGTTTTAAAATTTAAAAATTCTTCCTAGCATATTTTTACAAACTTGCTTTCATTTACTGCTTAGGTCAGCCAAGATTACTACTACTGGTAGTTCTTTTCAGGAGGTTGGGGGGTTCCCTCTCAGATTCTCAAGTTCTGAGTCTAACACTGTTTTAAGAAGAAAAAAGTGTTTAGTGTGAACCTATTCCCCTAAATCATATACAGTGTTGAAAACCAATGTTACCTTGGTAAAGAAAAAAAGAAGTAAAAGTGTGACAGTTTTGAGATGCTTAAGAACACACTATGATTGGTAGAAGATATAATTACCAGTGGCTATCATTTTCATTGTCAGCGGTTATTTCAAGCTCCTTGAAATAATCCCCCTCCCTCCTATTTACCTTTTATCCAAGTCTGAAGCATGGCTAAAAATACTGTTCCAGATTCTCTTCCCTGTTGAAGTGTCAGCCACACACTTCCATCTTCCTGTTTTCCAATATCTATTTTCTGTATCTCTTATTTAGGGTCTAATTGTAATTTTCTTTTAAGAGTTATTAAGTTTTATTAGAACTGAGCATTTCCCCGGAAAGATTACAAGCCCCATAAACAACCATATCATGTGATCTCACCCTGTACTTCTGGGCACAAAGTAGATAACTAGTATTTGGTAATTAAACTTAAAACCACTCAGCTCCCCCAAATAACAGTCTTTTAGAGATTCCTAGTGAATCCTTTTAATCAGCTCTGCTAAATTGTGTTCAGTAAAAAGCTGAATGTGATGAACTTGTGTGGTGACCAAAAAAAAAAAAAAAAAAAGAGAAAGAAAGGTCTGAAGATCCTGGGTAGAGTGGTGGAGAGTGATAAATTTAAGCCAGATTTTTATTGTTTGAGAACACAGTGCATCCATATCAACTTGGCTGAACTTACTCTGGAGTTACTGAAAAATGATGGCAGCAGGTAAGGGATTAGTTAATTCCCCAAATCTAAAAGTCTGTACCCCGACCCTCCTAGCATATGATTTTGGCATCTGTCTCACTAGCAAGCTGCTACAAATCTGTAGCATTGTGAAGCGAAACTCACAATATTTAAGAAATATGAGCATACTGTTTAGATTACATATTTCAAATATTGCACCTCCCCCTTAATGTCTGACTAAAGCCCAGCTGGGAAGTAATTTTTGGTATAGTAGAAATTGTACGCCAATTTGTATTTTTCAAGTTTTGCTTCAAGGCTCAGTCAAGAGAATCCATCCTGTGCTAACGTGTTCAGTTTGGCAGTTTCTGGAAATGGATGGAGAACAGTTGGAGTTCCCAGTCTAATTGTGTGAGATATCCCAGACATTTTAGGGTGGATTCCAATTCCAGTGGAAAAATTTCATTAGAGAGCTCTATTTTAAGATACATTAGATTTACTGTCTTTTCATAAATTTTAACAGGAAAGTCTAACTTCATATATTGGCTGCTAGTTTTTCTGCAGAGGGTTTTAGTCAATTCATGAGACTGATGTCACAAACTTAAATATTAAGGTGTAATGGGCAAGAGAAATGTAATTGTCATTATGTTCTGAAACGTGCAAAGTTTGAATTTTTATGACGTACCACCCAAACAGTCTCTCCCCTCTACACAAACACGTTTTCTCCCCTCAGCTTAGCTTTTCAAAACTTTGTTTTATAGCTGAATCTGTTAAAGGATCTGGAAGTTATGGATTTTCCTATATTCTAGAACATAGCTGGAGAACAGTGTTAACATCACAGGTCCTGAGGTGTCATGTTTTGGAACATCTTTTAATGCTTAATCTCATTAACAGGTAGCATATTTTACTATGCATCACATTTGTGACTAGCTTTAGCACACAAGAAAGAAAACTGATCTTGTGGGGATTGATTATTAACTATGTTATTTACTGTGTTCCTAGTATACTCGTGAAACTATTTGGTAATGCACCCATAATTTATTTTTATTTTATATTTTGGAAGCATTGTTATAGGTTAATTGGCTCTGTATTTTACAAGTTTGCATCACTAATACCAATAAAAATCTGTTTATATTGTTCTTCTGGGATTCTGATTACATTAAGGAATGATTAGTCCTAATTAAGTTCTGTAGTCTGTGCTAATTACAATCAAATAAGACTTTACATAAAAATGTGAAATTATGCTGAAGTAAATGCATTTTTGAGCATTAATTAGAAAACTAAAAAGCATACCTTTGCAGCTGCTTTTATTTTATTTTTTAGCTTTAGTTATGAGAAGGAAACCTATATAAGGCATTGTGTTTTGGAAGAGTCTCCCATAGTTATTGCAGAAATGATCTAGTTAATTATAAATTTGAGTGATGCTTCCTTATTTTACTCCTCATGAGAACTGAACTGTCTTCAGCTGTTCCTCATCCACCCTCCAGGTAGTAATATTCTGTTTACATTATAGAATAAAAACGAGAGGCTGAAGGTTTTAAGAGCGTGTGTTCGATTATATTGCCTCATTTAACTTTTATGCACTACAGTCCTTTTCATGTTTGACATTCCCCTGATTTCTTCTTAATGCTGTGGATTCATTTGGACTCTCCTGTGTGAAGTGGTAATGATTCTTCTACCTGTGCTTCTACCTGGTGTAGTGCCAACTGATGAAGAGTGCATCCTTTTGCCCTCAGCACCTGACTTTTTAATACACTTACTAACTAGGAGTGTTGAATTTCCTATATAATGCGGAAAGGGTTAACAAGATAGAATCCTCATTTCTGGCTACCTATATCCTTTTCTATCCTTTCATCTGAAGTACTAAAAGAAATAGTGCCTTTAAAACACAGCATGGTTCTCAGTGCTTGGAAGAGTTCAATAAATGTTGGGTAAAATAATAATTATTGTTAAGATTATGTTGCATTCACTACTACTGGAAGTCCAGTTCGTTTTGAGCTCAGGAGGAAGAAAGTAGTTCAGTGGACTTCTCCAACAGTTTCACTTCCTTTTCCATACTTGTCCTCCTGGGAGAAGCTTTAAGTGAACTTGTCAGCTAAAACACTTGCAAAGTTGAGCGTTCTTGGCTGATTCAGTGACCCCAAAGTGCCCTCTTGATGCAGTACTAAAAACTCCAATTTATAAATAATGCTCAAATTGTTGATCTTTTATCCGTGTTTTAGCTATAATCTGCTTTTTCTAAACTAGCCCACATTTTCTTGCTCCCACTTACTTTTCTTTCATTATCGATCAACCCAGGTGCTATTTTTCTGTTTTTTTCTGACTTTTAATTCACTTGGCTTTCTTTGTTCTTTTCTTGCAAACCTTTTAAAATATTCCCTCCACAGATACTCTCTTCATTATTTAATTCCCTTGTATTTTCTGTTATTGTCTTGTCTTCATTCAAGCTGCTAGTCTCCAAGACCTTGTCTTGTTTCCCATCTCATTAGTCCACATTCCAGCCAAGAATGTGTAGATTGGACTTTTACATATAAGTCTTTTATTTCTGCCTTTCTAGTTTTGTAGATGACTTGCATGCTCTGGAATTTCCTCCTTGATACTTTGTCAATAATCCATTCATGTCTTGTCCTTTAAATTCTGCCTCAGAATTTGGTTATTTTCTTTCTTTCTTTTTTTTTTTTTCTTTTCACTTTTTATTCAAGTTTAACATATACAGAAATTCCAAATGCACAAAATGTATAAGTTTGATAACAATGGTAAAGCAATGTCCTGCTCCCTCTTCCATATTTCTCTTTCTTATAGGCGATGGTGTTCATACTTTTTTTTAGAATAATTCATTTTATTTTATTTATTTTTTATTATTACAAGGACAAATTGGGGACACTTGGTGAGGAGGAGGGTTGAGGGCAGATGGGAGCACAGAGGACTGAGGTGATGGTGCATTGGTGATATGATGATGGGGAATACACGAGGATTATAATTGATGTCAAATATATATAAATTAAAAAATGGTTATTTTCTATAACAGAATTTTCTCTAAGAATTTTCTATATCCAGATTATGAATTTTCTACATACCTGGATTACGGAGTCTGCTTATAGTGAACTGGAATCAGAGTACTTTAAGTACCTTTGGGGTAATATAATCAAATCCTTCATTGGATGATCTTCATGCAGCAAGGCTCTTAATGAACACTGACGTTGTGGGTGCCTAGTCTGTGTCTTTGCATTGATAAATCTTCACAGCTAATTCTGAGGTGAGCAATATCAGTTTGATGTTATGGAAAGGAATCCCAAAGCAGTGAATTAGCATGCTGGTAAGTAAACAATGTGTGTAGTGGAGCCATGTTTGGAATCTCACATTTATTTGATTTTACAGCTTTACATTTTTTTTCGAAGCTAGATTGCTCCTTCTTGTTAAAAATATTATGTAGATTTTATAGACTCTTGTCACAAAACTGTAACCTGTCTGTCATCTTCCACTGATGGCCTAAGATACCAGCATCCTCCCACTCCCCACCACTGCCTCCTGAGTCTCAGTTGTGAAGAGTTTCTGAAAAATCAAAGTGAAATGATAATTAGGAAATAATTTCTTTCATCAAAGGAAGAATGTCATTATGATAAGGATTCAAATGACTTTATAAAATTAGATGTATACCTTTGTGCATACACATTTATAAGGCTGCTGACCTTTATCTTCCTTCCCGTGATCCAGTTCGTTCTCTCTCTCCCTCTCTCTCTTTTCCAGGAGAAGCACTGTAAGGATATGTTACTTTAGCATTACATTTAATAAATCACCTTATTTGTTATTAAGGAAGCAATTGCTTACTGACAAATCTTAGACAATAAAGTCTATCAATGTGTCACTTATGATAAACTGAAAAAAAAAGTCAGGGACATACAGGAGAACAGGTTGCTTCATGGGGAAAATTTCACATATAATTCAAATAATTTGTCTTTCTGAAAGATATGGGTCCTATACCAAATGTTGAAGAAATTTTCCTTTACAATTCTGCTAAAAGTCTCTGTATGTTTAGAAAAATTATGATGGTGTTGGGAATATCTCAGATTCTATTCAAAATAATCACTCACCTATGTAGTTATTTTATTAACAAATATTTGAGTAAAATTTCTTATTTTCTTGTGAATATTTACTGAAAGGACTGCAAGAAAAATGTACAGTCTAAACTTTGTTAGTTTTTTTGTAATGATTTGAAATGCTTTCATACATTCACTGAGTTTTTAAAGTGTATTTCAATTTCCTTAGATTACTTCTAAATATCTGTGAATGGTTAAATCATTATATTATTCTGTTTACTTTGAGTTTGGGTATCATATAAAAATATCATTTACTCATGCATAAGTATATTTTATAACTTCTTGTCTTTTGTAAAATAATTTTATAAAATAAAATAACAATCTTATAAATAAATGTTACTCTTGGAAAGTTCTTATAATATCTGTGTATATTATAGAAGAGACTCTCTTCTTCCAGTCTTTTTATAATATATTTGCTATAAAGTAGGAGAGCTGGAATTTTTTTCAGGCTTTAGAAATGAAAGTGTGATTTTAGTATCCAGTCAACTTATTTTATCAATTATTTTCTTTGTGAGTCAACAAATGTATATGAATAAGTCAGCTGGTACAGTTGAAAGATTCTGAAGCCTGCCAAAGAATGCCAGTTGTTTTATGTTTGAATTCCCTAAGGAAAGCAATGTAGACTAGGATACAGAGAATATCATCTGCTATCTTCTTTCCCCAGGGCAATAGCTCAGATTTGCCATCAGTAAAGCTTGCCCACCCTTTACTTTATTGTACTGGCTCCTTGTGATGCTTCACATCGATTGACTGTTTGATCTTTCAGTGTTTGGAGACCACATTGCATGTGTTGGCTTACCATAAGAAGAAATCCAGATGTCTTTACAGAAGTAATTCTATTCTTATATTGTTGACTCTTCTGTCATAATTCTGCTGTTGCCAAATTCACACATTTAAAATCAGCCCATTAGTTGGAGTCCTATTGTCGAGAAAATGAACCCATAGTCTAGGTTTTTCTGTGACCAAAGAGGAGCAAAACCTTACTTTTTAGATTTTTCTGTGTGAATTTCAAATAGCATTTGTATTATATTAATAACTGAATTTTTACCTTCTAAAGATTGCATTTTTATCCCCGCCTTAGAATTAAGTTAAATCTAATAAAGTATTTACTAAATTGCATAGCTTTGTTTATTACCAGTATAGAGAAAATTCATTTGCAATTTTATGTATGTATGAATTTATGCAAATATGTACACATTTACAGTAACTCATAAAACTATATATTCTTTTCAAATTAGTAAGAGGAAAAAGAGCTGACCTAATGCCTAGATTGAACAGTCAACCATTGCTGCACCTTAAATGTAAAATTTGTAAGAACTATCTCAAAAAATGTGTGAGATGGAGCCTCATCTAAGCTGTTTGAAGGGATAAATATGGGACGTTTGTGAAAAGCACGCACATTTGATTGTGGCATAACCTGGAATTTGTGCAAAGGAGGTTGAAGAACACCTCTTTTTTTTTTTTTAAGATTTATATTTTTATACATACAAGAGCTGTGGTACAGGCCAGAGTTGTGGGCGGTGAGAAGATTCACCAGAGAGAGAGCAGAGACAGAGCAGAGAGCAGAACAGCAGACTGATTGAAACACACTGCTGAGCGGAGCAGCAGGCGAGGCAGGAGAGAGGTCCACTACACCATCTCGGTCACCTCCCTGGCTGGCGGCAGGGATTGAACTCCTGCTGCAGTGGCTGCGGTTTGCCTCATAGTACGTTGCTTAATCCACAGCGCCACCAGGGAGGCACCTAAAGAACACCTCTTATAATCCTCATTCTACTGGCTTGTTTGATGGACCCCTTCATACTGCCCATCCACCCCTGACTGTCAATGTTAAAAGAGCAAAGTTAGTCAACTCTTTAAAATATTTTTAGAAGTAAGCAGGACAAAGTTAAATAATTATTTATTTCAATACAGGTTAACACTGCAATAAATATGAATTAATTGAATATCATATATCTCATTTCATATTTATTGATCATTTTATTTTTGCAGTAGACTATATCATCTTTTCTTTGGTGTTTTCTGCAGCTGTACAGTTACAAAATAGTTTTCATGTTATTGTGGATTTGAGTATTTCTAAACAGCGCTAAATTTGGATCCTCTGAAACCGTTGTCAGACTGAAATATAAACAATTTAGTGAGAATTTTTCACTATAAAAATGTAAATTTTATTTAAATCAGTATTATACAGAACATTTTCTTCCTGGCCGTGTAGATGGTAAGCAAATTAATCAGTGTGCTCTTAGTTTTGAAGGTATTACATTTAAATCTATTAGGGAAACTTTTAAAAATTTGCTATGTCATATCATTGCATATGACTAATAGTGAAAATTTGCATGCAGACAGACATTCCTGAATGTAAATGTGTAGGCTGTCTCAATTCTAAGATGGTAAATATTCATGTTGCAAAAATAGGCAGTAATGAATAAAGCTATAGTTAAATCAGACATTTGTCACTTTGAGGGAAAGACTGGGCAGCTCAAATTACACCTGAGAAAAAAATTACACCTGAGAAAATATAGATGACTAAAATGTATACTAATTATCACAGGAATGCTTAAATTACACAATGAAGATGAAGCATTTTAGCATTTAAAGGTTTCCTGTAAATTTGAATCACATTAGCATCAATGGAGACAGATGACCACCTAATGGAAAATTGAAGACAGGGCCTCTGAAAAGATAAGAGATTCCCAGTTTAATGTATTTCCATATTATGAAGAAAGTAGAGGTTGATGGAAGATGCTAGTAGGATGTACATCAGTGAAAGATAAATGAGGTTTGTGGACCATTGGGCCACAATTGTGGACCATTAATTGTTGCAAAGGTACAACATAGTGAGATAAGAATTGCAAAGAGACACACTTTCTTTTTCACTTGTTATTTTTTAAATTTCAAACTTATTTTCTTAAATTGTTCATTTCTGTGCAATATTGATTTCTCCCCTCAGGTGTAGTCCCTGTAGTTCTCCCACCACCACTGCACCAGTGATCCAATCACCATAGTCCCTTGTGTTCCTCTCTCCCCTGTTTTGACATATATCTCTTCCCCTCCCCTGCAGATCTATGGTCAGTTTGCAAGTTTTGTCTTTTTCCTGATCCGTTCTTGATTTCTCTGTATTCCACCTATCAAAGAGTCACCTTGTATTATTTTGGCAATAACATAAAATAGCAGAAGTTATGACATACAACACCAGTAAAATTTTCAAGAGTTCATGTTGCCAGTGAAAAACTTGGATAAATAACTCTATATGATGAATTAATTAGGCTAGAAGTCTTTTATTTGACTATAAATTACCTAAATACCACTTTAATTCCAGGTCAGTTGATGTTATCATTAGTTCTTTTAATATTTATGAAACAAATATCCGTCATAAAACATAGAATGACATGTGGACAACTTTTCTGAGCATGATGGATAGTAGTTGGCTTGGTTTCAGCAGTAATAACTTGGAGGATTGAGCTATCCAGATGAATTTTATATGATGGGATGGCTATAAGACTAACAGTTTTATATCTAATCCATTTGGCCAGCAAAGGCATGGATAATATTACATTATCAGGAAAAACAACAATAACAACAACAACAACAAAGTCCCTCTATCCTTGTTTGGACTAGATGAGAAAAAACTCTCTGGCCAAAATTTCTTTTTGAAGCCCAGAATGGAAAGCCCTTTCTGAATTCCACAACCTTTGCAGGGCATTGTTAAGCAATGTAATGACAGAAGAGTGGGTGGAAATGCATCTTAATGAGAATGTCCTTTGGCAGACAGTCAGTTGAACACATAGGAACAAATTATTTTAAGAAGCCCATTTTTGAAAAATGTTAAATAAAAAATAAGAAGGAAATCAACTTTAACTAAGGGGAAACTATAAAACAAATCACTCAGTCCTAAGGGTACATTGTGTCTTCAGATGTCATCTCGCAAATGTCTTTGTTAGCTGTTAATGAAACCGAATTTATGACCTAATGGACAGCCCAAAGTGCATGTTGTGTTACTTTAGCTAACTAGATAGAAGTTAGGTGTCTCAGAATAAGGTGAAATTTGACTGTTCTTTTCTTTGATATGGTTAAATTTTCTGAATGTACATGTGTGTTTCTACTCAATGATAAGAGATACATTTCTCTGTTCTTTAAGAACCTATCTTAGAGAAACCCTTATATTTATAGGGACATCACAATGTGTAGAATTTTTTGTTTTATATAAATGAGGGGAGTCATAGTAAAAATGCCATTGTTTTTGAAGGAGATCATGATAGTTCATTAATTGTGCCTATTATTAGTCTTTGGAGATGTAAGTGAACTTAAACTCAGCTCCTTTTGTTCTTTCATTTTTGAACTAAGTGCTTTGTTCCACATTCATCTACAGACACAGTGTAATTTCTGTAAAGTTTGAAACATCTGCATGATCTGTTCTTTCCAGGTTGAATTAAAAGTACTTGACGTCTTAGACATAAAATGTCATGTGGGGTGTGTTTTTGTTCTTCTTATGAAAAAAAGGGACATAACAGGTTAAAAATCATTGGAAGTAAATTTCTTATGTTAGATATCATATCTGGTACAGACATTTGAAATCCAGGTTGGGCCATTGGAATGATGCTTAACATTAGAGAGTAAGGGAGAACAGTGGTATCTTCTGGTGACTTCCCCAGGAGTGTGGATCTGGGGCCTGCTTCCCCTGCATGCCTGTGGCATCTTAGATGTTGTTGACTGTGTTGCTGATCATGTTGGGCAGTCATTATTTGCTTGAGGACAGGAATTTCTTTCTTTTCTTAAATCTTTAGGTCTTTCCCAGGGTTTTTCCACCCTGATGCTATTGACACCTTGAATTAGTTCTTTGTTGTAAGTGCTCCTCTGTGGATAGTGTGATGTATTTTAGTGTCCTTAACCTTTCCCCACTAGATTCCTGAGTAACTGAGCACTAATTACTGTTCATATCTAAGGGATCTATATGCATTTGTAAGAATCTCATCTCCACCTTTCAAATTCATGACTTGGACAATCCTAAGTTTTCTATACTTTTTTCTCACTGATAAAAATAAAAGAACAGTACTATCCTCGTCTGACATTGCTGTGGGTCCCTCTCTCTCTCCTCTGCTTTTCCATGTCATTATCAACATTTCACTTAGTTATAATTACTATTTTTTTTTTAACCACTGCTTGCCACTTTTGCTGGTTTGCACGTTTTTAAGAGGCAATTTCAGATCTTATTTAGTAGACTCTTAGTGTCAATACATGTTATGCCTTAATAAAGAAATAAAAGTGTTGTATAATGTAGCATGCCTTATATAAATGCTGGTAGCTGTCACTTATTCATTTAATAGGTAGCTATTGAGCAACTGTTTTTTCAGAGTCCAGTGGGAACACTCACGCAATTTAGAAATAGATTTAAGTCCATGGATTTATGGGTCTTCCAGTCCAGGCATTGAGTGCCAGGCACTTAATAGAGGTTAAAATATCTATGTATATACCTACCTACTTACCTACTTACATGTTCCTGATAATTATAAATGGGTGCTATGAAAAAAATATATAAAGGTGAGATAAGTGATGGAGAGCCCTGTAATACAGAAAGTGGCAAGGAAAGGCTTCTCAGGAAATAATTAACATCAGTAATTTTTATCATTATCATGATTAACATTATCATTAAGATGATGCTATTAGTCTTTCATGAGTAGAACTTGTACTTTGATTCATCTTTCTAACAGTGATGTTGAACCATTTATATTCTCTGAACTGGTTCTCCTTGAGAATAGTAGGAAATGGACTGGGCAGCTCTTATCTCTCTGGAATGGAGATTTTGATCTTGGTACTTACCAGGCCTATGGCCCTTCTGCATGTGAGATCTTCTATGAGGAAGCTTTATCTCTACAATATTATATATTTTTTTCTTAAACAGTCACCCCTCATTTTACTCTCACATTTTATATTAATAAGGCAAATTTCCTGAAGCACTTCAATCCTTCTTAAGCTTTCATATAATAGTTTTTTTTTCTCATCTGTGCCACTTTTGATATTTTGAGCCAGCTCTGTACATTCTAGAATGTTCAGCAGCATCTTTGACCTGCACCCACTAGATGCCAGTGGCACTTTTTTCTCCAGTTCTAGGAACTGAAATGTCACTGGACATTGTCACATGTCCCCTAGGGACCAAAAATGGCCTTTGCTAAAAACTGTCCTATAAGAACCTAACCCTCTTTCCAATTATTATATATACTTTCTCCAATGAGTGGTTTTGCTCCCCTACTTGGTGAGGTCTACAAACTCCTTTCTCTCTCCCAATGATTTGGGTCCCTCTATCCTTTGAGAATAAATTAGAATGTTACTTACTGCATCAAGCTTTGCTAAGCACTTGACATGTTCCATCTCTTCTACTTCCAAACTCCTGCTAAGTTTTTTCTATTTGATCGCTGCTGTCTTCGCCATTAGCTGAGCCCAGTGTTGCTTACCCAAAGGTTTACACCTTTTTATCTCTACTGGATTATAAATTCTTCAAAAAGAGAGACCAAACTTAGTCATCTTTGCTGCTTTGAAGAGCATCTGGAAAAATCATTGGAAAAAGGACATTGAATAATAATGGGTTGCATTTAAGTAAGATAATTTCATTTCCAAAACTTCACCAGCCAACCCATCCTTAGCCAGGAGAAATGATGAATAACGAATAACACAAATGGTATACTCTCCTTAATTATCAGTTGTTTTTGGAAATTATGTTTTTATAAACCCAATGTGTAATTCAAGTGTTCAGTAACTGATATTGGTAGAATTGAGTGTATGAAACTACTTTTTTTAAAAAAAGTAAAATTGTTATTTGTATTAAGGTAACACTAGTTTACAACACCGTACAGGATCACACCTCCTCAGATGTATGCTACCACACCATACCTACCTCCAAGTCACCCGTAATCATCTACCATGATCCACTGGGCCCTCATCCCAGTTTTATCCCCATTTCACCTTCCTCCTCTGTAATGTAAGTTCAATAGTCAGATTTCTAGGGTTCATTTCAGTTTTGTTTTGTCTGTTCCTTTTTTTTGTTTCTCTGTATCCCACATGTGATGAAGACATCAATCAAAGGTGATTTAGAGTTTTGAGGGTCAGGACACTTTTTATTTTTAAGTTTTATTTATGCATACAAAGCTGGGGTACAGGCCAGAGGTGTGGGGAGTGAGAGGACTCACCAGTGACAGAGCAGGGGACAGAACAGGCAGATCAACTGAAATAAACTGCTAAGGGGAGCAGCGGGCGAGGCAGGAGAGGTCTGCTGCACCATGTGGGTCAGCTCCCTGGCCGAGGAATGAACTCATGCTGCAGTACTTGTGGAAGCCCCAAAGTGCAATGCTCAAGCCCTTGAGCCACCAGTGAGGCCCAGGACACATTTTTAAGTAATGGTGTTCCCCCTCAGCAACAAGACTGCTCCTGGTTCTTAGCTGTGTGTGCAAAAGATGGTTCTCTGACTATTTAAGATCTGGACTTCAATTGTTTTTGGCAAGAAGGTTTTTGAGAGGAAGCTACAGGATGGGCATGCATTCAGGTACATCAAACATCTCTTTCTAGAAGTTGGATGGATTGATTTAAAGGGAAGGTCTATAGGTCTCTCTATAAGAAAAGCCTGTACATTCAGTTCTTTCTCTGTGAACTACAACTTGTTATTCAGAGTGTATCAGTATGATCGGTAAATTCAGAGCTCCCATGGCATTCAGGTAATTATTGAACATTAGAGAACAAAACTCAAGGTCTTTTTAATGACATTTGAGAAGCGTAGGAAACCACAAATTTCTGCTGTTATACGTGGGCATCTCAGTCTCTGGTGTGCCTTCTAAGGTTATGATGGATGCGTAGTCATCCTTCTGCTTCCATTTGCACGTTTCACTGACTGGAAATTTCAGAAACATGGGCCTGTGTCATACTTTCTCACAATAAACACTTTGGAGTAGTAAAGTGAATTATGTTATTTCCAGATGTAACATGATATCCTTTTTGATTTACGAGTAATAGTCTATTGTGTAAATATACCATATCTTCTTGATTCCAGTCATCTATTTTTGGGCATTTGGATTGTTTTGATAGTTTACCTATTGTTAACTGTGTTGCAGTAAACATAGGGGTGCAGGTGTCCTCTTGAATTAATGTTTTTGTGTCCTTTGGGTAGATACCTAGACGTGCAATTGCTGGATTATGGAAGCTCCATTTGTAGTAGTTTGAGGAACCTCCATAAATAATGGTTGGACCAGTTTGTGTTCTCACCAGCAGTGAAGGAGAGTTTGTTTTTCTCCACATGCTCACTAACATCTGTTGTTACGAGTTGTTTTTTTTTTTTTTTTTTTTTTAATATGTGGCATTCTCATTAGTAAAAGGTGGTACCTCATTGTGATTTTGATTTGCATTTCCCTGATTACAAGTGATGTTGAACATTTTTTCATATGCCTGTTGGCCATTTGCATTTCTTCTTTGGAAAAGTGTCTTTTTATCTCTTCTGCCCATTTTTTGAGTGGATTATTTGCTTTGTTTTTGTTGAGCCTCTTTAGCTCTTTGTAGATATTTGTGATCAGTCCCTCATCATTAGTATTGTGTGCAAAAATTTTCTACCAATCAGTGGGGTGTCTCTTTGTCTTGGTTAATGACTCTTTTTCTGTACAGAATGAGCTTCATAGTCTTGACAAGGAGGGTTATTCTCACTCAGCTGTGAGCTTCACTGGTCAGTTTCTGATTCATCCAATCCTCCTCAGTCACACTTCTGCCTCCCTTGAACTTCCTGCCTTGATTTCTGTACTTCAGTATAACCTAACGTCTTCTGTTCTCTTCACCACTTCATGTTCCCTCTTTTTATCTCTGCTTTTCTACCAGCCTAAGAATCTTCACCTGCTTAACTCCTCACATCTTCAAGAGAAGCTTTGCCTTCTTTCCCCCAGAAAAGCCTTCCCTGATTCTTAGGCTGATCTGATCTTTTGAATCTAATTTTTTTTCTCATACTTCCTGCATTATAACTGCACTGCTTATTAAAATTGCTTTTAAAATGCATGTCTCCATTATTAATCTATAGTTTCCCAGGGGTCAATGCCTAGATTTCATGCTCACTTTTATGTACCCGGAGCTTATCACAAATAGCAGTAGAGAGTCATAATTATGATAATTAAAGTAGAGAATGCCAGTATCATTCTAAGCACTAGGTATATAAGAAATCCACCTTTATGTATTGCCATGAGTCAACATAAATTTTGACACTGAATTTCTGTGCTGGATTGTGAAATTGAACTTGGTTAGACGTGGTTCCTTCTGTGGCGGTACCACAAAATTGAAGCTTTACTAATCATCACTCCTGGAACCCACAGACTGCTCAGACATCCACAATCTTTACATCTTTCTGTTGCTTTGGTGCCATGGAATGGACTAGAAGTCTTTGCTGAAGATGTGAACTTCAAATCTTTGGTGAGGATGTGTACCTTAAGAGTGAACCATCTCTCTTGACATACTGTATTTCATTCCTTGAAGGTAATATTTGTTTCCCTTAGTGCAATCAGCATTGTAAGTCTTTATTCCAGAATCAAAGTCCTTTCCTGCACCACTACTCCTACTTTAAAGTGTGTCTTTCTAATCTCAGGAAACCCCTGCTTACCTCCTATTTCTCTATGACTCTATGTCCTCCTGACATGGCAGCTAGTCTCTTTTTCTTTAAAAGTAGACTTTTATGTTCCATAAATTTCAGAACCTGAACTAGTGGCAGGCAAAAATCAGCTCCCTTTCCTTAAGAACAGGGGGTACTTACTTCACAACCTCTTTGGAGAGGAAAAGAAATGGAAATATTTATGTTCTCTTCCTCCAGTGCAGCAAAGAGTGGCTAAACAAAAAAATACATTAACATAATGAAAGAATCTGAATGTTCATCTCCTGTCGCACTAACATTTGTTGAATGCTTACCATGTGTCAGACATAGTGTTAAATACTTCGCATTGAAAATCACATGTAACCCTCACAAAGACCCCTTTGAGGGAGTAATAATCTCATACATGAGGAAACATGAAGACTCAATGGGTGAGGTTCAGTCATGTCCTTAATTCATTGGAGAGAATTCCTGCCCAGCTGACCTGACCTCAGAGCCTGTCTTCTCCCTGCTGCTACTTCCCTTTCAAATGGTCTGTTGGGTGATTAATTATATAAAGGAAACCTGTGAGAGTTTCCTTATCTAAATAATTATAAAACTACATTATCAGGAGGGTTTTTCACTGATGACCACCTATTCATTTGCTAGTGTAAAAGAATAACAAAAAGAATTAGAATTTCAGGTCATAAAGGTATAAAGTTTCTAACAGAGTTTGAAAGATGTTTTTGACTAGTGTCATCTGTCTCCATCGCTCTCAGACTACTGCTTTTTGAGGGCTTTGCTTTTTGACTTTAGTTCAGAAGCATGGTTCATCTCTTCTTACTCATGCCGGTGGTAAGTCGGACACACATTGGCATTCTATAGGGAAACCTATACCCACAGCACATATCTTTCTGTGAAAACTGCTCTAGAAGGCTCCTGGCAAAGTAAGAGGCAATAATTACTTTCTCTTTATAGCTGTTGTTTTATTTCATGGGAATTATCAAAGTTTATTTCATTAAGAAAGTTCTCCCTCCTTGGACCAGAATACATTTCTGAGAATATTAAATGGTGTATGAAGAGTGTCTAGACATGTAAATGTACCTTAATGTAATGCTGTACTGTGAGCTAGACCACAGTTCTGTAGATGACCTTCTTAAGTCGGAAACCACCAGTGTTTCCTATATTAATCAAGGATATAATAGAAACACTTTTGCAATTTGTCCTATTGAGATTGATGTGAAAGTTAGTGCAGATTTACAGTCCTTTATCAAATCCTTGAGTTCAGAAGCTTTTCAAAGTACAGATGTTTTAAAAATGTAATACAACATGTATGTATTTTATGTTGCATAGCACCCCCAGTAGACTATAATCAATCATACTAATGTTTCCATAGCAGAATACAAGACTCTTCACTTCAAGTGTCAGTTCCCATTAGGTCTCACTGGCAAATTAGAAGATTAGGTTTTGCATTCAAATCAATTGCAAAATATATATTTATATTTTCACAACTCTTTGCACATTGGCATCGTGGTTGAGAGATTATGGACCTGTAGTCCACATTTGACTTAAAATTTATTTATGTCTTCAAATTGAAGACCGGTCTTAGTACTCACTATATACTTGATGAATAAATGAAAAGGTGCCCATGTAACATGATCTTATGCTTTAATATTTCATTGTCTCTCAGCTACCCACAGACTAATATTAAATTCCTACATGGACAAAGCATGCACTTATAACCTGTCCTTGACTATGATTCTACATGCTGCTGAACTACTTTCAACACTTTGCAAACTTTTGTAATTGTTTTCTCTGTCTAGGATATATCATCTTTTATCCTCCCAACCCCATTCCATGCTTTGACCAGGTCCCTTATACCTGATAAATTTGCATGCATCTTATAAACCCAGAGTAAATGTAATTTCTCTATTTTAATAAATAGTTCTTTGTATGTATCTTAACCAAATTCATTTATTTGATTATATTCTGAGTGCATCTAATTTACTGGTTGTGTCTGTGTGTGTGTGTGTGTGTTCTTAGAGCCTAGTTAAATGTCTAGCATCTATCAGATGTTCTGATATCAGCTACAAAACTGGAAATATATATAGTTACCCAATGAATGACATCTGTTATTAGCTATGAAATCCTTCAGAAGGCAAGAGTGTTTATAACTTGGTTAGATTTTCTGGAGCATGATCTTAACTGAATTTTGAAGGAGAAGTAAGACCTTAGTAAAATCTAAGGTGTCATTTTAGACAGAGGAAACGGTCAAAGCACAGGTCGCAGAGGCAATCCTAGCATGACGGAATCAACTATCTGTGGAGGGCTGTGGCACATAAAGCTCATAGGCAGAAAGGTCTAGATGGTCATGTGCCCTCAGTGTGAGATTGCGTGGCTGTTGACTTATTCCCAGAATTGTTGAACTGCTGAAATTCCTTAGAAATTGGGTTTTGTGGATTGCCCCATAACCAGATCCTATTTCTATTCATTTAAAAAGAACATACTTGCCAAGTCCCATCCATGGGACCATACATGCAAGTAGTACAATAAGTTAAACTGTGCTGGGAGCCCCATTATTTCGTTGAGAAGCTCATCACAGTGGTTGCCAAAGAAAGCAGGACCTCTGGACCCTGCCCGTTCCTCTCCAACCCTCCATTAGCAGAGGCCATCCCTAGCCATCACCATGGCTCATCTTCCTGGCCTGCAGCCAGTGCACAGAGGAGCTGCAATTCTATTTCATCTTCCAACTTCATTCGTCAGCTTGTCAAAGAATGGAACCCCGTGAGCAAAGTGTCAGCTTCTCTATTGTGAACGTGCGTCATCACTGCTCATTGTCACATGGAATTATATTGTTCAAGCAGAAATAGGGTTTGGTGGGAAAAGCTATAATCTAAAATACTTCACTTTTTATTTTATTCATCTTTTAAATTGGGGAGTTTAAGAAGGAAATGCACATCCTGTCGAGGAGACAACATCCTGTTAGCTGGCTGAGGGACTGTCTAAAGAACAATGCATCTTTATAAGCAGTTTGTCACAACTGGTTAGTTTTTAATACCATGGAGGTTTCATACCTCTTTTGGAACTGCAGTTTTTTAAAGTAGAAATGTATAATTCTTTGCAGGCAGTGTGCATTCCGGGAGTAGTTTTTGTGTCCACTTTCCTGTGTAATAGCTCAGATTTGGCAATATGTGTGGTCATTCTGGCTCAAGAAAGAGGATCCATAGTCACTGTCTAATGCTTTGGTCACTAGCTATATGTGCAGTTGAGTACTTGAAATGTGGCAATGACAACTAAGGATGGCATTTTTAATTATTTTTGTTTCATTTTTAAAAATTTAAACACTGATTTGACTCAGTTACTGGAGAAGCTTAGTTAGGTGACTATACTTTGATCAAAATTAAAGGTTTTTATTTTGTTGATTTCCATGCATTTGTAAGAAGTAATACAGAGATACCCCTGTTTTCTCTTTACTTGGCTTTTCCAGCAACATTTGGCAACACTGTAACACAAGAGCACAATCAGATCCATATTATAAAGTTAGGTCCAGAGCATTTCCTTCCTTTTTGTGCTTTTATAGTTACACTCACCCACCCCACTCCAACCCCAGAAACATACATTCCCCATCCCTGACCCAGGCAACTGTGAATGTCCTTTATGTCTGTAGTGTTGTCTTTCCAACAGTGCTACATAAAGGAAGTCATAAATCTGATTTATTTCTCTTAGTTCAGTTGATATTTGTTCATGTTTTTGCATGTTTCAAATTGAAATTTTGTTTCTTCTTATTGTAGAGTAATATTCAAGTATATGAAGGTAGGACAGTTTATCTAGCCATTGATCCTTTGAAAGATAGGTGTAGTTTTACCCATGTGGGGTGCTTATGAACAAAACTATGATAAGCATCTGTGAACATATTTTTATTTAACTGGAACAAATATCCGAGTGTATAATTGATGGGTTATCTGCTTGTTGGAGTGTTGCCTATTCAGTTTTATAATAAATCGCCAAATTTTTTTTCAGAGAGGTTATATACTTTTGCATCCCCATCAGTGGTATATGAGTGAACCATTTTCTCTAATCTTTACCAGCATTTAATGTTGTTTTATTCATTCTTATTGGTGTGATATAAATTTAATTTTTTCAAGTGAAATCATATAGCAATCAGGCATTTCAATGCCAATTTTATATTCAAAGTGAAATGTTCAGTAAATATAAAATGTACACCAGTACTAATAATGTACACTTAATACTAGAAAATGTAAAATATCTCTTTATATGGGTAATGTGTCAAAAGAATTATAGGATACATTGGATTAGATAAAAAGTAATACTAAATCAATTTCAAATGCAGAAATTTTACTTTTATATGTGGTTACTAAAAATTTAAAATCACATGGTGGCTCCTGCTCTATTTTTATTGGAAAGTTTTGGTCCAGACTATGAAGATCACAGAGTCCACCTGGTCCTCCAGACAGAGGGTGTATTTTTTTAATCTAATGTTGGAATCAGCAACTGTATTTGGTAAAAGACCAGCTAGTAAATACTTCGGGCTTTGTGGAACATAGCGTTTCTGTTGCACTAGCTACTCAGTTTTGCTATTGTGGAATCAAACCATAGATAATATTTAAAAGAAAGCACATGACTATGTTCCAGTAAATTTTATTTACCAAAACAGGCAGTGGATCCGATGGCCATTCTTTGCCTATTCTAGATATTTCAACAGAAGTAATTTAATGGGGAAACTGGATGTAAGAACTGATAAGCCCAACAGTGGGTAGTGAAATCGCAAAAATTGCAACCACTAGAAACTGCTTCCACTCTTAGGTTGGAGGGATAATGAGTGGGAGGAGAGGTGTTCTCAAAGTTCATCTGATGCTAGCTAGTGCCCCATTGCGGGCAACCACTGAGGGTCTGGGACTGCGGAGGGAATGGCTGTCCAGTGAGTCAGACCCTGCAGGAGTCCTGGAACTGTCTTCTGTGCTTCTGTGCCTCTAGTCGCCCACCAGGACCTTCACCGAGTGGACCTACATCTGGAAAGGAATCTGGTACCTGTAGTTCCCTCCAAGGCAGAACGCAGTCTGGCAAGCCCAGGAAGGGACCTGGGAGAAATGCTTTTTCAGTCTCGGATTAAACCTAAAAATAAAGGGAAGTAGGAACATTGATTTGGCCGAGAACAGGCCTAATTTTGTGCAGTGTATTTCGTAGTTTCGTTGTTTAATCCCTTAGGGAAGATGGTTAGTCAAGAAAGAATAAGATAAAAGACCTGAGGACCAGAGTCCTCGGATGGAGTTATCACTGTGTCAGTAAGCCGTCAGGAGCTAGGGCGATGTGGTGGCAGTGATGGAATGTGAGTTGGCAGTTTGAAGCTGGAGGAAGTGTGACAGTTTTTCCCTCTGGGTATGAGCCACCCATATATAATACGATATTGGAAAATAGGAAAACAGAATTCCACTTCAAATTCAACTGAAGGACATGATGTTTCTTTTGTCCCTTATGGTTTATTTCTTCTTCTTCTTTTACTATTAGAGATAAGGTGAAATCTCAATTTTGCTTCAATATGTTTCTGAGCTCCTAGAGCTGGGTTTCAAAGTGTCAAGGGAAAGGCTATTTATTACATGTTCACCCTTTTTTGAAATGGCATCCATTCATGGAAAATTCCCTCCTTTTGTCCTCATTGTCTCCTATAGTGATGTTTTCTAGAGTTTTACAACATGCCCTTATTCATGTTTAAGGGAGACATTTCTTTTTCATTTCTGTGCTTAAGTTCTATTGTCTCACTGTGTTTTCAAGAGAGCGGGCAGACTTAACTGCTTGGTGGATTTTGGAGAAGAATTTAAGAATGTGTGACTTAGTCCCTTACTCCTCAGAAAATAATGGCATGCTCTCTGCTTTATTGTTTAGGGACCTCATGCCATTGTAGGTAGTTTTTGTAAGGAGCTACCTCTGGAAGGGAAAGAGGTGGTGTTTAGTAGTAGGCTACTGAGCTGAGGGTCTAAATTTATATTTTCTTATTTGCATCATCATTTATAAAAGTGGTATTCTCCACACAGTTGTTTCCTGAATTTATTTCTCAGTTGGTTGCAAATTTAGGATATAACAGAGATATGATATATTTATTGGATCCATCTAAAACCTCCAAAATTAAGCACCTGTCTCCCAGCATCATTGGGGTGACCTGAGAATAAGAAACGTGTTAGCATACCTGCACTCAACTCATACTTCAACTTTATATTTAATACATAACCTGTGTCAGCTACTCTGCCAGTGAGTACCCATACACATGTACACAAACAGCACACACACAAGTCTTAGTTCTACGTACAGTCAACTTAATATTTCTGCAGTTTTACACATCTCAGAAAATAATGCCATCATCCATTCAGGTTTTGATGCAAACATATAATTATCACTGGGTTCTTATTTTTCTTCCTACCCACAATATCCAGTCCGCATGGAAGCTCTTTCATCTCCAGTTCTAAGATATATCCCAATCTGACAACATCTGACCATGAAAACTACTACCCTTCTAGGCAAGCCACCATTATTCCACCTCTAGATTCTGTAATAGCCTCCTGTCTGATCTTATTCTTCCATTTGCTACCTAAGTCATTCCCCAAGTGGACGGGACGAAATAGATCATTTATGTCATTCTTCATCATAAAACCTTTCAAGAGTTTCCTGTAAGACTAGAAATCTATCTGGTCTTCTCACTAAGCAAGTAACAACCACATATCAGCCAGCCCAGCACCTCTCTCTTTTATATCTGTGTTTCATTGACACTGATATTTTAGCTCTTCCTTAAAAGTATAAAATCAGTTTATGCCTTGAGAGTTTCACATGTGCTAAAATTTTTTGCTCCATATGATTATCCCACAGATTTTGCCACGGATCTCCTTTCTCATTTAAAACATAAATGCCCTCTTCAGAGTTACCTTCTCTGATCTTCTTTTCTCAATCAGCCCTCCCAACTAATTGGGCTATATTTCTAGCTATCATCCTATTAAGTTTTCAGACTAGAATTTCACAGTCTGGTCACATGACCCCCATCTACTTAACATGAATGGGGGTAGTGGACAAGAGTTTCTGACTGGCAAACTGCTAACCAACAACAATAATGTACTAAGGAAGGAGAAGCACAGATTTTGTTGAAAAATTATACAGCCCAGCCACACCTGCTCCTCTGGACACATATTTCTGTGCATAAACTTTTGTCACATAGAGACTATACTCATGAGCTTCCAAGCAGGATGAACCAGAGTCCCATTCAGATACTGCATCCATCTGTAAGCCCGGGATATCTGAGTAATGTTCAGTTCTTCCCCTCAGACCCATGTGCATTTCCTTATGTTCTGATAACTTAATTGAAGAGCAGGATTAATATTTGTATAACACAGTTCCTGTTCAGAAAAGAGAAGATGGAGAAATGTGTTGTAGTCAGCAATCTAGAGAGATGAGAAAGTCTTAGTGAGAGGAATTGTGCAGACTCTACTTTTCCAGCAGAGGAATTTTCTGTCTTGTTATTGAATTGATATTGGTTTATAATGTTATGTACCTTTCACATATATAACATAACTTGCCTTCCTTATGTACTACACTGTTGTGAACTGACAACCAGAACAAGTGAAAATTTTGGAAGAAATATAAAGCCTTTATTGCAGATAGTGTGCAAACTGGAAGCACAGTTCCCTGGCACAAATGAGAAGTGCTTTCCCCACCCCACACAAGAAGATTAGGGTTTATAAACGTAAAAAACATAAAATAGATGATAGACATCACAAAATGAAAATTTAGCAGTGAATTGGTTGGCTATTGAGTCCAAACCATAGAGCTGTGGCCAGTGGCCCCTGGTGTCTGGGGACTGTCCACATCTGAATTAGCATTTGCAAGGGGGTGCTGGTTGTGGTTTTTCTGAAAATGTAGGGGATTAGGGGATGTGCTTAGCCCCAGGTCCTGGCATAGCTGTCTGACTCCATTTCATTTTGATTAAGTCCATTTTTCATAGACATTCTGGTTTCAGGGCTGTGTTCTCAGCATTTTGGTTATCATAATGATTACCAACAGAAGTCTAGCTTCCATCCCCTATCACTCAGTGGACTTCTTTTACCAGCTTTGCCCCCTCCATATTCCTTTCCAGTAATCACTATTTTGTGCTCGTAGACTAAGAGTTTGTTTCAGTTTTGTTTTGCTTGCTTGTTGGTGTTCTTTATTTTCCATGTATGAGTGATCTGGGGAGAAACTCTCTTCTCCATTGTTTTCTGTGTTTCTTCACTTGTCTTCTAAGAACTCTTCCATGTTCAGTTTCTTCTATGGCCTCATTTGAAGTAAACTTTGGGAATTTGTCTTCCTTGGAGACAATGTGATGTTTGCAAATTGTATTCTGCTTATAAAGTTTTGGGTGACCAAAGGTTGCTTTAAGGATTTGAAGTGCTAAGGCTCTTTAAAGTGTAGGCTCATGGTTTCTCTGGCAAAAAATGTTCCTCACAATGTATTAGCTTTTTGATCTACTTGCTTCCAATCAATGTCGTATATTCTTCTACTCCCACTGAGAGTTCTTTCCTATATATCATTTTTGAGACTACTTTGTTTCTTTGCTTCTTCAAACCTCCCACTCTCATTCAGAGGCTTATGTTGGCACCAGAAACAATATGCATGTACTGGAAAGAAATATACATATTATTATTGTTGTTTCCTACTGAGTCTATTTGTTTAAATTATACTTTTTAATAAGCATTTGTCTTCATTTTTCAGTCTCATCTCCTGATATTTAGGGTCATTGATCATTTGTCTCTCCATCCCAGCAAGTCTCTTAGTTTCTATTTTCTAAGCAGTCAACTTTTCCCTGAGCTTATTGTTTTCTTATAATATGTTGGGAAAAGCAACATCAACACAAACTAATAACTCAAAAGTTTAACTCCCTGGAGATAAAGACTATGTAGTGCTTGGTCAACTTTCACAATTGTTATAGGCAATAGTGTTCTCAAATATTTTGTACTATATAATATAGGTTGTATTTCTAGCTTGTTATATTTCTATTCTATGATATCTATTCCATGCCACTCACTGCGTGGTCATCAATTTAATGCCACATACTTAAATTACTTTCATGGCGGCACTCAAATAAAGGTGCCATCATCTGTAATGTTTAGGATAGGGCAGACTGCTGTAACAAATTGACCTCACAATATAATTGATTAGCCATAGATGACTGTTTGTCACTCAGGGAAGTTTAGAGCAGATCTTTCTGGTGGCAAATGTCTTTCCTCCCAGTAGTGAGTAATTCAGAGATCCTTTATGTGGAGCCTCCTCCATTCCTTAGGACTTTATATTCTTCATCTATATCACAGAAAGAGAAAAATAAATGGGTATTGTGCTCTAGACCATAGTCCTTGAGAGTCTCTTAAAAGGAACAAAAATCTCTTTAAGTCACATTCTATTGACAAGAAGTATTCACATAATGCAGATATCACATCTATATACAAAGGAAATGAGAAATTTTATCTGACTGAACATGACAGATACGTTATATAAAAGAGGAAATATATGTTGGTCATTCAGCCATCTTTGTAACTATATATGTGCTTGTGTGTGCTGAAGCTTCTATTTATCTTCATTAAAATATAAACTCTGTGAGCTCATAGATTTTCTATTTGTTAATTGATATATCCTGAGGACACAGAACAATGTTTAGATTAGAGTAGGCCCTCAGTAAATATTTGTAGAAGAAATGAAAATATGATTAATAAATTGAACTCTGGGGTACATGATCCTGACTCTAAAATTTATTATAAGCTCAAGATATTTGCTTGAATTTGCCCATCATCAAGGAGTAAAATATTATCTACATCATGAAGTGAAAGTCAAATGTGATAATGTATATATCTCATTTAAGCAGTTATCTGCATATAGTAAGCATTTAAAAAATGTTAATTTTGTGATTATTGCTACTGCACATGTGTATGGCTACACAAATATAACATGTAATAATTATTTTATATTCTCAAAATATATAGAACATACATATATTTAGAAAATATACACAGAATATATGTTATTGAGATATATTCCATTATTAATGTGGTTCTTTTTTGGACCTAAGTAAGCATTTAATGTTAAAACAATTCACTGCTTTGGATTCATAAGCTTAGAGGATTGTATTCCTACCTGAAGCAAATTGAGAGCCTTAAAAAAGGAGAATATATAATCTCACTGTACTAAGATAGTCATCTGATAGATCAGACAGTAAAGCAGGGATCCCTGTTATCCTTTAAACTGGGTATGCAGAAAATAGCTTGTAGATAAAATGTCATGGAAAATTTAACTACTGACAAGTTATCCAAAAATATCAGCTGCTTTAATAAAATACATATAAAGGGGAAATTTTGTTGTTCCTTCTGAAAACAGATATTACATTATATCTTTGCCACTTTACATATAACATGTTGAGGAAATGAGGAAAGCATCCTAAATTTCAATTATTCAGTAAATAGTTATTTACCTCCTGCCATCTTCCAATCACTGTGCTAAAGTCTGTGATTACAGCTGTGAACTAGAGGGAGAGAGGTTATGGTCAAGTAGGAATATACTTGGAAAATGAACTAAGTTATTAGTGCTGGATAAAAGAGCATACAGCATCCTATGAACACTGTTAGAAAGGGCCTCATGCAGTTTTGGGGTCTCAGATGGTTTCCCAGTGAAAACACATCTATGCTCAGACTTGAACAATAGGTGGAACCATCAGGTAAACAAGCTTTGGCATTTTGATGGTTAGATTTGCCTTTTTCTTTTATACTGAGTTACGTTACACAACACAGAAAAATTTGGAGACGTAGATATATATTTCTAAATACAATCCACCAAAGAAAGCCACTGTTAATTTTCTAGTCTATTTCATTTCTCTCAGTAAATTTTCTATAATTATAATAGTTCAATATGAAACATTTCCTGTTTTGTCAGGAAATCAGAATAATATTGTGAGCATTTCCAGTTCTTTTAAAAACATTTATTAAAAGATATCGCTTTGTACAGATAAATTCCACATTTATTTCTTTGTTGTGAATTTAGAGTTTTCCATTTTTATATTTTAAAAACCACTGGAAATCAGTAAACTTTTAAAAAGACATTCCATGACATGCAAGCATACTTGTCATAATATGATAAAGTCTACATATCCTGAAGATAGCCCAAAAAGTAAAATTGAGGGAAGATTAATTTTCCTTGAATACTATGAATGCAAAAGTGGATTCTTCTGATATTTATCACCTCTCTGCTCTCTTTCCAATGTCTGTGTCCCACTGAGTATTCTTCTGAACCATGTGATCTTTTATGTGAAACAAATGTCCTTCAAAATGTTGGTCAGTATTGAGACACTTTACTGTGGTACCTCTGTTAGACTTTAATATGCTAACATGTATTGGGAATCTATAAGAGAAGAGATATAGCATAAAATGATGATTCCCAAAGAAATTATTTTATCACAGTATCTATTTATAAAGAGCACCTCATAGGAATAACGTTCCAGATAGCACAGCTTTAAAAAGAGTGATTATTACAGTTTTTAGGCCGTTTGTTGCTGGTTGAAAGATTATAAGAGTTAAGACGGAAAGATTTGTACTATAGTTCAGCTCATTTTAGTCAAATATTTGTGTTCTGTATCAGACTTCTACATCTCAAAGAGCACTTATTGGTATATGAGAAATGACTCCAGCTCATAAGTGATTTTTAAAGCACCGAAAAAATTGTTTTTGTATGCACATGCATGATTTCATATGAGTAGATAAAGGTTGGTGGTAACAACAAAAAACAATTATATCTATCTTATATAATGACCACAGTACATTTCCAGGAGGATATGTAGGGTACTTAGAGAAGGATATCTTCTGATTGGATGAGGTGCATAGGAAAACATAATGTAACACATAAGGGTACTGGGGTGATTCACTCTTCATTAGTGATACGAAGTACCAGATAAGGCTTACCCAGAATATTTATATATATCAGACAAAAGAGCATGGCTTACTAGTCAGAGAGTTGTGGGTATAAATCTGAGCTCTAAATTCAGGAGCTGTGTGTCTTTGAACTGATACTTTAAGTTTGCTGGGTCCCAGCTTTCCACAGGGAGGTAATAAGTGTGTTGTAGAGATTTAGGGATGGCATATTTTAAGTACTTGGCACAAAATCAGTGTTCAATAAACTAGGCTGTAGTTCTTGTCATTGCTATTATATTTATTATTAGCATTTATGTCCCTATTACCTGTATGCCACAAAAACTAGAGTGAAATTTAAAGTAGCAAAAAATATTGATATGCCATTACCAATTCTTTAGTGAAAGTAGTCTCAACAGTCTCTTATTTTTATATTATATTTTGTCATGTTAGACTCAGCATAACAGAGGTGAAGCTGGACTGTAATCTCCATGAGGGCAGGGTAACACAACTTTTGTTAACAAGCATATACCAGTGACGAGCATAATACCTAGCTCACAGAAGAAACTTATTTAATACATTAACAAATTAGAGTAGTGAATATATTTATTTGTTAAGTACATTTGTTTTAAAATTACCTATGCAACCACATCACATTTTCTTTCCTATATATTATATAATTTACCAGCCATTGCTTGCATTTCAATGTACTTGGTTATATACTCAGAAAATCTTACCTAGCACAACATTCCATGAGCATGTGGAACAAAAAGTATTTGCTTTTTTCATCTTAATATTTAAACTTAGTTCTTTTGTTTGGTACTTACATCTCTTACTTGAATTTGCTGGTCTCTGGAAATAGATTGTATTTCCTCAAGGATAAGGGCTCTGTTTTATTCATCTCTGTATATACTAGTGCCCAGCGCTGCCCCAGACATGTAGTGAAGCTGAGGAAGTATTCTTTGTGTCAGTAAGGGAATGAGTGTTTCTCAGTTGGTGACTTATAATATTCTGCATCTATTCCAGGTCTTTCCCCAAAAGGAAAAGTCATCTCCAGCAGATGCCTGCCTACATTTCCTAATGCCTTGCTTCGCTTATAATATCTCTGGATCACCATAGAATGTCTTAGGACACAGTAAAGTTAACTTTTCATATAATTTTCAAAAAAGTACCTCTAGGCAGGTTCTACTTATCTTGGAGTCCAAATAATAATAGACATCAAGTGTTCCTTGTAGCAGGTTTCTGTAAAATTGCTTGAAAGGCAGATTTTCTGAAAATTATATTATGGTCTCAGTGCATATTGGAACCATGTAATAGATCATTTATGGAGCATAAAAATACCATACCATATATTTAATGCCCTCTGACATGTCATTTGTATGACATTGATTTTCATTTTTAGCATTATATGATATCTTTGGGAATAAACCATAGTGGATGGTTGGAGTTTTCAGAAGCTTGGGAGTTTTTTCTTTTATGTAAGTTTTACTGATCACTTCAGATATAAATTGCTAAAATAGGTACCTGCCTTTTTAAACAGAGACAACAGAGCAGAATTTAGTTTTTTTTTTCCCTAATGATTTAGTTTTTACGGGTCAGCTAAAATTCAGTTGTATAAATTAGCTGTAAATTCAGTGATCTAAATTAATATAATTTTAATATTTTATATGTATCTGTAGATTAGCTAAAGGTTTTCTCGATCTACGCTGAACCCATCTGTAGTCAGTTAGAGGATCTGCTAGAAACGGTAGATCTACATAGTCATAGCTGGTATGATTAATTTCTGCTCCATGGGGTGTCTCATCCCCCAACGGGCTAGCCCAGGCTTGATCATGTGACAGTGACAACTGTACCTGGGAAGCAGGAGTCCACAAGATCTCTCAATACCTCTCTCATAACTGGTATAGTTAACTTTACCATATTTTTTCAGAGTGATTACAAAGTTAGCCCTGGTTCAAGTGATGGAGTACAATCCTCATCTTGATAGAATTTCTACAAAGGTTATAGACAGAGGAGTTGGTAATGTGAGGCTCTCTGTTGCCAGCCGACTATATATCATCAAGAAAGAATGAGCTTTGGAACTTTCAGCTACTATTGCTATTAACCTCAGACTGATGTGAACTTTGAGCTGTACTGTTTGCTTTCTGGTGGATATGTGTGACTCTTTTTTATATCTACACCTGTTTCTATTATCTTTACTGTTTGTGTACTTGATTCTCACAGTCATTTAACCATACGAGTCTCTTTTCTAATTTTACTTTGACATATTTGCTTGGAACCCAGTTGATCAATGTCTCTTAGTAACATTTGTAAAGTAGCATGAGGAGTTCTGTTTGTGATGCATTTCTACTATTTAAAATCTTAGTTTTTTGCTGCTCACAAATATTATGGAGAGGTCTGTTTCATGACTGTTAGGGTGAAGTTCATGTAAGAGAATTGTTACTATAGTGTTTCCCATAAATGGAAATATTCTGTATATGTCACAATAAGTTCTAAGAGGGAGGAAAGGATGGCATTCCTATTTTTTTTTATTTTTGTACCATTCTAAATCCACATCATAGTGTGTGATCTAGGACTCATTAAAGGAAGAATGAATATATAAATGCATTGATGATTTGTAGTATTTTAAATCTAGATAGCGTTGTAAAAATCCCTGGTGTTTTCTATATTCTAAAAGAAGGTAGTGTAGGTAATACTAACTTGCCTCTGAGAGGTATTACAAGGATTAACTAATGTCAGGAAAGGGCTCTGATATGCCCAGATGAAGCGTGTCCCATAAATATAATGTTTTATTGTTATAATACTATAAACTTTCTTGGGACATATAGCTTACATATTTTCCATAAAATTAATCCATAAATCATGTACAAAATATATCAAATCCAAAAGCAATAGCTTTGACCTTAGAATTGCTGTAGCAGTAGTTTGATGATATACTACCTACTGCATCAGCAGTACTCTAAAGTATATAAAATGTGCTTTCATATATTCAAAATGTGCAAACACTTAAAACAAATGACTAGGTGCTTTCAAAAAAGATTAAATGATTCAGAGTTTTTCATGTGGAATTATATGAATTTTTAAGACATTATCATGAATGCTACAATTTTTTAGTAATTTTTACTAATTCATGTGATGTCCTCACTAGTCATTTTAAAATGTTCCATAGAATTGCCTTATGATTGCTCCTTTTGAAAGGTTATCTTTGTTACCTGATCTTAGTAACCACATGTTAACAGAATTTTTAATGAAATGGTAGCACACATGATCTTTTTTTTACACGTTTTATGTCACTAATATGGCAAATGTTGTATTTCAAATTTTGTTCAGAGAAATACTGAATTCTCGTACTCACACTATCAAATTTATGAGCAACTAGCTGTGAATGATGGAAGTATATTATCAATTCCAGTTTTTAGAAGAGTGATTATTCACTTCAATATACTTCTAGGAACTACTAAAATTTTCTAACTACAATTTCCAAAAACAAAAGAAAAGACATACCTGTCACAAGTGGACTTTTGCTTAAATAGTGTTATTTTTTCAAATACCAAATACCTCCAAGTAGTAGACAGTGTCTGTAGAAGAACATTATTCTGTGAGTAGTAAATCAGAAGAGTGTGTACATTTCTCTCTCAGAGGGAATTAGCTGTGTGGAGGAATACTCCTGAAAGGGTATCTCTATATATTACACATGCAAGGTAACCTTTAAATATTTGCAAAACGTAATGCCAGATAGCAGGTGCAGAAGGACAGTTACTCATCCCTACTGGGGTCCTTGTTTTTCACACAGGGACTGGGTTATCCCCCCTCTCTCTACTTCCTTCCCATTAATTGAAATTAAGATCATTTGTTATGAATTTCTCAAAAAAAAATTTGCTCACTTCAATTCTATTTTTTTTTTTGTCCTCCTCTTCCTCTGAGAAGAAATACCCCTTCTCTTCATGAAATACCTAGTTTTTTTGATTGGATACTTTTTGTGACCCAGTGTTTCTAGTGTCCTTGTCCATTGGTTGAAGAGATTATATATCATTCTATTACTATTGTTTTAGCTAAGAGCTTTTAGGGAACTAATTCTAAGCAATCTAAGGGCAGAAGTGATATATTAAATATCTATTTCATATATTTCTTGTATAATTTATATTTTTTCAGAGATATGACTTAATTCTTAATTGAATTAAATTTCTAAGTGTGTACTTAGTACTATGCTACTTAATACAGAATTGAATGTTTTATATAGGTGAGTACTGTTTCAGTACCTTGAATGTTTTATGCTTATATGTTAAAATGATTTAAGTGTTAATGAATAATACTAGTTTATTTGATTAAGAATGGTCCTATGAAACAGAACTCATGAATATATCTATTATGTTATGAATACTGTGCTTTGTTTAAATTGGCTGATCTTAATGAATCCAGTTCATTTTTCCATGTAAATGCAGTCTGCTGTTTTCTTTTTTCACACTTCTCACTCTGAGAAAAGGTCTTATCTTCATTTTCCAACAAAGCTTGATCTTGAAGTGGGGGTAGAATCACATTCACCACCCCCTTATTTCTTTAAAAGATAAATAAAAGATAAATTTATCTGGCTAAATTACTTTTTTTGTAGTATTGAGTTGACATTTAGGATTGCTTTTTATCATGCTTCCAATTGTGTGTTGAGGTGAGGTGGTATGAACAACGTGGTTTATGTTCACTGTATGTCTTAGAGTATGGAAAGGGCTAGTCGGAGGACATTCAAAATAACTTTAGTGGCGTTAAACAGCACATTTTAAACCAGGAATGATGGACAAAGTAGAATCATCTCGGTTATATTAACTGTAAGCAGGAGAATCCTAAATGTTCTCATTTATGTGTTAAGATTTTCATCTTATTTAATACATAAGAAAAGAAAAATGTTTTCTGGTTACTTCCTTTGAAGAGTCAATCTGAATTCTTTTTTTTACCTTGCAAATGTTAACTCTGACCCATTGTTTTGTTTTGTCTTTTTTCTGCCACTCTGCATTTGGAATTCAAAGTGGTATTATAGTTATCACTTCATTTGGAATTTTGGGGGATTTGTGTTCTTAAAAATATACTTTCTCAAGAATATTTTCTGGTTTCTGAAGTTGTAGGAGTGAAAAGTAATAAAAATATTTGGTGTTTTCTCTATGAGATTTTTCAGCATCTTATTAAAACCCCTTCATTCTAAATCACCATAGAGAACGGTTTGTTTCTTCCCAAAACTACTTGATGAAAAGAAATAATTTGTGCCTGGCACAGGTCTGTACTGTCCTCTCGTGGACAGTTTGCACAGCTGCTGACCTTGACCCCCTTTTTCAAAAAGAGCAACCTCTGCTCTGGACTACTAACAAGCACTATTGCTAGCTCATTTCCATAGTCTTCTAGCTATGGAGGAGATGGGACAGTTAGGTCATGTTTGAGTTGTATTCAGTTTGTTGAGGCTGTTAGGTTATTTTAACTTATGTTTCTGTGAGGAAGATAAGACTAACCTTTTTAAGCATGTTAATAGTCTTGAGTGCATTTGATGAAAGGGAAAACATCTTACCACCTCCGTGATGGTCCTCTAGAAAATTCTGAGGTCAGGGTTTCACTCTGTAGCTCCAATTTTGTACTTTTCACCTGTGCTCTACATAGCATATATTATTGAAGAGCCAATTGTTCACACAGCTGTGAAGCTGACAACATCTGTTCTGCTTTTCAGTAGTCTATAAAGGTAAGATGAAGTTATATGCTCAGTCACATAGCTAGAGAATGGAGAAGCTACAATTCTAATCCAGACTGTTGGATTCCAAAGTACAGTTTATTTTTAAAGCAAGGGATGAAGAAGGCAAAGTGGGCCTAAATAATACTGAAACATATGGGGAGGGGTGGCTCTGAACATTTGTATATTGAAGTTTATTAAAAAGCAGAGAGGTAAAATACACAATGCTTTGAACCTAGCTACTGGTTGAACTTAGAATGCTGAACAGTGATATAGCAATGATATTTCTCTTATTCTCTAAAATGCACATTTTAAAGCTGTTGAACACAGGGGTGGGGAACTTAGGCTCTTTGTTTGCTGTCGTTGACCCTCCCCCCCTTGCTTCTGGATAGGTAGTGTGACTTCTTTGTGAAAGATCAAGTCACCCACCTCCCAGAATTTTGGTTAGGATTAAGTCCTGTAGTGTGGATCATTGGTTCTCAAGTCTAGCAGTTTTACTGTCCTGTAGTCATTTGGCAATGTTAGGAGACATTTTTGAATGTCATGGCTGGGGTAGATGGGTGCTAGTGCCATTTAATAGTTGGAAACCAAGGATGCATGTATATATTTTATAAAGCACATGATAGCTTTCCAAAACATATAATTATCTGGTCCCAAATGTCAAATAATGAACTTCAGATCAACGCTCATGTTGATCAAAAGCCTGGTAACATCTCCCATATGGACTTGTTATTAATTCACAACCAGATACAGTGTCAGGAGCTTTACTACATATTTCAACTCTATTCCAAAAACCTACAGTTGAAATGATGGGAGATTCAATGCAAACTGTGCTGCTTAAGGTGATGGAGTGCTGAAAGCAAAGCTAAGATGTGGGCTATAACCTATTACAAATCAGAGACATTCTGCAGGGAAAAAGGAGGGATTGGGGTCAAGACTGGGGTGGGAAGAGCAGAAGGGACTGTAGTGATAGTACACGGCTGAAGTGATGATGGAAATTCTATGGGGACTACACTAGAAAAGAAAACAAACTTGTAAGAAAAAGAAAAATAAAAAATTAAAAATAAATAAAATAAAACCTATATAGCTCTAAAGCATTTCAGATGAGTATGCTTTTTCCTAGTTTGACTACTGTCATTGACTCTATTCTGTATAGACTCTTTACAGTAGATATTTGGAAGAATGAATGATCATAGGCTTTTAAAGTTAGTTTTTGTAGCACCATGAGCTGGCTCTTGCCCACTTCACCATGTTTCTGTCCATTTACAAAGCTCATATGGTCAGTTAAGATGTTGATATTCTGGCCATGACTTTCTCTCTGCTTCTTCCTACTGCCTACCCAGACCAGACTTCCAGACCACTGACAAAATGTTAACATTTGCTATCACCCCTGTAGTAGAGAAGCAGGTCTGGCAGCACTTTGAACAATTCTCTGCCTCCACTGGTTATTAAAATTGTCACCAGAAAGAAGCAGGTCAAAGAGAACTACCCCTGAAGAGACACTTCAGTGAGAAACAAAAGCTGGGTGTTTTTTTACAGATATATTCCCCTGGACACCATTGCCTCAAGAGATAATGAGATAATGATCGTATGGGGTCACCAGCACCCCAAAACTAAGTATGAAACCTAATTTTGTGTGGTAAGTAGCCATATAGAGTTCTGGGGCCCACTAGGTCATTTACTCAGAATATTCCTTCATATATGTGGACAAATGGAAAACAATAAAGGGGAAGGGTTATTACTGAGCCTATAGCTATCTCGAAGAGAGTACAAGAAAACCTCAAGTAAATCTTAATGTAGATTAGCAATTGTGGATTTCAATTACCTCAAAGTGGTAGAGCCTTCTTATATTGTATTTCATCAAGATAGGAATTATGAAGTGCTCGCACTAATTTTCTGAAATCGCAAGGGGTGGAGTGAAGACTTGTAAGAGTCTGTTACAGTAAGTAACACTATTCTACAGGGAGTAGATTGTTACAGTCAACATTACATTTCCATATCTACAGTGTGAATTAAGTATTGATTTTTGGAGAGCAGGGATATAGAGTGTGGTTCACTTTAAAATGACAATGAATGTAAATTAATCATTTTGGATTCAGAAATATCTTTGAGTGTTTCATAAATTTTTGTGCAGAGAAAGAAGTAAGTTCCTTAAGGGTTAGATCTCAGTACTCTGATATTGAGAAGCACAATATTTTAACGAAGAGGGATATTTATCTGTTTGTTTGCATAAAAGGAAGAATATCATAAAACGAATCCTATTGGTTGTTGGTCATGGGTGGGAATGAGGGATTCAGATAAACTGTACCTCCTGTCACAAAAATGCATACTTATGTATCAGTGTTGAGATAAACCAGTTAAGTATATTAAGAGGTTCACAAAATCAACTGGAAACATAGATACAGGTACTGAGTGTGTGTCTGTAACATACTCATTACATTTAATATTGCTAATATGATATATGTCATCCATGTGACAAATTATGAATATATTACATATATACTCTACAATAAATATATAATAACATAACGTATAACATACATAAGAAATAGACTTTGCTTAAATATATGTAATATATTAATATAACTATAATGTATATAGCATATACATGTTTATTGTGTATTACTGCAGGATATTGGGTTTATATAATGTTCCTGGCATGGCATGCAAGGTCAATAAAGCTATGTTCTAAATTTGGAATCGATGATTACATTGCTGTAATTCTCTGTGTGAACAATAAAGTACATCTTGTCATGTCCTTAAGTTAAACCTAGCACGAGCTGTGTTTGGCATGTTATATAAAACCTAAAATTTGAGGGGGTGTACCATACACAGTTACAACACTTTTATTAGTCTGTAAATTAGTAACATGTCTAATGGTTGCTCTTACGTGGTTCATGCCTTTCCACCATTCAGCTTGTCACTGTTCCATGCATTTTGTTGTCTTGTCGGAGGCCTTTGAAACTGCCCAGATAATTTTTACCTAACAAACATGATAATCTTTGCTGGTGTTTTGCATTTGTCTTGTTTCTCATTTTTTTTCCTTGTGACCAGTTTCTTTTCATTATTATTTTTAAAATTGAGTTGAGATTGCATTATAACATTATGCAAGTTTCAGGTGTGCATCATTAAAAGTCAACATGTATATGTACTACATTGTTTATCACTGAAAGTCAAATTCTATCCTTCATGATAAAATCAACCCCTTTTACCTGATTTACCTATTCTTTCTCTGGCAACAATTAATAAATCTTACTGTCTGAAGTTTGTTTTTGTTTTACTTAACTCATTTGTTTTCATTCTCTGTAACCACATGTAAGTGAAATCATACAGTGCTTTTTTTGGGGTCTGACTTAGTTTACTGAGCATAATACTCTCTAAGTTCATCTGCATTGTTGCAAATGGTAGGATTTTACCCTTTCATATAATTAAATAGTATTCTCTCTGTGTGTGCATACAGGGGTGTCATACCTTCTTTATTAATATTCACCTTGAACCTCTTCTGATATGTTCATTGCTTTGTGATTTGTGTGTTCACATCCTGGAAAAGATGTAATTGTTAGGATTTGGTTTGGAGTTGCAGTTTAACTCAATTTCTGTTATGAATCCTGAAATTAAAATATGAACATTTTTGTTTCATATTATCTATAATTATCTAGGTTAAAGCATGTGATTAACAACTTCATCTAACAGTCAAAAAGGAATCATACATATAATATATTTCCTTTTCAGTTTCTCCTCCAGTAAAAAAAATGATAAGGAATAGAATATGTGAACAGTTTCGCACTAGGGGTATATATTCCTGGAGATTAACAATGGTATATTAAAATTCTTGAGGCATCGTATGAAAAAGAAAACTTCAAGTTTTATTTAGCTCTACTTTGTTCCCAAATTTATTTAATATCAGTCTAACCCTGACTACTGATTTCAGATGATGCAGTCATTCCACTGAAAACATTTTAGAAATTGCTGAAGATGATATGTTATCTTCACTTGGAATTGGATGGGACGATTACTGCAGGAAAGGCAGGGGGACATCAGAGTACTGCCTTGTCCCCAAAGGCTGTTAAAATTCTGCATTTTTTCACTCATCTGTGAACCAACATTAAATCTATCAAGTGATAAATGTTGCCTTAAAATAATTATTGTTTTTATTATGTAAATGACTCCCATAACTCAAAGACATTTCCTCAGTGCACTTTAATTGTCATTGAGTTACTGTGAAATTCCAATCAAGTAGGGGCTGGTGGGATGGGGCTAAAAAGAGGACACAGGCTGCAGGGCACTGCCATGTACTCACCCAGCTAGAAAAGGGTAATGAAGATAGATTTTCTGAGTGCTTGCATGTCCTAAGGGGCTATCAGTCCTTGGGTTGGTGGGGAATGCATTTATTATTCTTTCTTTGATACCACTGAATTATTATATGTGGTGGTAATTGTGGCAGTGGACACTCATTTCAGCCAGAACATTTAAGTGTGAAACATAATATGATTTTCTTTGTTTGTCTTTAACTTAGTTGGAGCCTTATTACCCCCTCAAGGTCCCACATTTTTTTCTCTGCATCCACCTATTCCTCAGTGATCAGTTCGCTCTAGTCACTACTTAGAAGGCTCTTATTACTGATGGGCTAGCTGGCAACCCTCTCTACAACTGTGCCTTGCTCTGTCCTTTGAGATGTTTGCCCACTGTATGCAACACTCAGACTTCCAGAATGTGCTCAGTAGCTGTGAAATCCATGGCAGCCACTTTCTCTTTGGGGAAGGGAGATATAGTGTCTGTCTGTCTCTTTCCTTCCCTCTCCCTCCCCCCCACCCCTTCTTCTCTCTTCAATGCCAATTTCTTTCCATTTTGTTCCATGAAATAGAAGAAGCAGTTTTTTTTTTTTTTTTCTTTTGAGCTAGGAAATATGTGTTAAGGGATGAATGTCCCCTCTCAGAAGCATCCAACAGAACATTCTTGCCTTTTCAGTGGACCACACACAAAATCTAGAGACATGTCAAGCTATGTTCATTTAAAAAAAAAAGTCTTTTTATTACCTTCTCCTAATCTCTGTGATTCTATAAACAAAATATAATTCTTCAGCATGTCTCTCCCATCACTCAAACCCACATGAGCATGGGTACTCGGACCCAAATGCCATCCTTCAGAAGGATGGTCATACTGAAAACCTTCCAGGAATATGAGAACAAAGACAATTTTTGAGAGTCCTCGCAGTTCCAGTTAGGAGCCTACCTCCTGGCAGATTTCTAACTTTTTCCTTTGCTTCTTGTGCTTCCTTCACAGACCAGAGTGGTCATAATGAATAGCCTGAAAGCACACCTTCCAGCACTTCACTTCTTACCTGTTTTCCTGGGTGTCTAAGAGTATAATCAGGTCAACCAGCTCTAAGAGACCACATTTACTCTCTTCATTCTTTCTGCCAATTTTTTTAAAATATCCAGGGGACTTTGAACATACTTTTAAAAATTAGTCCACTTTGCAAGACTGCTTTGAGGACTGTATGACATGGCTTTTACGAAGAGACAAGCATAGATCACCATATGATGCCACAGTTACTGTGCTGAACCTGTGTCTGCCACAGTGAGACTAACTCCTACATTTCAGTTTTATGAGCCATCGCCTGGGATAATGGGCTCTGATATGTAGTTCTCATTTGTTTCAATTTTCTGGGAAAAAGATAATAGCTTCTTAATTTCTAAGTGATGTTTCTGAATAAGTCAGGGCATTCCAATCAGTTATGTCTGCAATCAAAAGTATTTCTTTGAACTTGAGTATTGCCGCACATTGACATGCTAATCATAAGAAGTTGTAAGCCCCATTCCTAAGGGCCCCCCATTATGGGGTCTGGCATGAAAAGGCCCAAAGAACAACAAAGAATAATGGCTATTACAAGTGGAGTTGTAAAAAACTATATAGTATTTAAGAATTCTGTTGGACATCATGTTGGGTGTTTCTTTTGGCTAAGGAAACACATAGGAAACTGTATTTCTTAAACTTTTTCATTATCTGTGTGAAACAACCCACTGGTATGAGTTTCTAATAGTGACATTACTCATTATATTCATACATGATTTTGCTTTCTACAATGATGTTTGTTTCAGCTTCAGTGTGACACCATGTACCAAACCTTGGGTGAGTGCACAGGGTAGAGGAGTGAACATACCTATGTGCTTCTGTCATCACAATATTTAGAGTGAAGTGGGGAGGATAAGTATTCAATAAGGTCTTTATATCAGTCCCATGTCAGAAATATGGGGTGCAAATATTTTCTCCCGTTTAGTAGTGTCTCTTTATGTTAGTTATGGTTTCTTTCACTGTGCAGAATTAGTGATGTAGTCCTTAGTTTTTATAGTATCTTTTGTTTTCCTTGTTAGCTGGGACAGATCCACAAATATATCACTAAGCTTATGTCATAGAGTGTATTGCTTGTTTTCGTCTATAGAATTCATACTTTCAGGTCTTACAGCTAAGTGTTTTATCCATATTTAGTTGACTTGTTTAAGGACGTAAACCAATGTTCTTATTTTTTTTTAGGATTTATTTATTTATGCATGCAAGAACTGAGGTACAGACCAGAGGTGTGGGGATGAGAGGATTCACCAGAAACAGAGTGGGGAACAGAACAGGCAGATTGACTGAAGTACACTGCTGAGAGGAGCAGTAGGCTAGTCAGGAAAGGTCTGCACCATGTGGGCCACCTCCCTGCCCGGGTATCGAACTTGTGCTGCAGTGGCTGCAGATGGTTCGCAGTGTGGTGCTTATCTCCTTGCGCCACCAGGGAGGCCCCTAAACCAATGGTATTTCAATAAGTTTTTAAAATGTTAAAAAAACAAGAATTATACAATAGAATTTGTAACTATAACATAATGAATGCTTTGTATATGTATCAAAGTTACTATGAAAACACAGGAAAAATTTCCCTAAGCAAGTGACTTAGGAGTTGAAGAGTGAGTAGGAATTTTGTTGGACTGGAGGGACTGGGACAATTGATAGTTAATGGTCAGTCCATGTAGGTGGTCAGGAAAGGGAAGGCACTTGAAACATTGCAGGAACTGAAAGGTGGCCAGTGATGGGGTAGCAGTGAGTGAAGATGGGTGCCCCATGTGGGTCAGGTTGCTGTGCGAATAGGATGAGACTAGATCAGATAGGCCCATGCATGGCATGTTAAAATTTTTGTTTTTAATTACTATGAAAGGACTAGGAAGCCACTGATGAACTGAGGGGGCAATTGACTGGATTGGATCTTTGTAAGTAAAGTCTTCAAGAATCTCATTAGACTATAGAGGGTAAATAGATGTTTTTAGTTGTTCCTATCAATGGAAGAAAATGTTGTGGTTATTTCCTGGTATTGATATTTTTGAGTGACTTAGAAATTATTTTGCAGATAAAAAGAGTAGTTTCTCAGTATAAAAACTGCTGTTTCAAAGCAAATGATTATTTCTTTGAATAACATTATCTGAATAACATATCTACCGAAATATTATATTGTGTTCTTTCTCACTTGTCCAGTGTACACATCTCAGCTAATAGAGATACTATAGTTTATGTAACTGTAAGAACCCTGAATTACTAAGAAAAAAAGATTATCTCAAGTTTGTTATGGTGAAATTTTTGTTGCGCAAAATATTAATATTAATTAAAATTATGCACAATATTACTATGTTCTTGAGTTGCTTTATGGTAAATAAGATGTTTTGATGTCATCCAACTCCTTTGCTTTATGTCTATTTAAAATGTTTTGTCCATAGTACCAACATGGCCTTTCCAGGGAGCTTTTAATAGACAACAATAAATAAGACTTCCTTTATACAGATTATTCATTGTACATAGCACTTTGAAGGCAGGGATAGCGCATAAAGAATTCGGCTTGCCTGCACCTGCTCTAGTTTGCTTTCTGTGTAGTAAAAAGCAGGATGTGTAGCCATCCTGAGGTGCAGTTATTGTCTATATGGTCAATACAATAAGGGAGAAAGTCCTTCAGACAAAGATAGTGCAAGATTCACTCTTTCTCTGTGTCTGGTTTACTCTTCATTGGCTTTTCTTCTTAACAGATACAAAACAGCTGAGTAAATGATTTTCTTCCGCTTCTCCAGGGAATCTAGAGGGCTTAGCTGAAGCGTTTATTGTAAGTAAAGTCAAAGTTGAATGGAGCCATATTTATAGGATGACAGCACCCCATAAATATCCCTTGACAGGTACCACAGCCCCAGGGGCTCTGGGGCATCACTTGATTTGGATCATTGAGCTGGGACCAAGGGAGTGACTAGGAGCTTTCAGAATGGTGAGGCCCTGGGCCTCCCATACCAGCTGAATTCAGAACAGAGCCCCTGCAAGAATTATTTTACCCAATGGGCATTGCAAGGCTTTATTTGTTTCAAAGATGTTGGTGCTAAGATTAGTTAAATAGTAATTTTGCAGGAAAGGTTTAGAGCTGATAGACTTGGAGTTCAGTGCCATGACGCCTCAGCTATTTACCTTGAGCTATTTCTTTGACCACATGCTTCTATATTCTCACTTGGCAAAGCAGTGCAGTATCAATAATGAACATATGGTGGTATGAGGAAGTTAGTAGATGTTCAAAAAAAAAGAGCAGCTGTTGCTATTATTTTCTTTTTTTAAAAGATTTATTTATTTATGCATACAAGAGCTGGGGTACAGGCCAGAGTTGCGGGAGGTGAGCGGATTCACCAGAGACAGAGCGGGGAGCATAACAGGCAGACGGACTGAAACACACTGCTGAGGGGAGCAGCGGGCACAGCACGAGAGGTCTGCTACACCATGTGGTCCCCTCCCTGGCCGGCAGCAGGGATCAAACTCATGCTGTAGTGGCTGCAGTTTGCTTCATAGTGTGTTGCTTAACCCACTGCGCCACCAGGGAGACCCTGTTGCTATTATTTTCATAGTTATCTTAGGAACACAAAACTTCCAATTGGTATCCAAGGCTTCCCTTGTGTGCTAACACCCTGAATCTTACTGGACATCCTGGAGCAGTTTAATCCTCATTCTTGGTCATGCAAGGGCAAGATGGATCCCATGCCACATAATAAATCATGAAGGTCACCTGGGAGCAGCTATTTACTCCAGGTGCCTGCCAAGAGACCCCAAACTTCAGTGTTAACAATCAGTTTGCTGCTTGTGTTCTGTTTTTATGTAATTTCTACCTGTTTGACCTTTCCCTTCCTTCTACCTTGGATTGCAACCACTTATACAGTCTTTATTCTTGCCTTGATGTCTTAAAATTATTGTAATGGAAAGCCATTGTGATATAGTGTAAAGATCACTGGATTGAGCATCTGGAATGGAATTGTCAATCCTGTTTTTACTCCAAATGACTGTGTGACCTTGGGCAAGTCCTACAATTTGGGCTTCATTTCCTCCTCTTAAAACTGTGGTCTGTAAGATTACCTTTCCATTCCCACTTTCTAGGTGGTTAGGGGGCTGTAAGTTTTAGTGATCTGAAAAGTTCCACTTTGTGTCCAATTGCAGTGAAGTATATGATGTTTGTGATTCTATTTTAGGCTTCAGAATTTTTTGAAAGAAGAATTCAAACCAGAAATATTGATGAACAACTTTTAAAAGATGGTGTTATGTCTGGTGTTCGCATTAGCTGACAAGTCATTTAGATAGATTTCTAATCTGTTTTGCTGTCGAGCTACTTTTAATGGATGTTCTAGCCACTGGCAACTAATAATTTGTAATCAGAAATGATAAGTAACAGAGGCACTTAGCTTTTTAGTGAGAGGCATCTGCCCACAAAGATGAAATGGACTTAAAATATGTTGTTAGGTGTCAAAGAGAAGCGGAATCAGAAAGAGAGCCCGGGATGTTAGCAGCTACGCGCATGCTTGGTTGCATAAACATTTAGTTCAAATGCTTTGCGCTGGTCTCAGGTGGAATCATGAACTATCTCTGAAAGCAAATCTTTATATTTATGAAAATGAAATTATATTTGATAGTTCTTAATTCTTGCTGTTAAATTGTTCTAAAGAGAGTTAATGGAATACTTTAGAACACATTCTTTAAGGCCACAAGTGTGCCGTTTGAAAAGAGCTTTAGTACTAATACTTTTGTTCTTTTGGTTTCTGTAAATAATGCAATGGCCTTTTTTTTTTTAAATTAAAGCTTTTCTACTTTAAATTTCTTATCTTTTTTCTGTGTTTTCATATTTTCTATGTTATATTTCTATTGATGTCTTAGCCTCACTAATGGGATGGGCTTTCTCTGAGAGTTAAAAGAGTTAGGTGACTTTGTGCATCTTCTGCTAGTGGAGGTTTTGAGTTATCGTGATAGGTTTAGAGATATCGACTTGGACACTGGCTTATCTTCTGTCGTCCATCAGTGTGCTTACCTTCAGTTTTGCCTCTCAACTTCTGTTTTGCTGTTTTCTATCTTATGAACTCTGGGAAGTCAAAGCATTAAGATTGTTAACAATTGTACACAAAATAAGGACTGAAGGAAGGATTAAACGTCCTGGGCAGGAGCAAATTTGCGTTATCTTCAGTGCACAGATTTTGAGAGAGTTAGTGGCGTATTCCCAATATCTAAGACAAGACCTGACATATATCAGGCAATGAGTAATTATTATTTTAGTAAATGGATGCTCACATGCCACTTTTATTTCATCTTCTGTGTTCTTTGATGTATTTTTATGAAGCCTGATTTCTTAAGTAATTGACTGCTGTGTCGTAGAAGTACTGCTCTAATTGTTCCATGATCAATATGTGAAAACTTTTTGAGAAGTGAACTTAACTAAGTAAATTTAAAGCTATTTCTTGAAGATGAGGCATTTTATAGGTTAAGCCAGTGTTGTTTTACATCACACTTTGTAGTTCTGAGGTTTACGAGTGCTTTGGTATAGCAGTGATCACAAATAATTTGTTCAACAAACTTATTTCTACAATTGTCTTTCATTTCACTCTTCAGCCACCCTAACCAGGTTAAAAATAAGCAATGTCAGGATAATAAAAACTGTGGTTGGCAAAAATGAATAGTAAAACAAACACCTCTTTCTGTTGCATGAATGATATTAAATCAGGGTTGCCACTCAAACACTGGTGAGTATTGTTTTAGAGCAAGGGTGAATGGCTATTCTCCCTCCCCTAGAGTTCCCTTTTTTTCTCTGTTGCTGGCATCTTAGTGAATATCACACTTATAATTCAGGCATCTTGCAGGCTGTCTTAGGCAGGATGATTTTGAGTGGGTGATACATTCATCTAAACTAATCCAGTTAAGGGTAACCTAATTAAGAGAATAAAATTTGCCAGCACTTTTCTGCTTCTAGAGGAATATTACATTAGAGTGTTCACATATTTGCACTTTCTGCAAAAACACAGACAAGAGTAAAAGGGAAATTACAGCCTTAACTTTGATCATAACCTTAGAGTTCATCAGTGCTACCCTTTCAAGTCCAAAGAACTTAGTTTTTAAGACAAAATTTTAATGTGATAATTTAAGCTGATGTAATTAAAAAGGCTTAGGAGTTTATTCCAGAGTGACTATGTTTATCTCACAGGAAGGGAAATTGCAGGTGTATTACTGTCTTATGTAATATTGGTGACACTATGTCAGTAATTAAAATTTTAATTGTACTAAATTTTGCTTTGTTATTGAGCCTTTTCTCAATTAAGAAATATTAAATTGATGTTTTGTTTGAAAACATGGGTTCTTTTCTATTTCTTTAGATTATTTTTCTCAGATATATAGATATAGTCTGAATATGATTTATACGTATCGCAGATTTAAAGGTGATATTTTTTGTTCTTTATGCATCTATTCAATTTTTAAGTTTGTGTTCCATTTCTGAGCTTGGCCAAAGGATGTAAGAATTCTCAAATGGAAGGTCACATTTTACTTCAGTATGCATGTTTGTTTGAAATGGCAAAGCCCCTAAAACTATATGATTTCACGTGTGTGTGTGTTAGCGTGTTTAAAGTTCACAGACGAACACTACTGCATCCATCATTTTCTCCTCTTGTCTGAAAAATGCAAATTGTTCTTGGTCAGTTGCTTAGAGGTCTTGTCTCCATCTCATATGTCTTGTTTGCAGTTTATTTTGCACTTATTCCAAGTGTACACAGTTCACTTTGCATTTACTTGTTACTTACATATTTTTCAGTTGTCTGCAAAATTTGAACATGAAGAAGAACTATTCTCCCTTGACTATGCCTTCTTGAAAGCACTGGCTAATGTTTATAAACATCCATGTGCCCTTCCTTGTGAACGCCTCTGTTCTAAACTTCTAGGCTTAGGAGCAGGAAATCTTTATATACATACCACCTTACTCTACTCATATCCAGAGGAATATTAACTAGCAAATAGAAGCATCATAGCTAAGCTAAGAAACAGATACACTTTATTGTTTTAGAATTGCACCTACCAATGCATACCTGGAAAAGACTTTTTTAATGGAAGAGATTTTTTTTTTCCACTGATAAATGACAGGGCTTGAGCCCTAGCTTGAAGTTTCACAGTTCTGGATCCCACTCTAATTACCTTGTGCAAACTGTGTGACCATGTGTGTGCTCTGTAAGTTCTCTTGGCTTCTTTATTCCCTGAGCAATAAAATGAGCATGCTCGTCCCACCTCATGGACTTTTGTAAGGAAAGGGAAAAAAAACATTTGACAAATCACCAGTGGTATACTATAAACAGACTCTGTGTTAAAAAAATAAAATAAATCTCTGATTTGTGTTGATTTGTAGTGTGGTATAAATGTTCCCACTATGAACGATTTTAAATCAACTGTGATTGATTTAACAAGCACCTGGAAAAATTCCTGAATATTAAGTAGTTCCAAGGTACCAGTCAGGCCAAGCACACCAGCTACCATTTTTCAATAAATGTAGTAACTAGATCTTAAACCTTATGTTTTGTCTTCCACTGACCTAAGAAAAATTTTGCTCTTTGGTCAAGTTTTATGTCGGTAGAAGATGTGAAAGCCTAGAAAAGAATAGTAGTTTATAAGAGTCAAAATATTAATAATTTCAAATAACATAAAAGAGCTACCTTACTGATTTTGGAGATATGTGAGAAAAATGATAAGAAAACATTTTAATAATAAGGCTATGTATTAGTCATATGCCTTAAAAGTTTGTCACTTTGAAAGTGAGTTAAATTTATTTATTTTTTGATGAACTAAATTTATGTTAAATTTTTTTGAGATTGGTTAGAAATAACTCAGCTTTTCTGGCTCTGCTTTCTTTAATCCACACAAAAAGTTCTCTGTGGAAAATATATATTTGCTACCTACATAAGAAAGAAAAACTGAGTTGTTATTTTAAGACCTGATGCTTTATCAAAAAACTTCCTTCAATATTACCTTATAGTTTTTATTTCTTTCAAGTGTGATTTTAGATTTGAAAAGTTTGTCACAATCATGCATTTTTTGAGATATAACTTTATCAAGTAACATGGTGATTATTTTTGTTCAGAATTAAAATTTGCATGAATTGTCTGATGTTATAAACAAGCAATGACATTATTTAGAGTGAAACAACTCCAGACATCTGTACATGTGGAGTGTGCAAGTAACTTTCATATTAACAATGAACATCTCAGTTCACAACATACAATGTTGTGGATGGTGTAGAAGAAATCACCGGAGTGAATTTAGTGGAGCTGAGAGCCTCACTTCCCATGTGCATTTAATACACCATGCACAGTCAGTGTAGGGACAACACACTTGGGGAAATGACTTACCCCATTGAAACTCCTTGGCCATTTAAGCAGGAGTCTCTAACATTTGAGCCCTCAAAAGAGGCGAGGATGTTTCTGTATTAATCTCACCTATAATGCCTGAAGTCACTGTAGCTAACATGGTAATGCCTTGAACACCAAGTTTACCTATTGAGAACATGACAGTGGGGTTGGCTGTACATCAGAACCCAAACTGCCATTGTCCTGCTATGTGAGACATGCTTAGTGTGCCATGTAGTTCCAAATGCAAATACCTGTTTCTCCAGGGATGCAAATGTCCCTTCCTAAATGCATGTGACTGTGTACACATCACTGTTCCTAGAAATATAATGGATATGCATGAAAATATATTTCATGAAGTAATTAAAATGGGATTTGGGGTATTTTATCAGATTTTGGGAAAGCAAGATCATATTATCTTTCTTTTCACTGTATAAATTAATAATGCTTTTCAGGGTATAGATTGCCTTTATGGTAATTACAATTCTAGTATGGGGCAAAAGTTATAGGGATAAGCTAGTAAATATTTTTCAGATTCATATAACATATTCAAGTTAAATAGAAAGGAGGACACTATTTTTCATTGACACAAAATATGATTACTTCTTTTTCTTGTGGAAAGATCTGCGATCAGTATTCTGGATAAAACCAGTAGGTATGTCTATATAATTGAGGCACATGCATGGAGAAATATCCATAGGATGGATGCTCTGTCATCTGTCTGTTTCTTTCCCACAAAAGCTAATTAACTAATTAAATGAGTCAAGGTAATATGCTCTAATGTTGGAATGCTTTACCTGTGCTTGATAACTATCAGAAATGAAAATGGGTATATTTCAAGGATTGTAGGGACAAAATTTCCCTAAGCAATTTAGTGCTGCTGGTTCTTTTATTATCTTGCTTTTCCCTCCTGTATCCGATTTTGTTCTCATGCAATTCATTCTGCAAGCAAAAACCAAAACAGAGCTTCATTTAGAAAATGAAATACATTCAGGGTACTTTGTCAGCTTATTTTTTAAAAACATATTTCTCTTCTGAGCTACTTAGGGAATGATCGGAAGGGATGGAAATATGAAAAATCCTACTTTATTAAAACCCTGGATTTAGGGCTTTTCTTTTAGATGAAACACTGTCTAACTAGAAATTATTAATATTGAGTTAGATATATAGGTTTTGGAACATAATAATTATAATAATACCAATCATTTATTAAATGTGCATTGTTTACTTGGCACCACCATAGATCACTGATCCTCAGAACAGCTCTACAAGTTGGTGCTTTTATTATCTACTCCCACATGTAAGTAAGACTTGTGGAAAGAAGTTGTAATTTGTGCAAGTTTATGCTATTGTTAAGGGATGGAATGGGGATTTGAGCTAAGGCCAAGTGATGTAGAGGTCACATCTTGAACACTCAATTATATTGTCCACTGAAATTCATATCCTCACAGGTTGTGTTGAAAAAATGCGCTGATAGCCCCCCTTCTGTTTTATATGGATGGCAGCATGAAATCTCTGAGTCATTGACACCCTGTTTTTCTGCCTATAGGCCCCTGGGGAAGGTGTACAGGAGACTGTGGGCCAGGAGGGGTCCAGACTCGGGCTCTGTGGTGTTTCCATTTTGAAGGGTGGACAAGTCACCTGTCCAACTGCGATGAGAACAACAGGCCTCCAAAGGAAAGAAGCTGCTTCCGCGTGTGTGACTGGCACAACGACCTCTTCCAGTGGGAGGTGTCCGACTGGCACCACTGCATACTTGTTCCTTCCGCTCACGGCCACGCCAAACCCAGGACTGCGGAGTGTGTGACCGCGCAGCACGGGCTGCAGCACAGGACCGTGCGCTGTCTTCAGAAGTTGAACAGAACCATGGTTGCAAATGAAATTTGTGAACACTTTGCCCCACAACCACCCACTGAGCAAGCTTGCCTCATTCCTTGCCCCCGGGATTGTGTGGTATCAGAGTTCTCACAATGGTCCAAGTGTAGCAAAGGATGTGGTAAGCAAGTGCAGCACAGAACTCGCGAGGCCATCGCCCCCCCTCTCTATGGAGGGTCGCAGTGTCCCAATCTGACTGAGTCAAGAACTTGTGATGTTCCTGTTTCCTGTCCTCTTGAGGAAGAGGAATATACATTTAGCCTTAAAGTTGGACCATGGAGTAAGTGTAGACTGCCTCCTCTTAAAGAAGTTAACCTAAGTGGAAGAACTGTCCTGGATTTTAGTTCTGATTCTAAGGAGCGAGTCACCTTTAAACATCAAAGTTACAAGCCCCATCACCACTCCAAGCCCTGGGAAGTAGAGATAGGTTTTCAAACCCGGCAGGTTTGGTGTACAAGAAGTGACGGGAAAAATGCTATGCTAAGGTAGGAGGCCTTTCAATCTTTGTTTAACCTAAAATATTTTGTGGTGAGATTTTGTAAAGCTTCTATATGATTTTCTGCAGAGGGAAAATTATAAGTTTAGGGTTTGGGTTTCCAGAATTATCATTTGGGAATTTTTTAATTTTAGTTATTTATACCTCGAGTATAAACCAGGGAAGGATCTGAAGCCTTGAAAAATTATGTGTGGCACGTTACAGGAGAAGTCATATATTTCCACATTTTATAAAAATAGCAAGCAATTTTTAAAAGGTCCTTTGTTACTGAAGTAATGAAAAACGAGTCTTTCTTTAGAATGATAGAAATTCAGATACACTCTTATTTTGAGTAGAAAGTACATAAATATTGCGTTTCCAAATGTTTAATTTTTTAAAATTATTTTTGTTTTTTTCTATTTACTTTTGTTTGCAGGATTAAATAGATTCTTTTACACCGGAGTTATAGATGAGTTCATAGTAGCAAGGGTACCTTTAAATTTATCCAAGAAAGACTGGGGACACTTGGTGGGGAGGGGAAGGGGAGGATTGAGGGAAGATGGGAGCTCCAGGGACTGAGGTGATGGTGCACTGGTGAGATGGTGATGGGGAATACATGGGGATTACAATTAATGGCAAGTATATGTAAATTTTAAAAAATTATATTAATGAAAAAAAGAAAAAAAATAAATTTATCCAAGAATGTTTTCTTGGGCAAAGGTCTGATAAAAATGCTAACTTGAATAGCAGTAATTAGAACTGCATATTCTTAGAAGCCATGCACTAAAATTTTTAAAAGCAATTAGTCTACATTTCAAAATTATTTGTAATTATTTTATTGTACTTTGTAATATAAAATAGCATACTTTAAAGTCATAGAAATATATTTAAGGTCAAATTTAATTGTTCCCCAATAGGTCTTAAATAGAGGCATTAGTATATTACCAAAATGCTTCTTAATAGTACATAAATTACCAAACAATGAAACACTCATCTTTAAGAATAGTCATTATTATCAGTTGGTTTTTTTCTCAGGATTCACCATTGATGGCAAAATTTCAAAAGAATACCTCTCCTATTCATGAACAGATCAATGTGATGATTGTTTTTGTGTTTTCATTTGACTTCACACATGTTTTGCATTTGCTGTTTATTCTAATTTATGCTGCATATAATAGGAAGGTATATTGAAGAGTTATTTTCTTTTGCTTACTTCTGTGCAGCCCAAAGGATTAAGAAGATAATTTGGGTGATTATTGCTTGAATATGTATATGAGATTCTGCATAAACAATATTCCATACTGTTTTTGCTGCAGTGAACATTATATAGCATATTTGCATTTTTAGTTTGCTGGTTTTTACTATGTTCTTTACTTTTTAAGTTAATATACTAAATTATTAGTGCTATTTCTGGCATATAGGAGAATTGAGTGGAAGATATAGTTTCCATAAGTCCTCTTAACTCTCACCCTCTACACTCACAAAGCTTATCACTCCTCTTGCATTATTGTGGTACATTTATTAAAATTGATGAGCAGTATCTGTTGACACATTTCTCTGGTTCATAATTTAATTAGAGTTCATTCTGTGTTGTCCATTCGATGGGTTTGGACAAACGTATAATGACCTGTTGCCACCATTTCTGTATCATGCATCATAGTTTCATTACTCTCCAAATTCCCTATATTTCAACCATTAACCCTTCTCTTCTCCCCAATCCCTGGCAATCAGTGATCTTTTTTACTGCATCAATAGTTTTGCCTTTTTCAAAATATTATATATTTAAAAAATATAATATGTAGCTCTTTTGATTGGCTTCTTCTAATTAGCATTATGTTTTTAAGGTTCCGCCATAATTATTCACACCTAATAGGTCATTTTCTTTTTCTTACTGAATAGTATCCTGTTGTGTAGATGTTGACAGTTTATTCACTTATCAAGGGACATCTTGTTTCTAAGTTTGACAATTATAAATAAAACTGTTCTAAACATTCATGTACAGATATTTACATGGACATACATCTTCAACACATTTGGTAAATGCAAAGGGACATGATTGCTGGATATTATGGCATGTTTAGATTGGTAAGAAACTGCTAAATTGTATTCCAAAGTGGCTTTATCATTCCCACCAACAAGCAATGAAAATGCCTGTGGCTCTAAACCTGGTGAGTGTTGGTGTCACTAGTATTCTGGAGTTTGCAAAGTGTATAAATGATATCTCACTGTTTGGATTAGCAGTCCCTTAAGGACATGTGATATTGAGCATCTTTTCACACGCTTATATACCATTTGTATATCTTGCTTTGTAAAGTGTCTGCTCATATCTCTTGCCAATTAGTTGATTTGTTTGTTATCTTATTTGCTGAGCTTTTAATGTTTTTATACACTTGGGATTCCATTCCTTTATTTGATATGTGTTTTGAAAATATTTTCTCCCAATCCATGACCTTTCATTTCATTCTTTTTTACATTCCCTTTGATAAGTAAGGTTTTTGATAAAGGTAATGCTGTCCAATTAATCATCATTTCTTTCATTAACTATTCTTTGGTTTTCCATCTAAAATAATTTTACCAAATCCAAGGTAAACTAGATATTCTCCTATATTACCTGCTAAGAGTTTTGTACTTTTTGCATTTTACTTTTAGATACATGATTTATTTAATTAATTTAAAGTAATATTGGTTTACAAACTTTATATGATTTAGAGTACAGATTCATACCTCTTCAGATATATGTTGCCACTCTGTGTTTAAAACTGTCTAAAACCCATCATGCTCCACCATAGTCCATTTTGAGTTAGTTTATGTGAATGTTATAAGGTCTGTGTCTGGATACATTTTTGTGCATATGGGTTTCCCCATTTGCAGTTCTCTTGCCATTTGTTAAAAAGACTACTCTTTCCCCATTGAATTGTGTTTTTTCCTTTGTCAAAGATCAGAGAACTATATTTGTGTGGATCTCTTTCTAGGCTCTTTGTTTTTATTCCACTGATCTATTTATCCATTCTTTCCATTAGACATTGTCTTACATATTGAAATTTTGTATCTTATGTCCTGAAGTTGTGTAGTCTCAGTCCATGTATTTAGTATTTAGTCCTAGCTCCTTAGTATTGTGTTGACTATTCTGCATCATTTGTCTTTTCATATGAACTTTAGAATCATACGAACTCATAGAATCCCATGAGATAATTTGTCAGATTTTGATTGAGATTGCTTGTAATATGTAGATCAATTTAGGAAGAATTTGTGTGTCAATAATATTAAGTCTTCCTATCTACCATATATCTGGGCTATCTCTCCTTTTATTATTTTTACTGTTTAGTAATTCTTGAAATTTTTCAAATGTACACTATTTTGTTATAGTAATACTTAAGTATTCATTTTAATATAAATGTAATATATATATGTATTTCTGTTTTTCATTTCAAATTCTAATTTTTCATTGCTGCTATGCCAGAAAGCAATTTGTTTTTTCATATATTAACCTTATGTCTTAACAGTCTTCTTATAATAACTTTTTTTTTCCCAGAGAATTTTGTTATTATTTATGTTGATAATTTTTGGCTCTCTTCTCAAATAAGTATATTATTTTCAAACAAAAGTAGTTTCATTCCTTCCTGTCCAAGCTATATAGGCTTCATTTCCTTTTCTTGTTTTATTGCAATAGCTAAAATATCCAGTATGAGTCAGATAGGAATGATGAGAAGGTATGTCCTTGTCTTGTTCCTGATCTTAGCTGCAAAACATTTAGTTTCTCATCAGTAATGATGTACGATGCTAACAATAGATTTTTGGTAGGTGTTCTTTATCAAGTTGAGGGAGTGCCCTCTATTATTAGTTTATTGAGAATTTTTATCAAACAAGTATCTGTAGTGATTTTGCCAGGTTATTTTATGCATGCTTAGAGATGATTATATGATTTTTCTTCTTTTGTTTTTTATATGATAGGTTGCATTGGTACGTATTCAAAGGCTGGTCTAATTTTGCATACCTGGAGTCCTGGAATGAATCATACTTGGCTATGATATAATATATTTTGGGATATGATTTGCTACTACTTTTTGAGGAGTTTTGCATATATGTTCCTGATAGATTCTGAGATATTAGTGTTAATTTTACATTCTCATAATGTCCTTGGTTTTGGTATTAGGGTAATGCTGGCCTCATACACTGTTTTGAAAGAGATTATAGAAAATTGATATAACAATATTCTTGAATGTAGGTAGAGTTGAACAGTGGACCTATTCAGGCCCCATGGTTTCTGTTTTGACAGGTTATTAATTATTGATTCAATTTCTTTATTAGTTGAAAACCTAATCATATTTTAGATTTCTCCTTCTATGTTTTAGCAGATTGTATCTTTTAAGGAATTGGTAATTTCACCTGAGTTACCATATTGGTGGGCATAGATTTATTCACAGTATTTCTTTACTCTTCTTTTAATGTCTGATGAATCATTAGTGATGACCTCTCTTTGACTGCTGATATTACTAGTATTTTGTGTTTTCTTTTTTGTTAGTTAACTTGACTAGTAGGTTATCAATTTTACTGATCTTTGCAAAGAACCAACTCTTACTTTCAGTTACTTTATCTCTTTTTCTCTTTTAAATTTTATTGATTACCTCAAATTTTATAACTTTCAAACTGTTTGCTTTCATTTATTTGATGTTATTTCTCTGTTTCCTAAGGTAGAAGTGTAAGTTATTGGTTTCAGGTGTTTTTTTCTCTTCTGATGTGTGAACTCAGTGTCATAATTTTTTTCTAAGTTCTGCTTCCATTGCATTCCACAAATTTCAATAAGTTGTGTTTTTATTTCAATTTAACTCAATATATTGTGTAATTTCTCTTGATATTTCTTCTTTGATCATGTGTTATTTATAAGTGTGCTGTTTTATCTTCAAGTATTTGTGAATTTTTCTATCCAGGTTTCTGTTATTGATTTATAGTTTAACCCCCATTGTATTTTGAAAGCATACATTCTATGAATTCTGTAATTGTGGATTTGTTAAAGTGTATTTTATAGTAAGGGAATTTTATTTGTCTTAATGTTCTGTGAAAGTTTGCAAAATATGCATATTTTGCTATTATTACATAAAATATTCTATAAATGTCAATTATATACAGTTGATTGATGGTGCTGTTCAGTTCAACTATATCCTTACTGATTTTCTGCCTGCTGTCACTGTCCATTAATGACAGAGGGCTGCTGATGTCTCCAACTTTATATTCTGTCTTTCTTTGCTATTCTATTAACCTTCACCTTATATATTTTGATGCTCTTTTGTTAGACACATAAATATCAAGGATTGCTATGCCTTGGAAAATTGAGCCTTTTATTATTAAAAACAATATCTTTACCCTTTATAATTTTCCTTCCTCTGAAATCTACTTTGTATAGAAAAACTGCTCCAACTTTCTTTTCATTGGTGTTAGCATATCTTTAACTAGCCCTTTAATTTTTAATTGACAGATGGCTTTATATTTAAAGTGAATTTCTTATAGATAACTATAGTTGGATCTTGTTTATTTGTTGTCTCTGATAGTCTTTGTTTTTTAACTGGTTCATTTATATCAATTGATACTCAGTAGTGAAGGGTAAAATTAAACTTTTTGTGATGAACTTAATGTGGTATATATACATGTTGATTCTCAGTGATGCATACCTGAAACATGTATATATATATAATATTCTTAATGCAGTGTGAATTCAGTAAAGAATAAACTGATAATTGATGTAATTCTATTAATATCTATCAGACTTATATATTCTTTTCATTTATTGTCCTTTTTCTTTGTTCATTTTTACTTATTTTTCTGTCTCTTCAGTGTCATTGCAACATTTTATATTGTCATTTTCCTCTTTGCAAATCTGCTGTAATTGTTTTTTTAAAGGCTTTTGAGTGGTTATCCTCGAGTTTCCTTTTAAGTTCATGATTAGTCCAATCCAATAATACTATACTACTTCCACATAGTGTAAGTACCTTATAAAAACAGTATTTTCAAATGCTTTTTCCTGTCACTTACAACTTTGCTGCCATTCACTTGTACCCATATCCTGATCCTCTATAGGCAAGATGTTTCTCTATATTCCTATCTGAGTTTATTTCAAGATTTTTTTCTCTGTCTCTGATTTTCTGCAATTTGTGTATGGTATTCCCAGGCATAGATTTTCATGTGTGTTTATTCTGTTTGATGATCCTGGAGCTTCCTTGATATACAAAATAGTTTTCATCGTTAATTTTAGAAAATTCTCAGCAGTAATTTAAACATTTTCTTTTCTTTATTTCCCTTCTGGTATTCCTGTTCCATAAATGTTACCTACTTTTAATTGCTGTATAATTCTCATATATTAAAATTTTCAATTTTCATTATACATTTCAGTTTTAGAAGTTCCTATTAACAGTTTTTTTTTTCAAGCTTAGTGATTCTTCCCTTGATTGCTCTCGCCAGTCTACTGAGAAGCCCATCCAAAAAAATAGCCTTTATTTCAATGGTCTTGATTTTTACTGTTTCCTTTTGATTCTTTAGAAGAATTTCCATCTTTCTCTTCATACTTGAACACCTGTTATTTATATTGCCTATTTTTTCATTAGAAACTTTAAACTGGTGCCAAATTTTCTGCTATATCTGATTTTAAATCTGATGCCATCTCTGTCTTTTCAGATGATTTGTTTTGTCTTTTATTGTGCCTTGTGTTTATTTATTTATTTTGTTAAAACCTTCACAGGGTGTACTGGATAAATGAAACTGAGCTAGACTTTTATTGCAAGATTTTATATTTGCCAGCTAAGCGATAGACTGTGTTTGATGTAGGTTATAGGTGTTGAAGCTAAAAAATTTATCTGGTGACCTTTTTCTTTTCCCCCATTTTCTTAGTTTTCTTAGATAATCCATCCTAAATAATGTCTTTGATGTGCGGGTCTTTCTGTTGCAAAGTCCTGTTATTATGCAGGAGATCGATTGATGATAACTAAGTTTTGGGGAAAAAGGAAGCAATTTGTGTGTCTGCAATTAGATATCAATCTTTTATTGAACCTGTACCCATGGGATATGGGCTTCGTGAATACTTCTCAGTCCTTCCTTCCCACTTGAGGAATACTAAGTGTAGATGAGGCTGAAATTAGGTCTTTTTCTCTTCCCATGTCAGTTAAATTCTGGTAAAATCCCAGTTAAACATTAGTAAAATAGTTTCCTTTGAGTTGTGTTTCATAATTATGGCGTTTCAATACCTTGCACATTTCTCAAGTATGAGATTTGTTTGTTTACTTTGAAAACTTCTGAAAGTGAAGTTCATGAAAATGTGGGCTCTCTACTGGGACTGGATCCTCCTGGAATTTTCCACTAAAAAGCTTGGCTACACTGAATCATCATAATTTGTCATTTACACTTTTAAGTTTCTGCTCCTAGGCTACTACTCCAGTTGGTTTTGATTCTGAGTATCTGCTTAACTGATTCTCCAGTTTTGGGGAAAACTATTTGACCTTGACTACAGTTCTCTTGCATCTAAGAAAAGTTGTTGATTTCCTTTCTTTCCCCCCATTTTTGTTAATGGTTGTGAGGGCAGAAGTGACACATACCAAGTCACTTAGATGATGGAATAGAAATCAGAAATCATCATATATTGAACCAGGACAACTTCTGTAAAACATTACATCGTGCTATCTTTAACATACATTTTATGTAGTCATCAAAGCATTATGAAATGATTCATATACTATTATGAAATTACTGAGTTACTAGGAAAATATGGCATTCAGTGGGAGCAGTTCTATTTCTCTACCTTCCACTGCAAAGAACAGAAATGTTACCTTGGTGACTAACTGAGGTTCATTGCTGACAGTGCTATCTCATTTCTAGTCAACCTGATGAATTGTGTTTGCATAATATGTCAGCATATTTGCTAAAGTTTCTCAAATTCATCTCTGAAAACTACTCTTTTTTTTATTAGTTGGATGCATTCAAGAAAGCTTTGTTAATTATCTGTGGGATATTACTTATGGGATATTTTTTTTTTTTTGAAGTCCTAAAATGTGGATCACTCTGTATTTAGATCTGCACTTAGATCTCTGTACTTACTCTGTACTTAGATCACTTTCCTGTTGGTAGGCTCAGTCACTGTAGGGACAAGTGGCATTTTGTTTCCTCTGTTTGATTATGGCAATGACTGTCATATCATTTAAAATAGTAGGACACTCTTTTGCTTCCATAATGCAAGGTCCTGCTGGAAAGTCATTTTCTCAATCTAGGACATCACAGAGCTTTAATTAATGCCCTTTGCTGGCTCTCCCATTGATTACTGTAACTTTTGATAATCACCTTAAGCAATTTTCCCTTCACAGCTCTATTCGCAATGTGGTAGGGAGTTGTATTACTCTTGGTGCCACTCTGCTTCCTCATCATTGATTTGCCTATTGGGTTTAAAGATCTTTTGTTTTTGTCTCATTGCATATCCTATTTTTCTCTTTTATTTTGACAGGAGTTTCTCTGGGTTTCATTATTACAGTTTAAAATAGCTGTCCTAGAGCCTATTCATCATTCTTTTTCAGTTAGCAGTGATATTCTTATGGAGCTTTTGTAATACCTTAACTTAATGAAATAAAGTAGTTAAGTAGTTTTCTGTATTCGATCTTATTTTTGTTTCACTTTTTTTTTTAAGAAGTACATCTGAGTTAAGAAATCTGAACTGTAAACTAGGCAGCCTGTTTATATAAGTAGCAAGGTAATTCATATTTATTGTTTGGATGAATAAAATTCAGATGAATGGACTTTAGTTTTATTTTAATAGAGGAACATTTGGCATGGGCAATTTTTTAAGAGCTGTGTTCATTTGATACATGTGAAACATATCTTAAATAAATACTCTGATTTCCCCTTACAGGACTTACTGCAGAATAATAAATTTTAAGACTATAAAGGAAATAACAGAACCAAAGCTCAAATGTTATGGTTGCCGTATTTTTTTTTTTTTTTTTTATCTTCTCCACCAAAGTAGTTTTGAGGGAAAAAAAAAAAGTATTCCTATCCATTCCCACAATAGCTAAATCAGACCCCCGGGCAAAAAAAGAAAAGTTATTTCATAATTTATTATTTGAAAGTGTTGGAGAAAGTTATTTGGCTTTTGTTGTGTCAGTGTGAGAATGGGAATAGAGGACTTTTCCTTTTCTTTATTTTCTGCTTACTTGTATTTTAGATTTTATCTCCCCCTTATCCTTATTTATTCAATTGTATTTTAAAAATTGTATTGAACAATGACCTGTCTCTAAAAGTCAAAAGCATATATGAAGTTAAATTTCAAAAGGTATATCCGCCTATTTACCTTTGTCCTATGTTGTGGAACCCTTGAAGATAATTGACTTTGTTTCCAGTTGATACTCCCCGTGTTTCTGTCTTCTCATTTATTATTCTTTCTTATGTAAAGGATCGCATACTACATATATCCTATGCTTAAATATCTAGAGAATTTCTAATATTTTGCAATTACAAATAATTCTTCACTGAATAATTTTTGTTCATATATTTTGATATCATTATAAATATAACTTCATGATAAATTCCTAGAAGTGTGCTTGCTGGATAAAAGGATAAATGTACATTTTTGGCAGCCAAATTCTCGTTCATGATGTAGGTACTATCTTGCATTTGCATTCCCATCATCAAACTTATAGAGTTATATATCATCAAGCTTTTGAATTTTTGTCAATATGAACACTCTCGAATGAGAAAAAGTATCAGAGTCGTAATTTGGATTCTTATTATATATGAATTTGGTGTTTATATATATTTCTCCCATATATTTAGGGTCATAGTTATCGATCTTTTTGTGAATTGTCTCAATTTGTTCTTTGCCTATATAGGTATAGAAAGTTTTCTTTGCTATAACAGTCAAATATTTATAGATATGTGTATCAGCCCTGTATCTGTGATATATAGTCTAATGATTGTCTTGCAGTTGGTAATCTGTGGTTTGATTTTGTTTATGGTGACTTTGGTTATGCAAAAGTTTTAAAATTTTTCCATAGTAAAACTGACATATATATACATGTCATACTTAATAGTGGCCCCCCTTATTTGCAGGATACACCTTCTAGACCCTTAATGAGTGCCTGAAACATTGGCTCATATTCTTTTCCCCCTAAATACACATACCTTCTTCAATGAAGTTTATATACACTAGGCACAGTAAGAGATTTTAAAAGTTACCAAAAATAAAACAATTTTAAGGATATGTGGTTAAAAAATAAGTTTTGTAAATGTGATCTCTCTTTAAGATATCGCAGATAAAACTTTTAGACTACTGTTGACCATGGATAACTGAATCTATAGAAAGTTAAACTACAGTTAAGGCAGGACAAGTAGAAATGCATTTGAATTTTAGCCAATGTTACAAAGCCTTTCTATATTCAGTTAAAATGTACACTTGGATTCTTCTAGTGTACACATTTTTTTAATGTTTGAATCTTTGATCATTTGGACTAAATTCCTGCATGTAGTGTGACAAATTGATCTAATTTCATTTTTCCCAAAAGTCTGGACAGTTTTTAATACTTCGAATTGAAGAAACTCTTTTCAAGGACCTCCCTGATGGTGCAAAGGGTTAGGTCTCAGTACTATAAGGCTATCCACAGCCACTGCAACATGAGTTTGATAGCCAGCCAGTGAGCTGAACCCACATGGTGTAGCAGACCTCTCCTGTCTCTCCTACTGCTCCCCTCAACTGTGTATTTCAGTCGATCTACCTGTTCTGCTCCGCACTTTGTCTCTGGTGACTCCTCTCACCCCTGCACTTATGCATTAAAAAAAAAACAAAAAAAGATAAGACTCAGTTCATATAATACAGATAAAACATCATTATTTTTCCAGAATGTGGAAAATAACACACACACACACACACACACACGGACATGCATATACACACATATATGCATATATATGGGGGGATGTTCTCACCAGACTTCTGTTTGTTTTGTCTTATTCATGAACCAATCCTGAACTATTTTAATTAGAGATTTAGAGAATTTTTGCCAATATAATTTAATATCTGATAGGGCTAGTCTCTCCTTAGAGCTATTCTTTTTCTGTATTTCTTCTTGAATGGTAATCATTCTCACAGAATTTATGATCAACCTGTCTAGCTCAATAAGGCAAGCTCATTGGATTTTTCTTGTGGTTATATTAAACTTATAAATTAACTTAGGAAGAACAGCTTGATATTGGAACATCCTAACTAAAAACAAAGGATCTATTTTCATTTATTTCAAATCAAATCTATCTATCTCTCTCTCTGTATATACTAGGGGTATTTTATAGTTTTATTTATAGGTATCTTGAATACTTCTTAAATCACTTTTTCAAGTACTGTGTATCTTTGTTGCTATTGTATATGGTCTTTTTATATATTATATAATAAATATATAATATATAGTATCTATATTATATAATATAAATTATTATATAATATCTATTCCTTAACTGACTAATAAAATTTTCTGTTGATCTGTGTTTATTTTATAACTTTTAGCTTCTTGAATTCTTTCATTATTTGAATAATTGTTAATCATTTATTTCCTAGTGATTTTCAAATATAAAGTCATGTTACCAGCCAATAGTGATAGTTTTACATCTTTTAAAAATTCTTATGCCTCTAATTGTTTCTTTTCTAGCTTAATGTATTGTTTTCTAGCTTAATGTGTTTTATGTATTGACTGCAGAACATATGAAATATTAGTAAAGGGTAATGAGCATCCTCCTCTCAGATCTCCTTGAGGATGGCTCTAGGATTTCCCTATTAAATATGATTCTTGTTTTAGAATTGAGGTATTTATTCATTTTCTATCACTGTTGTATCAAAATACCACAAACTCAGTGAATTAAAATGACACATTTATTATTTTATAGTTCTGTGGTTCAGGTATCTGAAGTAGTTCTCACTGGAATAAAATCAAGTAGTTGGCAGACTGAGTTTATTCTGAAGACTTTGACAGAGAATTAGTTTCCTAGCTTTTTCCAGCTTCTGAAGACTGCTTGCATTCTTGGACTGGAATGTAGTCTCTTCAAATCTCTCATTCAAACAGTTCTCTGATGCTCACTTTCTTGAATCCTTGTTTTACTTTAAGGGAATCTGCTATCACAGTAGGCTCACCTGCGAAGTCCTTGGTAGTCTTTATCTCAAGATCTTTAATTTAGTCTATATGGAAGTACCATTTGCCATTTAAAGTGACATAGTCACAAGTTCTGACATAGTCTATCACAAGGTGTGTGTGTGTGTTTAATTATGTTAGGTAAATAGTCATCCTTTTTATCCAATTATGTCAAGAGATTGTATTAGGATGGGATATTGACATTTTTGGTTATTTTTGTCAAAAATCATACTTATTATTTGATGTGATAATTGCTATTTACTAATTAGAATAGTGAGCTATGTTTATATATTTTAAAAAAATTTAGCTAATTTTGCACTTGTACTATATACTCTGATTTTTCATATTCTTTTTATTCTATGCTTGTTTCATAAGAGTAATATAGACATTTTCCTACATATGTTCTAAACAATTCATACAATTTTGGGATTTTATGGTCATTAAAAGCTTTATAGAATTTCTTGTGAAGCCTGGTGAACCTGCTGTTTTGTTGAGGTATTTCTTTGAAAAATTTATATTTTTTCTATGGAGACTAATTTCTTACATGATATTCTTTAAGAGAAATAATTCCTCCATATTTTAAATTTTATCTCTAGCATCAAGAGGCATTTATACTGTGTCATTTCTTTATTTTTATACACGTGTTTGATCCCATCAAATAGTGTTTAAAATAGTGATTTACCTATTTATTCTTCTTTATTAAATCAGTTTTTTATTGACACAACAGTGATTTACAACACTATATGTGTGTTAACGGTATAGATTCACATTTCTTCAAATATATGTTGCCTTACCACCAAAGTGCTAAGTAATCCTCTTGGCTGAATTTTATTTTAATGGGATTTTTATTTACTAACTTAGTCTGGTTTTTATATTCTCTATTGCATAGTTATTTACATATTTTCATTATTTACTTCTACATTGTATTTTGCTGTTTTTCAAGGTTTTGTGGTAGTGATTCTAATTAATTTATCTTCTTTTGTGTTTTATATATGTATAAGATACAACTAGGGCTATCAAATTTCTTCTCATCACTGCTTTGAGAGTGGATACCATAGATTCCAACTTTTGGTGATACCATTATTATATTTCAAAAATTGTGTCGATTCACTTTGTATTTTTCCTTGCACCCAACATTTGCTGTATTTGGTGCAATACTTTTTAAATCCAGAGAAAAAGAACTTGTGTTTTGATTTTTTTTTTTTAAATCTCCAGTTCTATTTCATAGAGTTCTGTGGATAATGCTTGTATGCTGTAGAAACTTCTGATATTTTCTTTGTGTTATAATCTATGATTGATCTTTCTGAGTATTATATATGCACTTGGGATGAACGTACAGTGTCTTTATTGGTGTGAGCTACTTAATATGTAAGTACCTAATTGATTATGTACTTTAAGTTTTTGTTTCTTCATTTTTCGTTATGCCTGATCTGACTTTTTCTGAAAATGGTTGTTAAATTCTTCTATTATGAGTATATTTCTATTTTTTTCCTCTAGCATCTTCTATATTTTTTTCTATACATCATTGCTGGTACTATTTGACACATAGATATTCAAAATTGCAATATTCTCACTGTGGAATGTAGCTTTAGCATTACATATTTTTTGGCTAATTTTACTTTGATATAAGGATTGCACATGTACTTTTATTATTTTAACTTGCCTGGTAAACTTTTATTTTATTTTATTTTTAGCCTCTTTTAGTAAACAATTTTTAGATGTCTCTTATTCAGCATTAGCATGGAGTTCAGTGTTGCTTCATGAGTTAATGTAAATGTTAGTTTCTTTTAGAGTACAAATTAAGTTGACATAACTTATATTTGGTCTCAGGTCTATAATTCTATGTTGGAATGTAGTGTATAAAATATAATTACAGTATTTTTTATTTGGTGTATAATTTTTCTTTTATACATTTTTTGTTTAGGAATTCCTAATATATTTATTTCATAGTGCCCCTTCCTATTTTCTAACCTAATACTTATGATGTATTAGTTCTCTTAAAGACTCCCATCTGGCTTGTAATATTGTTTTACTTTTCAATTTTTTCCCTTTACCCTCCCAATGTTTAAGTAAAGTCTTTCTCTTAATACTTGTCAGATTTTACCCATAGATCTACACTTATTGTGTAGATCTTATTGTAAATCTTAACTTTATAGTTAGAGTTATGAAATGCTTAAATTCAGTCCTTTTGGAAAATCTTTCCAAATTTTCTTTGGTTGGTTGAAGCTCAGTATCCAGTAGATTCCTATGAAAGTCACAATATATAATACTTCCTGAATTTGGCAGATTAAAATCTATTTGAAGAATAGTTTAGCAGGTTCTAAATATTCTTGGTTCACTTTTTCTCTTTATCTTTCTTGAAAATTGCTAATTCTATTGAAGTGTTGACTTTTAATATTTTTGAGAAATCTCTTGCCAGTTTTTTTTTTACTTCTATATTTCATCTTTGAAATATAGAACTTTTTTTTTACTTCTATTCTATATTTCATCTTTGAACTATAGAACTTCAACTTTGCCTGAAAACCTGATCATTTTTCTTTATCTTTCAAGTCTAGTGGTTGTATTAATGTGTGTCTCATCATTGATTTATTTTAGGTTCAATTTACATGGCATCTTCTGGTTCCTTTCAATGTATAGACTCAAATATTTTTGAGTTTTGAAAGTGTGGAGCACTATATTTCTAAACATTGATTTATTACAACTTATGTTTACCCTCTGGGATAGCTAACGTATATACATAACTTGTACCTCCTTGCCTGTTTTCCATTTCAGCTACCTTCCTCTGATCCATTTGGCATCTTTCAAAATTTCATTTTATTTTTGTTTGGTTTCCCCCCTGCTTTTTCCTTTATTATGTTTTCACTGGATTCTGTCATTCTTGGGTATCTTCTAATTCAGCATTCATTTTTGCAGAGATTGTTTTCTTTTTTTTTTTTTTTTTCTCCCTGAGTTCTATCAATTGTCATGTTGTTTCTTCCTTTTTGTCCATTATGGCCTTATTTTTTTGTGTGTATTGCTGATTCAAGGTAGGATTTATAAAAATATTTCAATGTTTATTTAAGATTATTTACTGTGAGACTTGCCTTGGTGGTGCAGTGGGTTAAGCAACGCACTATGAAGCAAACCGCAGCCACTGCGGCAGGAGTTCAATCCCTGCCTCTGGCCAGGGAGGTGACCCGCATGGCACAGTAGACCTCTCCTGCCTCATCCACTGTTCCCCTGAGCAGTGTATCTCAGTCAAATATGCCTGTTCTGTTCCTCACTGTCTCTGGTAGATCCTCTCACACAGACAACCCGCCCCCCGCACTTCTGGCCTGTACCCCAGTTCTTGTATGAATAAAAAAAAATTAAAAAAAAAGATTACTTACTGTGGTTCCATATATACTATATTCCAGCTTTATTCCTGGTTAGTTGTTCAGAAGAGACTTTTTACCAGCAATGGATTAATTATAAATATTATTTTGGTCTAAATAGCAGAGAAATTTAATTTTTGTTTTAGCCACTCTATATTTTTGCTGGATGCCTATTAGAATACCTCATAACTTTTTTGGGGTATTGGTTTACTTCTCTATAAAATGAGTGTAGTGACTGAGACCTTCAGATGATTGCTGGTGATGCTTTCATTTCTAACTGTCCCCTACACATCCACAAGTAGGGAACTACAGATCATTCTTAGTACTCTTAGAAATTTGGACAATATAAAATCCATTTTATTCTGAGACTTGAACTGAACTTAAAATCTCTGTTGAGTAATATTTTGTACTAACAGGAAAGGATAATAATACTAAAACCTTCCGTTTTAATGTAAATCACTGTAAGAATAGTCCTTCTCAAGAATTTAATATATCAATATATCTGTGTGTTTATATCTATAGAACAATCTCTATCTCCAGGCCTCCCTGGTGACACACAGGGCATCTGCAGCCACTGCAGCGCGAGTTCAATCCCTGTCCAGGGAGGTGACCCACATGACAAGGCAGACCTCTTCTGTTTTGCCCTCTGCCCCTCAGCAGTGTATTTCAGTCAATCTGCCTATTCTTCTCTCCACTCTTTCTCTGGTGAATCCTCTCACCCCCGCCCACACACACCTCTAGCCTATACCCCAGTTCTTGTATGCATAAATAAATCAATCTTAAAAAAAAGAACACTCTCTGTCCCATAGAAGACACTGGTTAGTATATTTAGAATATAATCCATACTGTTCTTTTAGTGTTAGTACATGATTTTAGGTTTATTACCTATTGTAAAGTTTAAAATGTTATAAATCAAAATTAGAAATTAAGAGGGTTTTAATAACTCAGTTTTATCTTATTGAGAAACAGGAAGGAAAGGTTATATAACTCACGCAGTAGCCCCATTAGTTATAAATTCTATCTTAATGTAAACACCACTTTTGTCAAATAAAACATAAATCACCTCTGGTTAATTTGACCAAACCAGTGGGCAAACTCGAAAGAAATGGCAATTCAAACTTTTAGGTAATTTTCTAAGTAACACTTAATATTTTTTCTTAAAAAAATTAAATTATTTCCTACATCTTTGACATTGTTACCAGACAATATTAAAAAAAAACAAACTATGCTTATTCAAATATCTTTACTTGCTAAATTTTATATTGATATAGGCACTTACATTTAGTCTAATGTTTAAAGTAGTCAAGATGCATGTTTTTTATCTTCAGGTTATTATTTTTTTTTCACCCCAGATACTCCTATTAGCTTCAGTGGTGGCAGAAAAATGCTACCAGTTTTGGGTCAAAATCATTAAAATAAGTGGCATATATACTATCTGATTTCCTAAATCTGTTCTCTTTTAAATCTCTCTCAGTTCTGGTTCATTTCTCTTCATTTCTCCATTCACATTTTATTCCCTGGAGTTATTTTCATGATGTGATCTTACAGTCATTCTCTAAGAATGAATCTTTAAACTCTAGAAGAAACTTCCTTTGTTGCAATGTTATCCTTTGAGTAGGGTAGTACTGTATGCATAGCAGTGTTTTACCGAAATAATTGGAATAACTGTGTTTTTAAATGTCCCACAGTTTTGTTAATATTTCTAAATTTAGTTGAAATTTCACTTCTGTAAAAATAACTCACTAACTGTAAGGCATATTTTGGAAGAATTAAATTCTATAAGCAGATATTACATAATTTAGAGCAAGATTAGTAGAGATGAAAACACTTTCATAGTTTGATATTTTCATTACACATTTTTAATCATTCTGACTAGTATGTTTCCAAGTGTAAATTCAGCTTTTTAAGAATTTGTTATTATAGATTTGATCATATGTGACATTAGCAAAACTTTATTTTAATCTAACCAGGAATCTGAAAAATTAACTTTTTAGTTACTTTAGGGTCCTATCAAATATGGAAAAATTAGCATAATAATTGATTTTTGTTATATTTTGGAATCTCAGTTAGTTAATAGTAAAAAGTCAATCTCTCAAGGAAAAATATAATATGATAGAACATAACAGCTAAAAAAAAGTCAACAAATTTTGAGAACTGGAAAGCAGATGAATGAGTAGTAATTCACCTAGCAGAGTGGAAAAAGAGTTCAAAACTCCACCTCAGGTGGAAGATCTGCAAGAAGCAAATCTGTTTACGTGGTCCAGCTATATCTGACACAAAGCTATGTGTTCATTTCATTTTTGCCTCTTCCATGGCATGCACATATTCCACTGTCTCTTTGCAATTATGGTGGAGAGATGGCCATTGAAATATAGGCAGAATTAATGTAAACTACTTCTAAGCTAAAGTCATAAGTCACTTTGGATCATCCTCTTACTCTTTTTGCCTTCTAAAGGTGAACAGGGAAGCCAAATATTCTAAATGATGAATCTGTAAGGTGGATACATGTTATTAAACTTTCCAGGTTGAGGGATGCTCTCTAGGAGAGCCAAGTAACCTGCATCAAACTGTATATGAAAGGAAAATTACCACTTATTTTATTTAATCAATGGAACTTCAGGGTTTGTTATCACAGAGTGGCCTATTTTTTTAAAAGATTTATTTATTTATGCATACAAGCACTGGGGTACAGGCCAGAGGTATGGGGTGGGGTGAGAGGATTCACCACAGAGAGTGGGGAGCAGAACAGGCAGACTGGCTGAAATACACTGCTGAGGGGAGCAGTGGGCGAGGCAGGAGAGGTCTGCTGCGCCATGTGGGTCCCCTCCCTGGCCAGCAGCTGGGATCGAACTCATGCTGCAGTGGCTGTGGTTTGCTTCATAGTGCGTTGCTTAACCCACTGCACCAGTGAGGCCCTAGTGGCCTATTTTTTAAAAAAAGATTTATTTATACATACAAGAGCTAGGGTACAGGCTAGAATCATGGGAGGTGAGAGAGGATTCACCAGAGACAGAGTGGGGATCAGGACAGGCCGATACATTGAGATATACTGCTGAGGGGAGCAGCAGAAGAGGTAGGAGAGGTCTACTGTACCATGTGGGTCACCTCCCTGGCTAGGGATCAAATTCAAGCTGTAGTGGCTGCAGATAGCTTCATAGTGCTGCTTCTTAACCCCTTGTGCCACCAGGGAGACCCCAGAGTGGGCTATTTTATTATGACAGGTAGAAAATTCTTAAAAGGTTTATGAGTTTTAGGCACTCTAACAACAAATATGTTCGGTGTGCCTAAAAATAGCTGCTTTACCTGCAGAAGCTAGTGTATGAAACATACTGTGAACGTGGGAGGTAAATAAAAATCCATGCATAGCTTATGATAGTGCCTTGACAGTTCCCTTTCTCAAAGTAGCTTTTGTAAAGGTAATTACCAGTCCTGTTCAAATGACGGGTGAGACCAGAAGATTCCTATCTGAGGGTAAAGTGAGCTAAGGAGTAAAGGCTGATGGAAACCAACATTTTAAGTTCTCCAGTAATGTGACATGAGCTCTGTATGATCATCCAACCATAATGTTTACCATCTGTTGGATCTTTTTTTTTTTTTAAGATTATTTATACATATAAGAACTAGGGTACAGGCCAGAGGTGTGGGGGTGAGAGGATTCACCAGAGACAGAGTGGGGGGCAAAGCTAGTGGATCTATTGTAATACCCTGCTGAGGGGAGCAGTGGGCGAGGTGAGACAGGAGGTCTTATGTGCCATGTGGGCCATCTCCCTGGCCAGGGATCAAACTTATGCTGCAGTGACTGCAGATAGCTTCATAGTGCTGTGCCTTAACCCCTTGCGCCACCAGGGAGGCCCCTGTTGAGTCTTTGACCTGTGACCAAAGAGCTTTCAATAAATATTTGTGGCACCAGCTCTTTGTTCACAGGAGCAAAGGATCACCGGATATTTGGGGTAAATCTAATAAGAAGTAGTGATATAAAAATGAACAGAAATCAGGAACTCAGAGTAAAATGAGATAATACAGAGAAAAAAAGCAAGTTATAGTTATAATATTGCTAATGACATGAAATATTTCGTAAATAGGATAATATTAGAACAGTAAGAAATAAGAAAGAAATCTTGTGTATTAAAATTTGATTGCAAAATGTTAAAATTAACAAAAAGTTCAAACATAAATTTGAGTATATTTCACCAGCAGAAAAAATAATGAAAATTGATAAAATTGTCAGAATATTCTGTGGGTTAAACAAGTGCAAATATGTTTTACTCACACATTTTCAAAATAGAATTCTTAAATATACAACACCATACATAAAAATGCATAGCAAAATAATTGGTGACCTACATATAAAATAGAAAATTGAAAGCTTTCTAGAAGAATAAATATGAGAGTGAACTTTATGGTATTTGGATTCGGAAAAAAAAATCTCACATGAAAATACTGAGTAACAAACTAAAAAAATTGCCTACCAAAGAAAGAGTATAAAAATAAGAAATAAATGTATAGGAAAATATATTTGAAAAATATCAAACAAACAACAGGTTACTATATAAAAGCTGTGTATTTCTCTCCATATTTATCTATGTGTGTATCATGCTTCTTAACTTCTTAAATAAGAAAAAGACAGTCCAAAGAATATAGACTACATTGATTTCCTTTTGATTATTTCACAAATTACAGCAAACTAAAGCTTCAAACAATAAACATTTACTACCTTACAATTCTGTGTCAGAATTCTGAAAGTTTAATATTGAAATGAACCTTTTTTTCCCTACTTTTTCAGGAAAATCTAGGGAGAGATCCATTTCCTTGCTTTTTCTGGTTTCTAAAGGCTGCCAAGCTTCCTTAGCTCATGTTCTTATTTTATTTCTACTTCTGATTCTTTTGTCACATCTCCTTCTCTGTCTCTCTGCCTCTCTTTTTATAGGACTCTTGTTATTATGGTGGGACCATCTATATAATTCAGGATTATCTTTTCATCTCAAAATTCTGAAAAAAAATCTCTGCAAAGTGGCTTCTGGTCTATATAAGCTAATATATTCAGTTTTCAGGGTCAGGGTATTCATTTTTTTTTTTTTTTTTGTGGGAGGGGACAGGTGAGGTTCGTGAGCTTACCTGAACAGTCAAATCATAGGTCAGGAAGTCTGAACAGTTATTAAAAATGTGAGATGATTGTAAATCTCTATGGTATTCTGATGTATCAAATACAGATTTTTCAACATTTTAAAAAATAAGTCTGAAGATACCAAGAATTTGAGCATGTAGTAAAGGAAAATTTCACAATGCCTAATATATTTGATTGCATGAATATTTATGGCTCAACTCTAGGCAGAAATACTAGGGAAATTCTCTTACACACATGCAACACGTGGAGACATGTAAAAGGAGTTCGGTACATTGTAGAACTGTAAGGAATACAAAATTCCAAAAGGAATACAATGGGTTAATGAATAAATTGCCTTGTGTTCATTTTGGAATTTAGCTCACTAATGAAAATGAATGTGTACTATCTGCATTTTTCAACGTAACTAGATCTAGAAGTGCCACTATTGAGTGAAGAATGGCTTCCAGAGTAATAGGTATATTAAAATAATATTTAAGTCAAACTTTTAAAATCATGCAAGATAATGAATACTAGGTGCTATTTATGAGTATATACATATTTAATTAGTATTTAAAAACATAATGGAAGAATATGAAAATCAGTAGTAGGTATGTGGTTGTGTCAGGAGACTAAATAGAACTGGGATTTCCAAGGATGTGGGGGATTTCACCTAATATGTATATACATATATATTTGTTTAGCAAAATCTGAAGCAAATATTAGACTTAGTTCATTAAGAATCAGAATTTTTATTATATTACTCTATTTTGTGAATGTTTGATATAGTACTATATTTTAAATTAGAAATTGAAGTGTTAATGAAGTGAGGTTACTTGTTGATTTTTTTTAAATAAATTTCTATTTTTATTTTGTAAATAGAGATTTTTTTTTTAACATTCCAGAGGGAATTGGAATTACTAGAGTAATTCTTAGTTCAAAAGATTTCCTTCACACTTAAATAACTTGTGAAGTAATTTACAAATGACAACTCTTTAAATAAATGTCAAGGAGGTATAATTACCATAGCATCTTTTTTTTTAAGACATCAGCAGTTTTTTTTTTAAAGGCACATCACCTTTTATGAAAAGACTGATTCCCACTTCTGACTGTAGACACTTATCTCTATAGCAACTTTAGTTGGGTGATTCTACTTTCTTGGACACCATAACTCTGGGGGTGGAGGCCTCAGATAAGATTTTATTGCTCTCATTTTCCTTCAAATAATGAAGCTAAGCAGCCAGGAGACAGAGGATATGCTACATATTGTGATGAAAAATTAAGATCACAAATATATTCGTCACTTAATCTATGTCCAAATACCCCGGTATAATGGAATCTCAATTGCCAAACTAAAGCATGCCACTCTGTGGTAACTTATTATTAATATTTTTAGCCAAAGTGGTGGTTTAGCGAAAATAATACTAAAAAAATAAGTAAATATGTAATACGAGTAAATATGTAATAATACAATATATGCCTTGATTAATTCAAAGAGGTAGGATCCCTTTTCAAAACTATAAAAGCCTTGATTATGCCAGCAACTCTGTGTAAGTTCTTGCATTGTTTGACTCTTGCTATTTGTTCTACTGGCCCAGTAGGAAAATTCAGTTTCAGGGAAGAGGAACAAAAAGAGTGAACACTGGTAAATAGAATGAAATGATGTACCATTTTAGTATAGCATGGGACCTTAATAAAGGGAGAAGAAAGCCTATCTTGAAAGTTAAATATTTTTTTTTCCTAAAATTATACACAAGTTAAAAAACTGTTTAATTTCTGTTTTATTTTGCTACGGTTGCCATGATAAAGTTCCACAGACTGGGAGGCTTTTTTTTTTCTTTTTTTATTAATATAATTTTTTAAAAATTTACATATACTTGCCATTAATTGTAATCCCCATGTATTCCCCATCACCATCTCACCAATGCACCATCACCTCAGTCCCTCGTGTTCCCAT
>JAGFMF010011581.1:5967862-6017604 GCA_019455555.1 Galemys pyrenaicus | reverse complement strand
TCTTTATTGCTGTTATTGTTATTATTATCATTGTTCTTATTCCTTTCCTTGATCCTCCTTTGGTTCCCTTATGTTCCTCCTAAGGGAGGAACCATCTGGGAGGCTTAAAGAACAGAAAATGATTTTTTCATAATTCTAGGCGCTGGAATTCATGATCAAAATATCAGCAGGTTTAATTTCTTCTGAGGGCTTTCTTTGGATTCTGGATGGCTATTTTCTCTCTAGTTCACCAGATGGTCTTTGTTGGTACATGTTGGTGTGTTCATCGTCTCATTTGTTAAGGACATCAGATACACTGGATTAGGGTCCACTGTAGTGGACCCATTTTAGTTTGGCTTCATAAACACTCTTCAACCATAAAACACATTCTGAGGTTCTGGAGGTTAGGACCCATCATATGATTTTCAAGGGAGCATAGCTTAGTAACAATTTCTGAAAAGTCAGCACCTAAAAACTTTGCTTGGCAGCTTTCTCTTGTGTCATACAACAAAGTGAAAGAGGTGACCCTTTCTTTTACCTCTCTAGGCACAACAATATACATTCTGCATTAAATGGGGCATTTGCAAGAATAGTTCATTCTAGTATCCTAGTGTATTGATGCCAAGACTCCAAAATATCACACTGGAGTGAGCAATGTTGATGAAGAATATATTGCCTTTTTTTCACTTTGAAGAGAATAATATGATCTGAGTAGATTTTAAAATAAAATCTTGGATGAAAGGAAGTTCTTATGTAATTTGTTTACTTTGGAAAGATAAACTAAGTCTCACTGCCTTTATGAAGTATATCAATATGAAAATCTCACTATAATTCACTCATCAATATGGCAAATATGAGCATATTTTATTCTGCCTGCAAACTACCTTCTATAATCCATTTCTCTATTGGTGAATACCTAATCTACATATTTTCCCACATCAGAATCTTAGACATATTTCAACACTTCTGACTCTTTTTAAACACATACAGAGGCACCATTGTAAAATCCTATTTTCTTTCGCATTTCATAGACTCAGTCTTGAAAATCAGTATTTGAACATGACTCTTTCTTTGATTTACATTCCTATCAAAATTATACTTTTTCCTCCAAGAATATAAACTTTTGATTGAATATGGGAAAGATTAATAAATGAAAAAAAGAAAAGAATGCCAGTTAATATCTAAAATAATATCATTCTGTATGAATCTCAGTGATTTTCCTCCACCTAAATGTGGTTAATGTGCACTTTAATCCAGATTTCCTAGCCTTAGATCCAAAGTTTTTTCAGACCTACTGTTGAAGTGCCCACATACCTAGATATCTGTTTTGTACATTGTGCTTCATAAATTGACAAAAATATGGTAGTTGATAAAGTGACTTTTTCATTCTCCTGTTGTTGTGCTTATAAATGTTTAACCAGCAGTACTTAGGGAGGAGTGGGTTTGGGAACTGGAGTATGGTGGTGATCCTGATTTGAAGTATTTGTTGATTTTTGTTGTATAAAGAGTCCCACATGACTAATTTTAAGCCATTTACATAAAGTCAAGTGACTAATAAAATCCAGAAAATTTGGCAGTTGTATATTCAGTTCTAGCATACCACTGGTTCCCATCCCCATACATTTTTATATAAGTACCTTGAATATGCTATTTCCTTGAATTAAGGTGTCTAATTTCTTAACTGAGGCAACCAGGGGGACAGGATGGTGGGTAACAGAGGGCAAAGAAGGGCAGGCTCGCTGGACTAAGGTGGAAGATTATGGGTGCTTTGGTGGTGAGGATGTTAAGAAGTGGGAACCTATGTTTCTAAAACATATGTTTTATACTAAACATTGTTTTATCATAAAACAGTGTTGTAAACCAACATTACATCAATAAAAATAATTTAATTTAAAATATCCTACCTTCTGTGCCTGAAAAGCTCCCATTAAACTTTTAAAATGCAACTCCTTCAGATATCTAGAAAGCTATATTACTTTCATCTGAAGTAATCTGCAGTTCAATCCAATGAAATGCTGCTACTATTTAAGCTTCTTGTTTATAAAATATGGATCCAGTTAATCAGATTTATAGTGTGAAGTTGGAACTCTCTCTGATGACTAGAGATGAAAGTCTAATGTTCTTAAAATAATTACAATAGGTAATACGTTGAATCAACCCAAATGCTCAAAAATAGATGACTGAATGAAAAAATGGGGTTTATATAAACAATGGAATATTATTCAGCAATCAAAAAAGATAAACTAGAGCCATTTGTAGAAACATGGATGAAGCCTGAAGGAATTATGCTCAGTGAAATAAATCAGAAGGAAAATGAAAAATACCAGATGGTCTACCTTATAAGAGGAATACAGGAGCTCAAGGGGTAAAAAGTAATAACAACAACAAAAATGACAACAAGGAAAAATGAAAATAAATAGGCAACTATGAAACTGAGACATTCTGCAGGGAAGAGGGAGGGACTGGGATCAAGGCAGGGTCAGGAAAAGAAGCACAGGAGACTGGTGAGGGTGAACGGGTGAATGGGTGGTGGAAATTCTATGGGGACTACACTCAGTAAAGAAAACATACATTGTAAAGAAAAAAATAAATAAAAATTAAAATATTGAAAAAAATGCAGCTCTTAGATACCCACCCAGGCCCTCAGGCTTCCTAGTGTCTGTTCTCATCATTACAGTTACTTGTATGTTAAGTTCATCACATTATCACATTATGCTTTTATCTGTTTCCCCATTTGAATGCTAGTATTTGATAATACCACAATTTTGCAGATGAGGAAAATGATCCTCATAGCATGACAGCTTTTGGAAACGTAGTTCACATTATTTTATTACTTAATAGTCCAGGATTTAAAATAATGGATAGATGAATGCTGTAAAGCTTACGATTGTCTTTGACCTTAAACAAATGATTTAATCTTCCTGAGTCTAAGATTTCTCATCTCTAAATATAGATAACTACATTTAAACTCATGCAGTTATGAGAAAGCTCTTGTGAAAGGCAATCCAGGGTGTGATTCCTGAAAACCAGCCAAAAAATGCTACTTGTAGCCTGTGTGTTTGTTGAAAGTGCACTGGAGCGATCTCCATTATATCTAAAATGCTTTGGAGAAGAAACAAGATAGCCAAACCTTACTGAAGTCTTGTGCTACAGTGAAATAACTTCCATTTCAGAACTGAGAGTGTTTAAGCAGTCATTTTTAAAAATGTCTGTTCTTCAATATTTTATCATGATGCCGCTAACACTTTCATTCTTGTTTGAAAGCTTTATACCAGGTTGTGATATTTTTTCATCATAGTCACTTCATAAAGTTGGTTACACCTATGTAATCTTTGCCCTCCTGTTTTCTGCTTTTATTTCTTTAGCCTTTGCATGCCAGACTCCTTCCCCTTAACTGTTCAGTCCTGCATCATGCCCAAAGACTGTGAAACCACCGAGTGGTCTTCCTGGAGCCCCTGTTCTAAGACGTGTCGTTCAGGAAGTCACTCACCAGGATTTAGGAGCAGAAGCCGAAATGTGAAGCATATTGCTCTTGGTGGGGGAAAGGATTGCCCTGAGCTTCTGGAGAAGGAGGCCTGTGTTGCTGTTGGAGAATCTTGGCAGTCATGTCCCAGGTATTGTGCATTCTTTAGTGTGAATATTCAGTGTTCTATATAATCTCATTTTACCTCGCAATTTTAGCAGTAGTTAGCATTGATATTTACTGAGTCCACGTGCTACAGAATTCCAAACTAGGCATTGCAGCCTGGTAGGTGAAGAGCGTAAGATTTGGTGTTGATTCCCCACATTCAAATTCTCTTTTGGCGACTACGAATGTTAGTAAATGACTTATGTATAGTACTTTATCTAGTAGGAATATTTATTTCATCCAACCCTGGCATTTAACAGATGCTCAACAACCATTAGTTATCTTTACATGTCACCCCTAATTCTTACAGCAACCTAAGGCTATTCATAATTTCCCCATTTTGCAAATAAGACCATTAATAATTAGAGAAATTAGATAAATCCCAAGGTTACATGATTAATACTTAGCATCACCCTGATTTATTGCAGGTCTGTCTTCAAGTCTTGCTGCCACCTTGTGGCACTGTGTATTTTCCACAGTGCCTAGGGACTGGAGAATGTCGGGGAAAGGGTTAGAATGCCATGGATTAGAAGTTATACTTAACATCTTCATATTGGTGCTATTTTGTATCACTCTATATCTTTTGCAAGGGCCGCCAGTGTATTTTCCTATGGGATGCTGACTCATGATGACCCAGTCCGATAATGGTAGATGTCATTTGGGACATTTGGAACTAGCTCTTCACAAGTCTCTTGGGAATGAATTTATGCTAATTCTGTCTAGATACTGCCATTAGCTATAGCTGTTAAAGGTAGCTAGTTCGCCTGACACCCTTTCTATATTTTCTTACAATCATTAAAATTTGAATATTATTTCCCAGTGAAAAATAAAGTAATGCAAAAAGTCACTTCTATTTGATATTAATCTTATGGGAATGTATGAAAAGTGGGGGGGGGGTTACAAACTCAACAGATGTTGAAATACTTTACTGCTCTTTAAACCTGAAAATATGTGTATATGGGCCTAGGGGTGGAAGAACATAGAGGGGCAATTTCCTCTTGTCAGATTATCAGCCATTTCCTTTCTCTGACTCATCACTGGCATCACGTAGATTCAACATACTCCATACATGCTGATAGAGCATTTATTTTCCTCACAATCCTCTTATGGCTTGACCATTTTATTAATTTATTTGATGATGTTTGAGTGCGTGGCCTGAAAGTATGTTTATGAGCAGAATTGATACATGCATGTATGCTTGTATGTTCTAATTACTATGGCCAACAATTACTTTTTTCTTGATAGCTTTGGAATTTATTTTTGAGATACTTTTTTACCAAGATGACATCTTATATTCCTATAATTCTTTACTTCAAAAGTGAAGAAGGTAAATGCCATTCATGATCTTTATCAGTCCATTGACTCAGAGAATCTTCCCTAGAGTTGGGCATATGTCCCAACATTTAAACACCAGTGTGGGCACAAAAAAGAGATTATAGTTCAAGATGTACCTAAAATGAATTTCTGTGTTGAACTTCTTTTGATTGAATTGTTACATCTGAAAAATAACGTCTGACAAATTAGAAATGATGTGCATAAGATCTGGGAATCTATGTCCTTTTTAAACTTGGCTAGACCTGGATTAAACTTTCATTGCCACAACCTTGCTATGTGTCCGTGGACAAACCATGCAACTACATTGAGACATTTTACTCTTCAGTAAAATCTAATTATGCTGCCTGCCTGTATTGAAGGTTGAAAAACTACAGACTATATATATAAAGCAGACCCAGTCTTCAGCATTAGGTGGCCCTGTAGAAATGCTGATCATTATGTTGCTATTTGTAGGTATGTTCATTTTCTCCAGAAAGAGAATCCCTACTTTTCTTGGAAGAGAGCAGGCGTACATATTAATTTAGTGGTAAAGAAACTTATTTTTCTGGGTGATTTGGCAATCATTTTTCCTCCTATGGGGCAAAATTCATATTTTCAATGGTAGTCTTCCAGGAATGTAATAGAATTAATGAACATGATAGTGGTGCTTTTACCATCCTTCTTTTCATAGAATGACCTCTTATTGATACTTGCAACAGTTTGTTGGTTTCTAGACATTGTGCCATTTTTTTTCTACTATATTCTTAGATAATAACAACTACAATTTTCTTTAGAAGTCAGAATGATACCTGCCTGAAAATGCTGAGAAATTTGAGTTGTAGTTACATTTGTTAAATAATAACTAAACAGTGACTAATTTTGACTGGTGACCATTACAGATATTTTACAGAGATAATTTAGAATAACAGAGTTTATCATACAAATGGGATGCTATTGAAGGTATAAGTGATATAAGCTGGTGTTTTTTGCATTTTAATTAATATTCACTTGCCTCCTAATAATGTTCTTTCCACTATACACACTCTCATGGAAATCATAAAGAAGGGACACACTATTTATATATATATATCACCCCCCCAAAAAAAAGAGGTTATAATTCAAGATGTACCTAAAATGAATTTATGTGTTGAACTTCTTTTGATTGAATTGTTACATCTGAAAATAATGTCTGACAAATTTCACTAGAGGTAAACCTGGTCCTCTTATACTGCTTTTCAAAATGTAGTTACTGAGTTTGACATTTTTTAAAACCATCTCAAATAGTGAATTTGTAAGAAATAGAAGTTTTAGAAAATTCACTAAATTCCAACCAGTGTTTCCTAGGGAGAATGATGTGTTAAGTAATGATTCCACTTGGTTGTGGAAAGGAGAATGCATAAATAATAACAACAAATTAACTTTGGATGACATTCTTATTTGCCTGAAATCTGAGCTGTGAACTCTACCAGAGGAAAGCATGAAGGCTGTGTACTAACTTTTGTTTTTAGTTTGACATTGGTGATGAAAATTCATTGTGAACAAGGGAAATGGAAGCAGAAACCTATTAGAGAACAAAAATGCCTATTTCTTCTTTCCAGGAATTCATGAGAATTCATATGCATCAGGCAATTTAATTCACCATATTTCTCCCTAGCAGAAAATTGTACATTTCCTTGACTCTCCATAGTGTGTGTGTGTGTGTGTGTGTGTGTTAATCTCTCTTAGAATGCGGTTTGGCTTCCACCCATCTGCCATCTTTGCTATAAGAGGCACATCCATTCATTCAGTAAATGTACATTGACTTGTTGTTATGTGCCAAGTATTATGTGAACGTGTCTGAGACACCTCAGAGAACAAAATAGACACAGTTTTCTCCCAATCTTAAGACTTGCATTTTAGTGAAGATGCATGAACTAAACTATATACTTTGTGAGATGTAGGGACAAAAAAAAGAGCAGGGTAAAATAGAGGCTTCTGAGTTGCTGTGATGAAGTATCTCTGTAACCTGAGCTATACAGGGTCTTTAGAGAAGCCTAATTTGAACAGTTAGGGTTGGGAAGGGCTGTAAAGAAAATGGTAACATAAGCTGTTCAGGTATTTAGGGGAAAATATTCCAACAAGAAGGTACAGCTAGGGAAGCACTCTTATTCCCGTATGGTAACAGTGCCCAAAAATGTATGATCTTCAGTTGCATGGCTTTGCAACTACTCTTACCAGCTGGGCTCCACAGAGCAGTGTTTGGCTCTAAACACAACGAAGACCAGGCTCTAAGGCATTATTTCATAAAAGGAATTGTGACAAAAAGAAGCCTATACCAGAGGTATTCGCTCAGACCAAAATACTTAGGAAGTTGCCACAGAGCAACTAATTTAAGTTAACTTGAACAGAGACAGAGACTAGTCTCTTTATGCTAACTTGGGAAATGTAGATACTGTAAGGGAGTTAACTTTGTGTTTAGCCTTAAACTCATTTCAAGGCTATGCTATTTTTGATCTAGATGTATGTAGACACTGAGAAACCTCTTTCCCCATCAGTCTGCTTGTATATTCATAGTCTCCCACCAACACAGCACCATGTACTCATGTCTGTTACGTGGTGAGGCTGGATACAGAAAGATGGGATTAAAGAAATCTGCTTGTTACTTGTCCACTATCATTGGACATCATGACCTCAGATATTATACCAATTCTCTGCCTCACAATTTTGAAAGATAGGTGTTTTACAAGATAACATAGTAGTTGGGTCCATTCTTAGATCCCAAGTAACATTTCAAGTATTAGATCTTGCATTCCTAAGAAGAAGGTGAAATGCTTTCCAGGATTATCGATGTTAAGGTGATCCAGTTTATAGATAGCATAAGTAAAAGCAGGCACAGGCTTTTGAATATTTTAAGTGCTGTGTGTCACAGATTTGAAACATGGTCAGGCACTAAAACAGCTGTGAGATTCCTTGTGCTTAAGCAGAGAGTGTCCATTTTAGCTGAAGGCATTTTAACATGCAGAAATATTGGAAAACATCAAGTGTAGACATCTCTCCTGGAAGTTATACCTCAGAACAACCTTCCACCATCTCACAGGGAGACAACTTTCATGCAAAATTGGCTTTTCTACAGCTTAAAAGAAGATTTTCAGCTTAAAGTTTAACTCTGACAGTATTATTAAATGGACAATGGCCAATGACAGAAAGGCTCTTAAATTCTTAAAGAAGAAGCTGCATGGTTGGCAGTATTCTGTAGACAATCTGACATTATTACACAGAAAAGCCACATTTATAAAACATTGTTTCAGTCCTGGGTCTGTCACAGAGTGGGTGAGTTTATACAATGCATTCCTCCTTATCTGTGGCATGTATGCATTTATCCTTATTATTAGTGAACTGGAGATTCTTCCCCAAAAGTCTGTGCACATGCATACCAAGAGTTCTGTATGAGTCTCCTGTATCCACTTTGATTTGCTTATACAGAAAGCCCCTGTGACCATCCTGGTCTCCCTAATAGCTCTTTTTTTATTTTTTCAAAGATTTACTTATTTATACATACAAGAACTAGGGTATAGGCCAGGAATGTGTCGGGGAGTGGGTGGTGAGAGGATTCACCAGAGACAGAGTGGGGAGCAGAACAGGCAGACTGGCTGAAATACACTGCTGAGAGGAACAGTGGGCGAAGCAGGAGAGGTGTGCTGCACCATGTGGGTTGCCTCCCTGTCTGGGGATGGAACTTGTGCTGCAGTGGCTGCAGATGCTTCATAGTGTGGTGCTTAACCCCTTGTGCAACCAGGGAGGCCCTCCCCAATCTCTTTAAAGCATTAAACCAAATTTTAGATTTTCTAGATACAACTTGTTTTCTTCAAAAGACTCTGAGGATTGTCAATAGATCCTTTTTAGATGAATATTGAGGCCAGAAACACAGTTCAAAAGAAAGGGTGGTGCCTAATAGCTTGGCATGGTTTTCTTCTTTTGTCCACTGGAACAAGGTGAATGTTGGGGTTGACACATGTGAAGAGCTGTTTGTTCAACACCTGATATGGCCTGACACTGTGCTATTTGCTGGAGAATTGGGAAACTGAAAATCTTCTGCTGGAGTTCACTTAGTTTACTCATCTTAAGATTCTTGTATTATATACACTCACCAAAAATAAGTGCTGGGGCCTCGCAGCAGGTTGAGCTCCTCACTATGAAGTATCTGCAGCACAGCAACGGAGTTGGATCCCCATCCAGGGTGGGGCCCACATGGCGCAGCATACCTCTCCTGCCTCGCCCACTGCTCCCCTCAGCAGTGTATTTCAGCCAGTCTGCCTGTTCTGCTCCCCACTCTGTCTCTGGTGCATCCCCTCACCTCCCACATGCCTCTGGCCTGTACCCCAGCTCTTGTATGCACAAATAAATAAATCTTAAAAACAAAAACAAAAGTAAGAGCTTCCAGGACACCATAATCATGTTCTTTGAGAGTCATAAAAAATGGGTAATGTTCTTACATATCATCTAGTACATATAGTTATGACTTTTTAAGTTTTTCCACTACCTCAGAATGGGTAGCTACCAAGTCCCTGGTTCATAGCAAATTCTCAGTAAACAATGAGTAAATGAATGAATGTGGAAATGTAGGGCAGTTCCAGAATAATTTCATGTGCAGTGTACTTTATAGTACGCTGATACTTACAATGTAATGTATGTGAAGTTTCCAATGACAGTAAAGTCATTTCTTACAGATAGCAACTACAAATGTCCTGATTAAGGAATCTAAATGAGGACCTCTACCCAGGGAAGGAAAGACATAAGGAGCTTTTTGTGATGTGGCCTCCAAAGACCACCTTCCTTTTGTTAACAATATGTCTGGTTTTCCAGATAAGAAGTTTCTATTGTCATTGGTTTTAAGAGTAGCTTCAGAAAGGATGAGGAGGGAGATAGAATCATAATTTATTAAAATTTCCTCACGGGAACAAAATGGCATGCCTTTCCCCTATTCTATCTTCTGTGTCATCGCCCTTTGTCTACTCTGTATATCATAGAAGCTCAATAAGCAGTGGTAAATTCATCAATGAATTTAAGGAATATTTAAAAATTGTTTTAATTAAGCCATTTTTCTGAGTACATGAGGTGTATAGGAGTCATCACTTGTAAACCTCAGGAGAATCTGCTATAGAAAAGAAATGCAGCTCTCAGAGAATCTATAAACTGTTTCAGCAGCAGGAGATGATGCCTTTTTATTGAGTTCTTCTTTTACTGGTGCATATTGTTTCACGAGTCTCCACCGTACCACTTTAAGTCCTCTGGATGGAAGATTTGTTCCCCTGTTAGTGTAAGAAAGTTAACGTACTGCTAAGTGCTGTGCATAGCGATAGAAGTCTATTAATAATACATATGTGGAGTTTGGCTAGCAAAGCCATCTGCTGAGGAGCAAAGAGCTTTGCACTTCAGAGTAGCTTTCCATAATCAATAGTCCCACTCTATTCAATAAAAAATTACTAGAGCATAAAATGTATAAAGCTTGATCGGTTCCCTTTATTTTGGTAGTCTGTTCAGCAAAAAATGACAAGTTAATTCTTTTCTAAATGCATTTACAACTTTAAAAGGACAACAGACATTATCATAAATTAGTCATGCTGCAGTACACTGATTTTTAATATACACACATTTAATTTGAATACCTTGCACTAGCGTTTCAATTCCAAGAGTGTTTGCAAATCTATATGTGCTTAGTCAAAACATGACCATTAACTTATGCAATTATTCTTTCAATCTGTCATCATTAAATCACTTAAAATTCTGCTCCATGTTGCTTTGTTTTAAATTTAAGCCTTTAGAATAAGGAGAAAAGAAATCAACACTTTGTAAGCAATTCTAAGCCTTATAGAAATGATAAAATATACATTCTAAAGGGTGGAGGTTGCTATAAAACTGATGTTCCTACCATCCGATTGCCATTAGAATCACTTTATATCACATTCGTGGGCTGGAGGTCTTTTAAAAATAGTCACTAAATGTGTCTACTTTTCTAATTTTGGCTCTGCTAATTTAAGCTGTCCTTATTCATTGCTTCACAACAATGAATTAATTCCTTATTCCTTCTACCCTCCTCCAATCCATTTGAAGAATAGTTTGATTACAGGATTCCTTGGGTTAGACATTACTCTCAGGGAGACAAGCTGATGACCTGGGTTGATTGAATTTCAGGGCCTTGAATCAGCCTTCCTAATCCAGACTCTGTTGCTCGTATCTCTTAATGGGAAGATGCATTTGGAGATCCTTTACTTTGACTTAATCTTGATTTTCTCTTTAAAGCTGCATATACCTCCTTAAGATGCAACATATTTAATATTAGCTTGTCATGCATCATACATGCATTGGCTGTTTCTGGAACATAGACTTAATCTTGGGGGAACATGTAGGAAAAATTGGACGGTGCATTTAAGGTGCAGGAAAATGACTCACAACGTGGATTCTAAGAAGTCAATGAAAAAAAAATACTGAATTTCACAGTTATAATACATTATTGCCTAATACTTGGGTTTTTGTTCCTCTTTCATGGGCTTTCTCACCTAAGAATCCAGTGCCAAGAAATTGTATTTTAATACTCAAGACAGAAACAAATTAGAATCACTCTTCACGTTCTTTCTCTCCTATCCACATCTAATCGATTAGAAGTTTGATTCTTCATATATCCAGAACCTGATCACTTCATATCACATTCACTGTAATTGCCCCATTAAAGCCATCATCCTCTCCCCAAACTGGCGAAGACTTCTTAACTTATTTCCTACTTTTCATTTCCTTTCTAGTCTATTTTTCACTCAATGGCCAGGGTTTTCCTTTTGATTAATGTTTCCCTCAAAATTTTTCATTGATTTCCTAGCACTGGAATGGTCCTGGTTCTCACTTCCAAGGCTCTCTACAGCCTGGCTCCTGAATTCCTCCTCATATCCTGTCACCCTTGACCTGCCTGTCCCAAGCACACTTGCTTCTGCACTTTCCTAGAATGTGCCAAGCCCTCTTCCTCTCTGGGACCTTTGCAGATGCTCTTCTCTCTGCCTAGAATGTTCCTTGCTCATCTGTTTATGTTTTCACTCCATCATTCAGGACTTTGAGGACCTCTAGTCCTGGCCCTGAAATAGCTCTCCCCATCCATCCCTTTCTTCACTGGGTTACCTGATTCCATATTGTTCATTGACTCACTTCTTGTTTGCCTGCCATAATTGGAGCTCAAGAAGTACTTGCTGAAAAAAAGTATGAACGAATGCATGGTTGAATAAGTGACTTGGTTACCATTTGGGCAGGTTTATTTCTTTTTCCAGTGAGTTCTGCTTTTCGCTCCTCTGGTATCTCATCCATATATTTATATTAACTAAAATGTTCTTGTATAAATTGTTTCCCCTGTGTATACATGTGTTATCAACAGTCCCCTTCTCACAGGTTCAGGGTTTCAGAGCTGATAGTGTGCTCTCTTTTTCATTAGTAATAAGGATATTGGAGTTTTCACAGAATGGACAATGGCAGGTTTGCCTAAGATTCACAGTGGGAGCAATGTGGGATATGAATTCAGGGCCTTGCAAGGGTATTCTTTTTCATAGAGTTATCTTCTACAGCCTTTAGTGCTTTAGAGAACATGGATTTTCACTGTAGACCATTCTTTTTCTGGCATATATTTTGTTCCTCTAATTTGTAATTATCTTCTGAAAGTACTGATATTTACCCCTGTGTGACCACAGTTTTCTAATTTAAAGTTATTTGCTATAAGACATTTTCAAACTATGTTTGTGTTTAAGGTTTGAAAAATTATTGTGGCAGTGTGAAATATTATTGGTCAGATGTCACTGACAAAATCACTGTCACCAGTAAAGGGTATTTTTTTCCTTTAGTCAGTCCAGAATATATTTCCTTAGGTGAAGACAAATGCTTGCTTGTCCTTAGGATGGCTAAGTAGGAAGTTTTCTTGTGTACTGAGCTTGCCTTGTGTATCCTGTTTTATTCTAGTCACTGTTTTAATCTACCACAGTGTCATATTCTTAAGAACCAGATAAGCCCGACTTCGAATTCTGCTGCTCCACTAATTTGTATGACCTTGGAAGAATGATTATTCTTTATGCCAATTCTCCCAACTGTGAAAAAGGAAATTTTTTTCTCATAGAGTTGTTGGGAGAAATCAGTGAAATAATACCCTTCAACATACCAGTGCAGTGCCCCACACAGAGCAAATATAAAAAAAAATACCAGTTTTTATTATCACTTGGGAATATGTCACAATATCTTGGTACCCCAAAAATTGAATACTTTATCCTGTTCCTCAGACCCTTTGACAAAAGTAGATGGTCCTGCACAGTCCCATTGGCAAAGGGCTGTGGGGATGGACTAGTTTCTTTTATTCCATGGCCTTCTACTGCACTTGAGGCATTTCCACAATCAATTTCACTGTGTTGCTCACCCCTAGAAGGCAGGACTCTGGCCTTTGAGAATCCTCCTATTTCCCTCCTGAACAGGAGTACAAAATGGGGATGTGTTGAAAGGCCTCCACTTTGGGAGAGGAGGGAGCAAAACCTGGTCTTTGACCTGGCTGAGCCATTAAAGAGAGTCCATCAGGAAGTGGAGCTTTCCTGAGGCTGGAGGACTATCACCGCCTCGACTTCTAAAAGAGAAAGCTAGTAACGTTTAGCTGAGTGAACTCCTTTGATTTCTTATTCTGTCAGATCCTAGAGACACTTTCCCAGGTTGGTGGAGTTCAGGATGTTCAATTTTCATGGCTGCGGGTGATTTGTGACTAAACATAGTGCTTTTGAAAAAAAAGAGAAATAGGGTGAGCAAAGACTATGAAAAGAGCGACGTTTTAAAAAGGAATATAGAAGTTCTTTACTGGTGTGTTTTTTGCCTCTGACACTTGCTGGGTTGGTATTTCTCTGAGGTGGTAAACAATAGTGATGTGATAAATGTCTTACATTGCTTTAGAGAATTTATCGTTTGCTAGTGGATGGAATTTGGGAGTTTTTGGTTAATGAGCTACCAACAGGGTTTTTGTTACTTTGCAGTCATTAAACTTTCTTTTTCATTTTTCTCTGTAACGACTTCCAAAATTCCTCTATTGCTAATTCTTAGAGGGTCATGATAAATTAATTGAAAAAGCAATTTATACAACATGGCCTGTTCCTTTCAGCCAGCAAACAAATTGCTGTGACATGCTCTAAGCCTAAACTATGTTTTTTTATTATTATTATTTTAATGCCCTTTGCTAGAAGTTTTTGGATCTCTCATATTAGGACTTTTGATGAAATTCTCATAAATAAAATGTTAACTGTGTGTGTTTTCTGTGGCACTGAGGGGCAAAAGAACCGTGTGGAAAGATATAAGAAGAAGGGAATTAGTATTTATCATATGCCATGTTTGAAGTTTGGCATTGTTACTGCCATTTTACAAATGGAATAAAGGAACTGAGTCAAAGCTATGTGACTAGTAAGTGAAACGTCTCAGATTCAAAGTAGGTTTGTTTGACTAAAGCATGCTTGCTTTTTTTTTTTTAAAGATTTATTTATTTATACATACAAGAGCTGGAGTACAAGCCAGAGGTGTGGGTGTTGAAAGGATTCACCAGAGCCAGAGTGGGGAGCAGAACAGGCAGATTGACTGAAATACACTACAGAGGGGAGCAGTGGGCAAGTCAGGAGAGGTCTGCTGTGCCATATGGGTCCCCTCCCTGGCCAGGGATCCAACTCATGCTGCTGAGGCATGGATGCTTCACAGTGCTGTGCTCAAGCCCAGCCCACTGCACCACCAGGGAGGCCCAAAAGCATGCTTGTTAATACCCCCCTTGCTCCCTTCTCCCTTTATCCTCTGTTATTTGCTAACGCTATGAAAAGATATACAGAGACAGATACTAGATCTGATTCCTTCCTTAAAAGCCAGAGAGACTTAGAAAAACTTTGGAGTAAGAGAGTTTAAAATTAGAAATAAGTAGCATCTACCCCAACACACCTCTGTATTGCACTGAAATACAGAGCCCCATGTGACCTGAGACTAAGAGATACAAGGAACAGGACTACTGTTCGAGCTTGAGTGACCACTTCTGCTTGTGGAGGAGAGAGACTGAGAGGAGTTTCCCTGAGAAAAATTGGGCTTCTCTTGTCTTGTGCACTGCAGTCTGTGTCCCTCTGGCATGAGCAGTGTGTGGGCTCTACCACAACAAGCTCTTACCAAAGCCACTGACTAATTTTCAGACCTTGAAAACAGCGTGTGAAAATGGAGGAGTGAGGCAGAGGGAGGACGAGTGTGTCCAAACAAACCCCAGAGGAATGTCCAAATCCTATTTCTATCATGGACTTTTTCACAAACTAATGATTCTCAGCCTTTTAGAAAGCTCCTGACTGTGAGGCAGCATGCTCACTATTTGTTTTCATAGATTTACTTACCAATTTTGACATCTCTTACTTGATTTTACTTTAGCACTATTTTCTGTAAGGCCAGGGTCCTGGTCACACATTGGTCACACGTGCCTTTTTTTTTTTTTTAATATTGCTGCTTATGATTGTGTTTTTTTTTTCTTTTCTTTTTAACAGGTTCAAATCTGAGCATTTTTCCTGAAATCTGAAATGGGACAGCAGATACAAGAATGTTCTTAGGTTTTAGTTATTTTTCTGGACATTAAGGACACTGTTGATATTTATGTGAATTCTGTTGGGTTTTTATGTTAATGCTGTGGGCTTGAGGAATTCTGTAATAACCACAAAAGGAAGTTCTGTCAGAGCTAATTCTCAGGAATGACTGTAGTGTTGCTAGGATTGTTTCTTTTCTGTAAGTTACGTTGAAAATGTCGTTCTGTTCCCTCCACCCTTATTTCTGTATGATGTGTGTGTGTGAGTGTGTGTGTGTGTCTTAACCAGTTATAAACAAGGAATGTATCTTCCTAATTCAGTTTACGTAGTAGCATGTCTGCATATATATGTATTCATCAATTATAGTGGTACAGTCTCATTTTATATATATATATATATAAATATGTATATTTATATATATATATCCTTATACCAATAGGGTTAAACAAGTAGAAAAGCATTCCTTTATCAAGAAGATTGAAACACTTGATGTCATCTTTGTCCATTTAAAATAGTATGTTCTCACACATTCACTTACTTTCCTACTAATTTAAAATGGCCAATTTTCACTCAGAGTCATCTAGAAGATTGTAAAGAGAAACTCCCTATCAACTTTAGTTGCTATGACTATATTCTTTCGGTTTCCAACTCCTTCCTAGAATTCTTTATTCTCTTATAACTTCAATAACTTATGGGACACATCCATGGCATATCCATATTTCCTTTCTTTGCATGCTAGGCTGCTGGTTTTCTTAATAAAAGTATTTACAAAGCAGTGTTTAATTCCAGTAGACTTCTGTATCCATAGACAAAGATTTGGCCCCCAAAGAGAGATTATTATGTATGCTTGATATCATAACTTTAATTTGCTTTTGAATTTTATATTTTCCTTACTTATTATCTTTCTTTTAAATTAATCAAACTGAACAGGTATTCCTGGAGGACATCTGAGTGGAGAGAATGCCAAGTCTCTCTCCTGCTCGAGCAGCAGGACCCCCACTGGCATGTGTCGGGACCCATCTGTGGAGGGGGCATCCAGACCCGGGAGGTGTACTGTGCCCAGAGCATACCAGCGTCTGCTTCACAGAGGACCAAGGAAGGTAGGAAGCTGGTACTGGGCAGAGATCGTGCTGCTGATTGGAGGAGAAATCAATTCCCACACAGTCTCCTCAATTTGTTTTAGATATAGTAAATCCACAGCTCTCACAGATTTACTATTTGTTTTCTTGACTGTTTGCTAAGCTCCTCTAAGTTATGCTATTTGCAGTAACTTAGATGTTAAAAATGATAATAATAGCATTTGCCTCAAAGGATGACTATGAAAAATAATTAGGAACTATGCTGAAAGTTTGTAGCATAAAAGAATGCTGCAGTCTGAGGTGCTGGTATGTTGGAATGAGTCTATTGGTGATGAATGAGTAGTAGCTTTTTTCATCAAGGTGTGTGTGTGTGCATGCGAATTTCTGCATACATGTCACATTTAAATGTAAGGATCCACTTACTGCCAAATTTCACATAATATGAAAGGAAGATAAAGAAGCAGGAAGAAGAGAAGGAGATGGAGGAGGAGAACCAACTTCCTCCATCACAAGCTCTCTATTAGGCAGGTTCAACCTTAGAATTAGACCATTTATTTCAGAATTTGAGACAGTATTAACACAGAGGCAGGGAAATTCTGGCTCATGTTTATATAACTCAACTGATTGAAAAGCCAAGAGTGGGCAATCATATTTGTTCTCTGGAAGAAAGTATCGGCCACAGCCTTTGCAGAACTGGTTCAGGTAGGACTGTCTCCTTGGGTGTGCACAGTTTACTTCTCCTGGATTTGGTTAGGAAGGCAAGATACAAGCTTTCTCACTATGGAAATGCAATCTTGTTTTATACAGTAAACCTTTTCATTATTGATAGCTTTCTTGTGACATGGTCTCTCATCATTCCAGAGGCATCTATGCTCATAACCTTGGATGATGCTCTTTATGACTTACAGAGTTAAAGTCTGTGCAGGCTCCTTAGCATTCACTTCAACACTTGCAGATACATCAGCAGATTTAGGATTTATTTTATTTATTTATGCATGCAAGAACTAGGGTGTAGGCCAAAGGTGTGTGTGTGTGGAGGGGGGGTGAGAGGACTCACAAAAGATAGAGTAAGGAGCAGAACAGGTAGATCAACTGAAATACATTGCTGAGGGGAGCAGCAGGTGAGACAGGAGAGGTCTGCTGCACCATGTGAGTCAGCTCCCAGGCTGGGGATTGAACTCTGGATACAGTGGTTGGCAATAGCTTGATAGTGACATCAGCACATTTAGATGGCTAGAATATTTTTAGAACAGTAATTAAATTTTATTCCATTTCTATCAGTCTTGGGAAATGATAATTTACATTTTCTGTGTTTTAGGGGGAGACATTATTATGCTTTTTTGTCCAAACTTACAAAGTTTAGAATGAAAGTTTTAGATTATTCTTTCATACCTTTGTGATCTTTCTGTCCACTTTGTCTTTTCTTCCCTCTTGCTGTGGCCTATACTACCAGCACCTTCAGGGGTCAACACATAGATAAGTATTTTATAGAACTGAAGTATTTTGATCTACCTATTTTCCACTTCCATTTTTAATATATCATTCACATTTCTGTTTTCCTAGTTTCTTTAGTAAAAACAGGTTTTCTAATACATCTAAGGTTTTTTCAGCCTTAATCTTTCCCCCTTTCATAATGTAAGTAGGCTAAGCAAGGATATTAGAATTGGGGGATGTCAAAGGAGGGTTTTCTAGAGTTGGGTATCATGCTGAGGTAGTATAATAGCACAGGGGTATTAAATGTGGATTTTACCACCTGTTAAGTAAGTCCTAATCCAAGCTGATTTGAGAATCTAAGAAGTGGGGAAATTATTTCCCCAAATTATATTTCCAAATTAATATCTTTGTTCACAGGGAGACATAAAGTACTTAGACAGCTCTAAGCTGGGTAGCTCAGTTCTTAGGTTGGACTTCAGTGTGAGGGCATCAAGTAAGTACTTCAATGTATAAAAAGACATGTTATATAATCTGTAAGTATTATATATAATCTCTGTAAGTTGATTATATTGAGTCAAATTGTTGCTGTAGTGGAAACTGTAGCACCATTAAACTTGCATTAAAGCCACTTTACTCTTTACCTGTGTAGTCTCACTGTTTTCAGTTACAGACATACCTAAACAAATCTGTCAACATGAGATTTTTTTTTTCTTTTTGGCCTAAATTAAAGAAGAGAATAATTGAACTGTTAGTGTAAGTGACCTAGGAGTGTTCACCCATTTAGAGAAGCAAACTTAAAGTATTTCTAACCTTTTCTGCTAATGTAGTAGTAAAGACGAAAATTGGGACTTTTTAAAATTTTATTTTTTGTGAGCATCAGCTTCCCCCCGCCTCCCTTTAGTTATGTTAGATTTTGGAGTGAGAAGGAGTTTTAATAGCATTGACTTTGGAAACTCTTCTTTCATTCGCAATTGATTTTCTCACAAGATTTTTTCCTTATACTTCAGGATACTCTGTTAGCCCTCAGAGTAGAGTAGCTTGACTTTTCTTCCCTACAGAATCCCACTATCCACTATGAGTTAACTGCTCTGCTTTTAAGAACCTGATCTTAGAGGAACCCATAATCTTGGGGGAAAAAAAAAAACAAAACCAAAAAAAACCAGAATCTGTTCCATGCCTCTCTCATGTGGTAGAATGCAATGAAATTTATAAATGTCAAAAAAAAAAAAAAGAAAAGGGCTCATTTTCTCCCAATCCCTTCAAATCTCTTGCTTCGGTTGAAAATTGAGCCTGAATGAATACTGACTTGTTCTTGGTGATGACTTTCCACTTTTGAATTCACAGTGTTTCGAGGAACAGTCTAATAGCACCTATGACATATTTTTACCTGACTCTGTTGTTCAGTGATCCTGTGGTGGCTTAGATGCAGCCAGAATAGTGTTGTAGCAATCGATATGAGATGAATTTCCAGTAATAGTAGCCAAGCCAATAGAATTGCAATGAAAATGTAGAAGAGTATTTATGATTTTGTTTACCAGTTATTACTGTAGTGAGAACTGTGTTTCTATTTTATAATTCATAAGTACCAGCAAGAATGATGCTTACCTGTAAATTGAAATGCCTGGATTTGGTGAGAACATTTCCTTGCATTTTTCTCAAATGAAATTAAAAATACTCAACTTTCCCTCAAGGGTCATTTCTCATGAGATAAAACATTGGAGCAAGGAATGCATTTTTGAAACATAGTAAAGACTAGGGTAAATTTGTTTCATTCATGGCAACGGGGCCTAGAGACAAAGACATCAGCAACCATAGAGTGAAATGATGTAGATATAGAATATATACATGTGGTAAAGAAAAATTTAAATAAAAAAATCTTAAATATAAAAATTAGGAAAATATATTGGTGTGATTGTTGTTAAGAACTCTGATTGGCGTTTGTCATCATATCTCATATGTACGAGTTAGCATCAAATAGACAGAAGTATTTTGAGAATAGGAGGCATTTTAACTTGAAGTTGCTAAACTCACTGGTTGCCCATTCCACTTCAGTAAGAGTGAATGGTTCTTGAAAGTCCTGTTATCAGGGCAGTGATGGGAAGAACACAGGGACAGTGATGATGCATGGTGAATTGGTGGTGGAAATTCTATGGGGACTATACCTGAGACATGAAAGCAAACATTGTAAGAAAATATAAACAAATATATATCTATATTTAAAGAAAGTCCTGTGTCTTCATCATGCTATACCCAGAGTTACATGGAGGAAATAGATAAGATTAGGAAATGGTCTTGGGATGCCAAGTAATATTTGGAGACTTAACATGTTTGGGGCATAGGTAGTATATGGAGACTCAATAGACTTAGTATATGGAGACAATTTGTTTGGGTACAGGCTTAATACTGACCTGTATGGAAAATTAATAGGTACATAAATGTTGTCTCAATCTTCTAGCTTACTAAGTTGGTTTTAAATCACTGATTTGGTGAATAAAAAGTGGACTACAATCACACATTCATTTTTTTTCCAAAAATAATTTTTAGATACCAGCTGCATTAGGCTATATTTTCAACATTAATATTACAAAGATGTCCCAATATATTTTACAGTCTATTAATTAGAACAATTGAATAATTCTACTATAATGACTTAAGAAATGATATCATTTGCTATATCTATACCTCACAGTGTAGCTATCATCCTACTTATAGTTAAAGCTAATCAGTGACTCGAGTGAAATCCTCATAAGGAAGTTAATGCTTTAAGAAAATATGAAAGATCAGTAGAAAAAATGCTTCAAATTGTCGTGGAGGACATGTGGAAAGGAATAGAGATGCTGTGTTCAATGGTGGCACCTGAACTGGTTTGAAGGGACACACAGAATAAGGAAGTGACAGTGACTGGAAAAATCGTCTTTTGACTCCTCTGGAGTTTATTTTTGAGCATATGTGTGCTTATTGCAGCCTTTTTTATCTTTACTGTAGGCTTATAAGCAGAGCACAGATCTCATATTCTTAACCACTTATAAGATGTAAAAAATGTCAATATGTGGGAGAATCCACAGGAGTGTTCATGTCCTATTTTCAAACTTATATGATTAACCAGTAAGTTTTGAGATATGAAATAAAGTATTTATATTATGAACAAATGTACAGATTTATTAAATGACAATTAAAGATATACTCAGCCAACATTTGAGAGTCTAGAAATGTCCTTTACCCATCTTTAGAAATTGTTTTTAAAATCAATAACTTCTGCAACTGAGAATAAAGCTTTTAGAATTTCCCTTTGTATTGACCCTTGGAGAGAATGAGACTGTTTAAATGGGAGTTTTCTCTTTTCTTATGCTAACATAGTAGCTGAGATAACTGGATGAAGTACTCTTTGTTAATTAACAGCAGTATATTTGATGGTAGGTCACATGAGATCAAGAGAGATAAGTCTCTTGGCCTCTAATATTTCTACTTGGAAATTCTCAATTATTGGGATTATGGATGTAGGGGAAAGTTAGTATATATTTCAAATATTCTCAAATAAATATTTCAAATATTCTTTCCTGAAGTGTGCAAGATGAAAAAGTTTCAAAAGGAGAAATTAAATACTTAGAGGCAATTAGAGAAGTAGGAGTCTAAATTGAGATTAGCTTCAACTGGCTTGTTTCACTGCATTTGTATCTTAGTTTAGTGATTTTGTAATCAATTATAACATACTTATCTTAGTGTGATATAACAAATGTTTATTTAATTACAGTAGTTAGCAAAAGTATTGAAGAGTTCCACTTTAAACATTCATTAAATTATCAGATTGTTCTTGACATTAAAAATGTCTTAATTTATTTAGCTCAAGGTATAGTTCACATGACTGAAACGAGATCAGGGAGCACAGCCTCTCGGGTGGGCAAATGATAGAGAAAAAACAATTGAGGAGAAAGACTAACATCATGTAGAAGTTGCCTTGTGGGAAAAATGGGCCTTTTTGATGACAAGTGAGTCATGCTTTATTTGAGCTCCTAAATAGGAAGAAGAGATTTGTCTTTAGTGTGATACATTGTATATTTCTTCAGTGTACACACAACAAGGACATCATGTAGCGATGAGATTGTCAGGAACCTAGAACACACTGTGATTGTGAACTTCTCCAATGACTCTATCCATTTATTTAACTTTCATAATATTATTGCTCTAAGTTCTTGAGCAGCACAGCACATTTTGCCTGATTTCTAGCTGGCAATAGTCTTGTCTTTGTCACCCACAGGGCTGCAAAAACCTGGAAGGTCCTGTTAGGGACCTTCCTTATATTTCCAAGCACAGGGGCCCATAGTACGAATGGCAAATTGTAAATGCTTATGGAATTCAGAATGGAAAACTCCTCAACTGAGAGAGTTCTGTGTTAAGTTTTATTAATTTTTTTTTTCCTTTTGAGTAATGTGGAGAAATAAATTGCTTCGCTGTTGACAAAAGCAAAAGGATCTGTTATGTAGATATCAGCTTCCCTTGCCAAGGTCAGTTAGTCCAGCGGGTTTGGAGTAGAATCATATAAAATAAAAGATGTGACTATCTTGAAGAGCTGGACATGGTCCATGGAGAACGATTGAGGAGGAACGCAAAAGAGAGACAATAAGCACAGTCACTAGGTCACTTAGGATCAGCATGGATGGACGTGGGGTCTTGGCCCGAGACACTAAGCAGTTGATTTCTGAATAATTTCATGATTAAATGTAGCTGCTATTCTTCACCAAAGAAGAGAAATTAAGGAAATCAAAAATTATTTTAAATTATTTACTTCTGTCACTCTTACTTTGTTTAACAGTCTAGGAAGGGAGTTAAGACAGTGAAAAAAAAACTGCAAAAGTAACATTAGTATCTTAAGAGGAAATGAAAATTATAGGGAAGGATAGATTAAACCAGTGGCGTGTGGCCTGTATTGAGGAGATTTACGAAGGAGAAAGCTTTTCCGAGGTCCTTTTAGTTAAGGTGTGTTTGAGGAGATGTTCATGTGAAAGGGTCAGAATCTCAGGTGAAGCAAGTCACATGGTAAATTCCAGAGCTAGCAAGTCATAAAACCTAGAGTAGAACCAATAACCAAGTTGAACAAGAATATGGGCTACATGAAGTTGAGAACTATGGATTGAGGGTAGAAATAGCTCTAGGATGAAATCTTAGGCCTTATGATGATGATAAGTGAGATGGTAGGAATTGAGCTGCTGCTCTGTCCTCATTCAGCATACTGAAATCCAGCAATACTGAACATTTTCTTTTTGGGGCCAATGGCTACTCTTTTAGGGCCTCCCACACTTCTCCCTACCTTCACATTCTTAGTCTAACTTACCATCTCTGTCTGTGCAATGCCTACTTAGAACTTCCTCCTTCTCAGAACTCTTTGAGATACATAGAGTTTCTGCTCTTCTGCCACCAGAGCACTTATCTCACTGCAATGCCATTCCCTGTTTGTGTGCGCTGTGAACCAGGCTACAGTGCAGTCAATGAGGTTAGCATGTGTGTGAGAACAACACGTCTGTGTCATTCACTGTGGTCTCCCTAGTACTTACGACTGTGTCCTCAATAAAAGAGAACCTTGAATTGAAGAGCAGGCTTTACCCCTGCTCTTTTTTTTTTTTTAAAGATTTATTTATTTATGCATACAAGCACTGGGGTACAGGCCAGAGGTGTGGGGGTGAGAGGATTCACCACAGACAGAGCAGGGAGCAGAACAGGCAGATCAACAGAAGTACACTGAGTAGGGGAGCAGCGGGCACAGCAGGAGAGGTCTGCTGCACCATGTGGGTCCTCTCCCTGGCCGGCAGCAGGGATCGAATTCGTGCTGCAGTGGCTGCAGTTTGCTTCACAGTGTGTTGCTTAACCCACTGCACCACCAGGGAGGCCCTACCCCTGCTCTTTTTCCTTTTACCACCTTCTTTCTTCCTGGGTTCATGCTCTGTAAGCATACAGTTGCCAGTTAGCCACACTTTTCTATTTGCTTGTTTTTAAAGATCTTTGTTTATTTTTCACAGTACAGAATTTCTCCTTTCAGGTGTGGTCACTGTAGTTTTCCCACCAGCAAAATGTCCACTTTCAGATTTGGATAAATCACCACATTGTGGTCTATGGGTGCAGGATTACTGAGTAACAGGTCAAGGGCTGTAGGTGGCAACCTGGAAGATATACACAGAAAGTACACTGGGCTTAGCTCCCCAAGGAGAGTGAAACTTCATTGGTGGGATATATGATTTAGAAGGAAGCCAGGCTCGTCTCAATATACCAGTTATTATTCCAGGACTCTTGCAGTCCTTTCAGAGAAATCCTGTTTTCTGCTTCATTCATGGTGGTTTCATATGAAATAGTCACATCACATAGCATTACTTCCTATTTTCCTTACTTTACTTTTGCTTTTTCTTCAATGTCACTTTGTCCTGACCCTGCATCTCCCAATATCTCTCCCCCTCCTTAGAGATACTGCAAATTCAGTTCCAGACCAGTGCAATACAACAAATAACACAATCAGGTGAGTCACACAAATTTTTTGGTTTCTCAGTGCATATAAATTATGTTTGCACTGTACTGTAGTCTATTTAAAGTGTAAATAACATTATGTATAAAAAAGCAATGCACATACTTTAATTAAATGTGGCATAGAGACACAAAGTGAGCATGTGCTGTTGGAAAAAAATGGCACCAATAGACTTGCTCATCATAGGGTTGTCACAAACCTTCCATTTGTTAAAAAATACAATATGTGTGAAATGGAAGAAAGCAAAACATAATAAAACAAGGTATGCCCACATTAGCACCTTAACTCTCATCATAGGTTTTGCTTTCTAGAGGATTCAGCTATAACAAAAAATGAATGTGTGTCAGAAGAAAGAATGAGAGACATTTTTTATGCAATTTTTTAATAATAAGTCTAGATGAGACACAGCGGAGCATGAAGTTTCATGGAAGATGAAAAAACAACTCTTCTTTCTTCATTTTTGTTTCCTCATTTTCTTCTTCTTTGATACCTTTCTCCTTCTGCTTCATCCGTTTCCCCCATTTTTTCCTGTTTCCCCCCTTGTCTTCCCCTCCCTCCATCATGCATAAATCTTGAGAGTAAGAACAGTTTCAGTAACTGGTAGACTTCACAGCAGTTAGCACATTGCCTGGCAAAAGGCAGATAAGAGCTGAATTGATATTTCTTAAAGAAATGAATATAAACCCCACAGATAGTCTTACTCATTCAGTTTTAGGCATTTCTTTTCACTTTGAGACACCTTTTCTCTTCATTTCATTGTTCATATACACCTGCACCTCATTAATGAACAGGTAAGTTCTCTTTTTCAGAGTAGAAGATTGCATTTGGAAAACATACTGAAATGAGAACATTTACAATCTTTAGTCTGGTGTCTTACTAAACTTCATTTTGTCAGCTGGATTAGATTTTTCTGGAACTCCAAGCCAAGAGGTAATGAGGTTCCTCTTGGCAGTGCAATTTCTGAAACAAAGTTATTGCTTCCAAATCTGTTTCTCCAGACTTGTTGAATATGTGAATGCCCTGGCAAGTAGGAGTCAGAAGAAATATCCACTTACTGGCAAACCTTCCTCCAGAAAAGTTTCCTGCAGAAAAATTTCACCAACAAAGAAAACTTTCTCACCAACTTATTTATTTAGCATTTTTCCATGCTCTAGTGTGAACTTCTCATCAGAGTCTGTTCTCAAGAGAGAAGACTCACTTAGTAAATGTGTATGTGTTTAAGAATGGTTAAATTATACCTCATATCTTCTGGTCATTTTCTCAAGCATCCTGGGCAGGAGAATCAATTCCTACATGAAAAGAAAAGCTGGAATTAAAAAAAAAATACAGCTAAATCGTGGTCCCACCTCTAAAATTCTATCTCCATGGAATATATAATTTTAGTTCATTTCATTCTTTTAAGACTTAATGAGTCTTTCTAGGGCTTAATTGATTCTTGGTGAACTTCATGCAGGTTGCCCTAATTTCTCTAGGCTTGAAACTCAATATTATACCCAGCTATTTCTATTCAATAGATCTATAGAATTTTAAATTCAGCACTCCCCATTTTGGACATATCCTCGTACTACCTAGCCCAATATCAGTATCTTTTCCAGTGTCCTAAAATTTAGGGCATTCTTTCTCTTCCTGCCGAGTGTTCATGCCATAAAGGTAGGCTGTGTCCATAATATTTCACTGTCATTCACCATTTTACCCATATTCAGTCTACCACTAAATTATGCTAATTCTACATTGAATATATTTTATTTGCTTATTTATGTCTACTTATATATTAGTTCTCATAGGAACTGCTGTAATAGTCTCCTGAGATATTTCCTTCTTTCTACTCATGTCCTATCTGCATAGTTTGAGATGTGTTTAATGTGGCTCATCTTGGGGTGAGCAGACACGCTACTGCTATATAAATTCTCACTCTCTCGCTTATAAGCTGCATTGCATTGACAAGTTCATTATTTTGCCACCCCTTTCCCCAAATGTATAAAGTGGAGATAATGATCATCTTTAGCTCATAAGGTGTGAGGATAAAATGAACACACACATATACTTACACACCACCTAGAACAGTGCCTTATACAAGAAACAATAATGATAGGCTATTTTTTTATTCTTCATACTCATGTCAAAGTAACCCTACAAGAAAACTTATTTGAGTCTATCATTCCCATGCAAAATTATTCAAGGATTTCCTCTGACTCAAAACCACCTTGACAGTGCCCTAGAGCCATGTGTGATCTGGCTCTTACCTACTTTTTCATCTCAATTTTTTCTATACTCCATTACTCTCATTCCGTTTTAGCTACAGTGTGTGAACAACTTGGGCAAGTTAGCTGACCTTTCTGTTTATGAGTTTCTGTCAGCAAGTACATTGAACTGGTGTACTTGCACAGGCCCCGAGGAGACTGGTCATTCTGTCTCTGTCTCTGCTGGGGAGTGAGGATGTGGAAATTAGAGGCATTGGAAAAGTGACCCTTGGCTGGGTGACCACTTAACAATACCCTTTGGAAGGGAAACAATGATTTTTAAGGGGTAGTGAGCTGTCTCTACCACAGACATCATTTTCTATTAATTAATTACATTTCCTATAATAATGCCCTATTGCTTCTGTAAATATTACCACAATCTTAATGATTTAAAGTAGCACAAACCGATTCTCTTACAGTTCTAGAGGCCAAAAACTAAAAAATGATTCTCATTTCAGCAAAAATCAAGGAGTCAGCAGGACTATGTTCCTTTTTGAGGTTCTTGAGAGAATCCTTTCCTTGCTTTTCCCAACTTTGAGAGAGTGCTCTTAGATCTTGGCTCTTCGATCTTCTGTCTTCAAAGTCACCGCTATAACATCTTCAGATGTTTTTCTAATTATAATCCTTACGCTTTTCAGTTTTACATAGAAGGAATCCTGAAATTACATTGGACCCACTCAGATAATTTTGGATCATCTCCCCATCTTAAGATCAATTTATTAATGGTTTTAGTTCCACACTTTCTTAATTTCCCTTTGACATGTAATGTTTTGTATTCATTGGGGTATAATTTAAATATGTTTCAGTGATCATTATTCTGCCTACTAAAGCCCATTCTCTTTCTCTCTTTTGAGAAATACATTATTGGGGTCTACAAATATATGAATACATGATTATTTGGTATGCTGTAAGGAGGTACAGAGCTCCGGTCAACTTAATACTTAAGAAACAACTGTCTGGTGGGCTTCCCTGGTGGCACAGCGGGTTGAGCACCACACTGTGAAGCATCTGCGGCACAGCAGCATGAGTTCGATCCCCGTCCAGGGAGGGGATCCACATGGCTGCATCTCCCGCTGCTCCCCTCAGCAGTGTATTTCAGTCCATCTGCCTGTTCTGCTCCCTACTCTGTCTCTGGTGAATCCTCTCACCTCCCATGCCTCTGGCCTGTACCCCTGCTCTTGTATGCATAAATAAAAAAAAAACAACAACTGTCTGAGTGAGGATAACTATGTTTGGGTACCAGTTCCCCATTCTCAGTATGTGAAGCTGGGCAAGTCACCACCCTCTCTAAGCCTCTACTTATCTCATCTTTAAAGTGGCCATAATCAGTATATAATTGATGAAATGAGATGAGCTAATTGACAAAGAAAAAATATCCTAGCCCTAGTACCTGATAAATAGCAAGCACTTGGTAAGTGCTATTTAATTTTTAGTGCTTCAGACTTAGTCTTTTTGTGTCTTTACACATTTACCGAGCCCCTGTCAGACTAGTTTCAAGTACTATAGATGAATAAACAATCAACTTTAAATAGCAGTACCCCATCTGATTTTAATGCAAGATCCACAGATTATATATTTAGAATTCTGTTAACTCAATCAGAAAATGAGCAGAACTAAGAAATAGCCAAAGAGGATATACAAATGGTTAACAGGCACATAAGAAAATGCTCATCACCACTTATCATTAGAGAAATGCAAATCAAAACAACACAGCTGTGAGAATGACCTGTACCAAAAAGACCAGAAGTAGTAGATATTGGCAAGGAAGTGGAGAAAAAGGAATCCTCTCAAACTGTTGGTGGGAATATAGACTGATCCAGTCCCTATGGAAAACAGTATGGAGATTTCTCAAAATATTAAAAATGAGTTTAACTTTGATCTATTAGTCCACTCCTAGGGACCTACCTGAAGAATGCAAAAATACTAATTTGAAGAGATGTAGTAGCACTATTTACAACAGGTAAATCATGGAACCAGCCTAAGTGCCCAAAGACAGATGAGTAATTTAGGAAGATGCAGTGTGTGTGCGCACGTGTGCGTGTGTGTGTGCGTGTGCATGTGTGTGCACACACAGATAGACATATAAGTATGTATGTGTAGACATATATATATATATACACGATGGAATACTACCTAGCTATAAGAAAATGAACTGTTTACTTACCACAACATGGATGGAACTGGAGGGGAGTATACTGGGAGAAATAATTCAGAAGAAGAAAGAAAAGTATGGCATTATTTCATTTATATGTGAAATACAGAGAAACAAAACAAAGGATCAGATAAAACCAAGCCAATTAGAATCACTATAAATATGACTATAGAATTGAGGCTATCACAGGAAGAAAGGTAGGGGGAACACAGAGAGGGGAGGGCAAAGTTGGACTTTGTTGGACTGGAGGACTATGGTAGCTTAGAAGCAGGTGTGGTATGAGAACATAGGCCTGAAGTGTGTGGTAACTGTACCACTAAATCTTAGAGAATCGTAATCCATTATTAGCTCAATGAAAAACAGAGTTTGGCACAAAACACTGGCTAAATGAGAATTTTGAAATGATGTTGTAGAACATGTGACAAAATTTTGTGGTTTTCAAAAATTTTCCCAGGGCAGTTCAGTTACTTAATGGAAATAACCACTCCTAAAATAATTCTCACAGATCTCTTAGTACACTAATAAAGAAGTAAAGGACAATTCTAAAGGAATTGTACAAAGCCATTATAGAAAGAGCTATCTGTAAGCTCAAGTGTGAAGAACTCGCCCTCACATAGCTTAAAAACTGTAACTATCTCGGGTCTTATCCTACATGCACACTAACATGTTAACCTGAAACAATTTCATTAGCTATAGGAGCCCTTGGTTAGAGACAAAGGATAGTTTGTTACATCATGTCAGTAGGCAGAGCATCATCATTCATGTTGCTTTTTGATGCCCAGCCCCTACAGTGCTCCGCATCAGGGACCACTCTGCCTGCATACTTGGTGAGCTGTGCGACAGGTTGGTGATGTTGAGCTTTATAAACCCCGTTCACTTAAAAAGGGGTTGAAAGCAAACCTGCACAACTTTGCCCCCTGAGAGTGACACTATCCCTCTTATCAAGACTTTTCTATATAAACATCCTTAAAGATAATCTTTTTTTTTCAGTCTTCTTAACAAAATCTATCAGTATCTCTGATTACAAGATGTATAGCCCCATAAAGAATTGTCTACCAGCAACAACAACATGCACACATGTATACACATACATACACTGCCTAATATATCTCGTTACATTGAAAATATAAGTATCACATGAGTAACATCATCTAGTATATGTGTTTCTTGTTCTGACTAACTTCCCTTAGCATAAGCCTTTTAAGTTGCATCCATGTTGTCACAAATGGGAACATTTCATCTGTATAGTATTCCATTATGTATATAGACTACACCTTCTTTGTCCAATTCTCTGTTAATGTGTAATTAGTTTCTATATTTTGTTATTCTAGATAACGTCAAAGTAAACATACAGATATAGCTATCTTTCATATTGTTTCATTTAGATGCCTAGAAGTAAAATTGCTGGATCATAAAATCATTCTATTTCTGATTATTTCAGAAGCCTCTGTGCTGTTTTCCAAAGTAGCTGTATCAATTTATATTCTTAGCATCAGTAAGTGAGGGATCCTTTTTCTCCACACCTTCAATAACATTAGAACAGACAAAACAACAACAACTAACCCTTGTATCTGGCCAGTGGACTGAGGTTACCAGAGGGAAAGAGGTAGAGGGTTGGAAAAAGGATAAAAGGGATTCAGTTAACTATGGTGGAGGGTTATTAGTACTTAGTAGTGGGTATAATGTGGTATGCATTTAAGATAGTGTGAACTAGTACTCTAGAACAGTGATGTGAATCAGTGTTACCTCAAATATACGCAGGAGAGAGAACATTGGTGATCTACAACCAAGGTTTTCCAGTTAATAATCATGAAGGTGATGATCATTATAAAAACTTAGTAAAACTAAATACTGCTCATTTATTGAATTATTCTCTATGAGACTAAATTAAAATGCACATTACCAAGCTATTGATGTGCTGTTCATTCAATAAACAATGAGGATTTATTGAGGATAGAGATATAAATATGTAAGAAATTGGCTTCTGCAGAAATTTTTGAGCTATGGAAATTAAGATGAGTCTGCCCAAATATTTTGCCTATGGAGCTAATAATTCTAAAAATTCTACCCCAGATGATTTAAAGTTTATATTTATGAATTAGTTGCCTCCTAATAATTGCAAATTAACAGAAATTTTTTAAAAGATTTTATTTTGTGGGAATTTTTAAATGTAAGTAAAATGGAAATAGTTATTACTTTTTATGATAGAACTATGTGGAAATATATACTGAACTGGGAATTTAGTGAATACAATTCTAATTTTGTCTGTACCACTGAGGATGACTTTAACCGTCAGTAGATGAGATACCCAATTTTTGCTTTAATTTATCCTTTCATAAAATAAGGATAATAGAATGTATTCATTACCATTTTAGGTGTATTAAATACTAGTGGGAAATATAAATGTAAAAGCAGTTATGTTTTGAAGAATATTTATTTATTGTAATACCGTATTTTCTTATTATCTGCAACATTTCCTTTCACTGAAATAGAATTGACTGGGGACACTATAAATGTATTAGTTCTCCAAAATTCTATACTGTAATTTTTGTTTGTTGGTTAGGTTATGCTCTCCAATTGGTCAGACTCATTTAATAGTCTTTAGATTAGACAAAGTTGACAACCACATATATCATTTTTAAGAGTGATAACATTGCTATAATACACTATAATTATTTATTGCTTTAATAGTTCCTTTCTACAGTGGTATGTTTAGGTTATGTGAAACTAAAGGAAGCTTTAATGAAATGGAGGTATGGAAATGAGAAAAAATTTGGGTATGTTTACACAGTAATTATCAATTGAGTATATGAATTGATTATATAAATTACTTACTAATGTTTGTCAAACATGTTTCTTTCCCCTGTGCTCTTACCTAGAATTTCTGCTTCTGTAGATCTGGTGTGTGCTTAGAAATTTATAATTTTTTTTTAAAATAGTAAACAGGTAATTCTTATAAACTAGGAAGATTAAAAATGAATGATGCAATAAATTTTATTCTGAACTATGCAAATTGCTACTTATGATAGTTAAATCTAGCCTGATCTGATTCTTAAAACTGGTCAGTTGGCAGGCCTCAGGCTCATGCCTTAGACTTTATCACCTTGTCTAGTTCTCCATCCATTACTCTGACCTACAATTTAATGTGCCTATAAAATCTGCACCTCCTCTTTTCACTTATCCTGACTTCCCCCTAATCTCCCCTCACTTCTTTACTCACTAGTCTAATAATTTCTTTCCAGCTAAAGTTGGCAATTAAAATTCCAGGGGGTAGAAATCAGCCCGAGGAATTGCAGAACTCCAAAGGAACTTGTTTCCAAATGTGATATCTTCAGATGTCTGGACTCAGCATGGAATTTCAAGCTTTAGCATCAAAGTGTTTAGCAACTTGTTAACTCGAATTGTTTTTTAGCTAAGTCTTTAAGAATTTCTCTTTCCCAGTTATTTTATATTTACCACAAGCCACATGGCTTTCCTTCATGAACATCACACAGAAAACTTCTGTGTGACAATATATGTCACAGATCCTTGGAGATTTGAAACCCATTATGAAAACAATGGTGATTACTTTATTACTCAGTTTCTCAGTGACATGAAGTTACTCAGGATTTTAAAGTTCTGGTGTGATACAACAGGCATCAGACTGTTCCTTCTCTTCTCAAAACTACCATTTGTAACCTCTTTGAAAGGGACTGGTTGTTTGATGCAAACATTTCTCAGACACTGTGATTTCCTTTTGAAGCCTCCCTGAGTATGGTCTCTGATTGCATGCTAGTAATAACTAATTCATTAGTCATTAAAGTTCCAATGATTACACAGACTTTTTTATATTGACTTATTTCTCGTTAATTTTCATCTATTCTTCCCAGTCTGCATTTAGGAGCTACATATATTATCTATTTTTCATATAAAAACCCTTTAAAAATTTAAAGGCAGCCACACTATGTTCTCTATATTGTTTCTTTGTATACCAGAAACAAAATATTTTTTTTCCTTCCTGTGCCATATTTTCATCAGAAAGGATATCTTAAACTGTTTCACAATGATGGTTTCCTTTGTGTGTTGTTACTATCTATTTAAAAATAACTTAATATTCCTCATTACACCACTAGACCACTGTTATTCCCCTTCCAAATTATTTTTCTCTTGACCTCTTCATTTCCTCTCCTTTTTTAAGCTCATACTTTTCTTCTCCTTTCTTGCTTTTGTCCTCCTCCTGTTTCTTTTTAAAGACAAATCAATTCTTTTGGTGTTGACTGTACAACATTTAGCAAATCAAAAGTTCAGAAGTTAGAAAAACAGTGTTTACATTTTGCCATCAAATAGGACTGTAGAAGAGAGAATCTCAGTTCATCCCACTCAAATTGCTTCCAGCAATCTGTTGTCTACACCAACAGATGACATCTCATTTATCAGATTTTGATCCTTTCTGGAGTTCCTTTATAATTTCAACTATGAATATGAGGAGAATTTTTCAGATATTCTGCTTGTAGTGGATGGGATTGACACAAAGCATTTGCATAGCTGAATACTCATTTTACCTTAACATACCTATGTGATGGGTCTTCCTGGTGGAGCAGTGGGTTAAGCAACACACTGTGAAGCAAACCACACCCACTGCAGCACGAGTTTGATCCCTGCTTCTGGCCAGGGAGAGGACCCACATGGTGCGGCAGACCTCTCCTGCTGTGCCCGCTGCTCCCCTACACAGTGTACTTCTGTTGATCTGCCTGTTCTGCTCCCTGCTCTGTCTGTGGTGAATTCTCTCACTCCCCACACCTCTGGCCTGTGCCCCAGTGCTTGTATGCATAAATAAAAAAATCTTAAAAAAAAACATACCTATGTGATTTTAAATTGAAGTCTACTATACATGTAGTAAAATGTTCAGACTGTGTTTTGAGAATATATATCAAAACATAATATTTCCATTACTCCAGAATGTTTTTGTCTTCCCCTTCACAATCAGTCCCATTTTACTCTCAACCCCATCAGAAATAACCGTTCTGTCATCTCCTCATCAGAAACAATTCATCTGATTTCTGTGATCTTAGATTACTTTATACTATTCTAGGAATGAATATATATGGTATTGTATAGTATGTACTTTTGTGTGTCCTTTATCTCAGCATAGTGTTTCTGAATTTCATTCACGTTATCCCTCTCATGCTGAGTGATATTCCATTGTCTCAATTTAGCACAATTTACCCATTCTTCTGTTGGTAGACATCAGGATTGGTTTTTATTAATTTATGAAAATTAATTAGGAGCATGCTTTTACAAGTTTTTCTTTAAAGATTTATTTATGCATAGAAGAACTGGGACATAGGCCAGAGGTGTGGCGGGTGAGAGGATTCACCAGAGAGAGTGGGGAACAGAGCAGGCAGATCGACTGAAATCCACTGCTGAGGGAGCAGCAGTGCAGGCGAGGCAGGAGAGGTCTGCTGCACCAGGTGGGTTCCCTCGCTGGCTGGGAATCAAACTTGTGTTGCAGTGGCTGCGGGTGGGAGGTGCTGATCCTGAATAAATGCTTTCTCTTGGATCAATATATATAATTCCTAGGAATTAACCTAGTAGGGCAATAGGGTGGGTATTGTCAATTTAAAAGAAAAACAAAAAACTTCAAAATTTTTTTCTAAATAGATTGTACCACTTTTCACACCGGGCAGCTGTGTGTAAAGATGAGGTTCTAGTTGCTTTACGTCCTTACCCATGTTTGTTCTATCTAGTCTTTTCACTTTTGGTGGGTGTTTTCGTCAGCGTGTCTTAGTATCTCATCTGGCTTTAATTTGTATTTTCTCAGTGACTGATGATGTTGTGTAATTTTTCATATGCTTATTGTATATCTTCTTTTGAAAATTTGGACTCCTTTGCCCATTGGGGAGGGATTGTGTTGGCTTTTCAGTCTAGAATCATAAACACTGTCCATGTCCTTTAGTAGATTGTCTGGCGTTATCATTCTCTCCAAAGATTACGTCTCTTCATCCATCTATTTTTTGTGTCTCCCTTGAGCTATTCACCATATGTTTAGATTGTTGATTTTTAAAAAGGTGAATATAGCTGTGACATTTAATGAGAAAATATATGTAAAGATACTTTGTTCTGAAAGTCTTAAAAATTTGAATTATTTTCACATTGCTTTTTGACTATCAAATTTGATTTTGTTGAAGATAATTTCATGCTCTACTTTGGTTGAATGTCCTAAGCAAAGCAGATGTTGATTTTATTTACAATATTGTATTTACCACTTTCTGTTTTATTTCCTGTTCATGTTATACAGTATTGTTATCATATTATTTTAGCCTGTTCTCAAGTATATACTCCTATGATACAGGGCATATCTTTCACTGTTAGTTGTTTCATTCATAACTTTCTGTCCTCCATATATTGTATTTTTCAGCTTTATATTGGTCTTTTCTTTCCTTTTATTTTCAGCTGAAGTGCACCTTATAATTATTCATGAGTGGTTAACTGCTGTGTTAATATGCAGCCCCTACTGTATGGACATGTTGCTGTTGATTGAGGGTCAGGAGGGTATGTGCATAGAATTATTTTCAAGTAATGTTAACTAGACCTCAACAGTCATCCCCGCTCTGGTAGAAGAACGTATGAGAAATTCTTCTGATGGTAATTTTCATCTCAACAACAACAACAAAAATACTGAATAAGTAAGGAGATGATCTGCTAATCAGGATCCAGAGAACACATTTGTGAAGCAATTTAGACATAGTATACAGGCATTGTGATACTGATGTGAAGCCATTCACTGACATTGCTGCAATGGGACATTCAGGTAAACCAGGTGATTTTCCAATCATGGGGTTACCCGGTATTAAAATTAAGGAGCTGGAAAAAGAGGATGCTCTTCTTTCTATCTACTTGGGTAATCTGAATTTTAATATGGAACCCTGACCTCTCTTTGTCAAGCTTTTAAAAGTTGTTTGTCAGTCGGTGGACCATGCTGTGGAGTGGTGAACAAAAGGACAGCTGGAGACTCCACTAAATCATCCTTTGATTGATATAGATACTGCCTTTTGTCTTCATAATTATTGCAAGGTTTATTGTGAGAAACCTTCAGTAGTAGAAACTTCCTTGCTCAGATTCTATTAGCAATTTTTTTCCTTTGGCTTCAGAATTGAATTGAAGTGAAAGTATCCTCTGTGAAAGGATAACACTTCATGCCAAATAAGTCTTGACATTATATGTTGAGGATATTTTAATCTTTACTGATTAATGACACTGTAATCAGTTTAATTTTTACTTTCCATTACTATTTTTTATTTATAAAATAAATGTGTTACTAGTAAAAATATATAGAACATATGTAGTGCCAAAGTTTAAAAAAATCTCCCACAAGTCTACACCATTAATCTTAGGGATAATTATTGCAAATGAATTGGCATAGATGCTTCCTGGTAGGTCTACTTTTATCTATCTGTCTGTCTGCCTGTCTTTCTCTCACTCCTACATGTGCACACACAAATGCACGGCTAAATGTGAATTATACTTTTTCCTTAGTGTACAGAAAAATCATATCTGACATTTTTCTGCAACTTCTATCACTTGTTTTTTGTAATGTCCAGAAAATGGATGATGATGATCCTTGTTAGCTATTTTACATTGAAGGGCATTTAGAACATTTTATTCTCACATCAGGGAGAACATCTAGTTACACAACTACTTGATTTGAAAGTGAATATTGCAATGTTGTGGGATTGATATTTTGTGCGTTTTAAATTTTGATAGATAATGTCAATTTTTTTTTTACAAAATTATGTGTCAAAATGGATGTTTTGGTGGTGGGTGTGGTGTGGTAACATGCATATGAACTTGTACCTCTGTTGTAAACCAATGTTACCTCAATTAAAAATATAATAATAAAGTTAATTAACAGTGTCCAAGCATGCCAGTTTCTTTATATTATTGCCAGTACTAAATATTTTAATTTTTGTGAACTGGATAATAGGGAATTATAGCCTTGCTGTTTAAAGTTTAATTCTACAAATATTAGTGAAATGAGCTTATCCAACAATATTTATTGAGCATACACTCTGTGCTAGGAATTACACTTGGAATGTAGCCTAAAGAAAGTGAAAGTTTTCCTGTAGTATTTATATTCTGAAGGGAAGAAAAAGCAATGGCTAATTTCACAGTACACATTGAAGGGTAATAGGTGTCTGAGGAAAACTAAAGCTGGCTGAAAAAAAGATAATAATGAAGAGATGGATTTGTTTTGATTTAAAAAGAGATGCCAGAAAAATTCTTTGTCAAGAGGTGATACTTGAACTGAGACTTAAGTGAGGTAATAAGACTGTATCTCTCTGAGAAGAGTTTTGCACGTAGAGGACAAACGGGCAGACCCTTGGAGTAGCAATATGGTTGGAATGTTCCTTGATGCAACAAAGAGATTCTCATAAGGAAGCTAGCGAGACAGAGAGTCCAAGGTTTTACCAGGAGCCCAAGGTTTAGCTGGGAGCCATATTTGGGATACAGTCAGTGAGATAGCTACCCATTTCTCTGGGCATTCTCAAAGCTTGATGTTGAATGAAAGGTAGGACAATGCCCATGGTAAATATGTGGCAGAATAATGGCTGTATTTTATGTAAGGAATAAAAGTAGGGCCTCCATGGTGGCGCAGTGGATTTAGCAACACACTATGAAGCAAACTGCAGCACAAGTTCGATCCCCGCTGCTGGCCAGCGAGGGGACCCACATGGCGTAGCAGACCTCTCCTGCCTCGCCTGCTGCTCCCCTCAGCAGTGTGTTTCAATCAGTTTGCCTGTTCTGCCTCCCACTCTGTCTCTGGTGAATCCTCTCACCTCCCTGGACTCTGGCCTGTACCCCAGCTCTTGTATGCATAAATAAATCTTTTAAAAAAAAAGAATAAAAGTAAAATTAAAACCTTAAAACCCATTTGGGTCTCCCTGATAGTGCAAAGAATTGTGTATGCCCTATGAAGCTGTTTCTAGCCACTGCAGCCTGAATTGGATCCCCAACCAGCCAGGGAGGTGACCACATGGTGCAGCAGACCACTTCTGTTTCACCTAACCCTTAGCAATGTATTTCAGTAAATCTGCTTGTTCTGCTCCCTACTCTGTCTCTGGTGAATCCTCTCACCTCCCTCCATCCTACATCTCTGGCCTACACCCCAGCTCTTATGTGCATAAATAAAGTAAATCTTTTAAAAAAGACCCATATAAAAAAATAGAGATTTTTAGTTGTCAGATTCCTTAGTGATGAGAGAGGGTGGGTGTGGCTAAGAAGGGGAAGCATAGAGAACGTGTGGTGACAAAACAGTTCTATGTGTTGACTGTGCTGCAGGTAACATGAATCTACATGGGCAGAAAATTGCATGGAACTACACACACACACATACACACACACGTAAAACTAGTGAAATCCAAATATGCTTCAGAGATTGTATCAAATTCAATTTTTTGTTTTTGATGGTATACTCCAGTTACATGTAAGTTACCATGGAGGGTTCTCCTCTTTTCTCAGGATTGTTTTTGCTCTTTGAGACTTTTCATAGCTACATATAAATTTAATACTTGTGTTTAATTTATGTAAAGAGTATTATTGATATTTTAATAGTGATTGCTTTAAATATACATATTACTTTTGGTAGAATAGTCATTTTGGTAATATTGATTTTTTCTACCCATGAGGATAGAATGCCTTTCCACCTCCTATGTCATGATCTAAATTCTGTAATAACATCTTGTAGTTTTCATTATATAAATTCATTACCTCCTTGTTTGAATTAGTTCCTTGGTAATTATTTTCTGAGGAGATTGTGAATGGTATTATTTTTAATTTTTCTCATCATTATTTTTACATAAAGATTCAACAGATTTCTGTACATTGATTTTGTAACCTGCAAGTTAGCTGTATTCATTTATTGTTACTAAGAGCTTTTTGGTGAATCTTTAGGGTTTTCTATATGTATTTTTATATCATCTGCAAATAATGTTAGTTTCACTTCTTTTCCAACCTAAATGTCTTTTACATCCCATTGTTTCTTATTACTCTAGCTAAAGCTTCTAATACAGAATTAAACAGAAATGGCAGAAGTGGTGATAATGGACATCCTTGTCTTATTCCTCATGATATTAGAGGGAAATCTTGCAATTTTTCAACATTATTACATTTACTGTAGGAATGTGATAAGTGGTCTTTATTATATTGAGGTAGGTTTTTTCTACTCTCATCTTGTTTATCACAGTATTTTTAAAGATTCATTTATTTATGCATGCAAGAACTGTGGTATAGGCCAGAGTTGGGTGTTGTGTGTGTGTGTGTGTGTTTTCAGAGGATTCACCAGAGACAGAGTCAGGAACAGAACAGGCAGATAGACTAAAATACACTGTTGATGGGAGTGGCGGGCGAGACAGGAAAGGTTTGCTGTGCCATGTGGGTCCCCTCCCTGGCTAGGGATTGAACCTGTGCTGCTGTGGCTGTGGCTGCTTCAGTGTGTGGCGCTCAACCCCCTGCACCACCAGGGAGGCCCCTATCACAATTTTTTTTTATGATTTGTCTTCAACTATTGATATTATCATGTGATTTTTATCTTTACTTCTGTGGACATAAAGTAGTACATTGATTGACTTACATATATTAAGTCTTCCCTGTGTCCCTTGGATAAAACCCATTTTATCATTGATGTATAATCCTTATAACATATTATTGAATTAATTTGCTAGCATTTTGTTGAAGATTTTCCATGAATATCATCAGTAATATTGGTCTGTACTTTCTGGTGCTATCTAACCTGGTCTCAGTATTAGATTGAATTAGGTATTTTAAAATGTAAAATTCTTCTTCTTGGATTATTTTAGAAATGGTTTGAGCAAGATGGAAATCAGTTCTTCTTTAAAGGTTTGGTAGCATTTACCCATATAGCAATCTGACTCTGAGATTTTATATTGGGGAAGATTTTTGATTATTATTTCAGTTTCCACGATTGTGATCTGTTTTTTCAACTCTTCTGTTTCTTCCTGGTTTAGTTTTGGTAAAACTATATTGTTTGAGAAATTTATCCATTTCTTTAATGTTATCAAGTTTATTGGTGTCTAGTTGTTCATAGTAATCTTTCATGATCTTTTATTTGTCTATGATACCTTTGGCAATTTCTCTTCTTTCATTTCTAATACTATTTATTAATGATTTCTCTCTCCTTATATTTGTTATTCTAGGTAATCTTATCAACTTTACCTTACTGAAGAGTAAATTCTTAGTTTCATTGATCTTTTGTATTCTATTTTATTTATTAATACTTACTTTCATTATTTCTTTCCTTATGCTAAATGCGGGTATTTTTGGTCCCTCTTTTTGAAGTTGTTTTGATATAATATTAAGTTGTTCATTTTTGCCTTTTCATGCTTCTTAATGTGGGACTGTATTGCAATTATCTTCCCTCTCAGGGTCACTGTTAACTGTGTCCCATAGTGTGTGTCTTTTTTTTCATCTCAAGGTCTTTTTTAAATTTTGTTTTAATTTTCTTATTAATTGAGTGGCATATTGCTGATCTCCATGTTTTTATGGTTTTTTTTCCCCCTATTTTTCAATAGGTGATTATGCTATTATGAAAAGACAAGGACAAATTGGGGACACGTGGTGGGGAGGGAAGAGGGGGAGGATCGAGGGCAAATGGGAGCATGGGGGACTGAGGTGATGGTGCACTGGTGATACGGTGATGGGGAATACATGGGGATTACAATTGATGTCAAATATATATGAATAAAAAAAAGAAAACGAACAAATAAAAAAGAAACAGTACTTGGTCTAATTAGGTATTCATAGCTTTATTGGTAATTGACTTGTATCCCTATTATGTGGTTTGTTTTGAAAGTATTTTATGTGAACTTGAAAAAAAGTACACTCTGTAATTTTGGGATAGAATATTCTATAGATAGCTGTTAAATTTATTTGCTCTAGCTCCTCATTTAAGGCTATTGTTTTCTTATTTACTCTGCTTATCTGTCCATAGATGTAAGTGAAGTATTAAAACTCCATACTAATAATATTTTGTCATCGATATCTCTAGTTCAAGTAATAATTGTCTTATGTATCTTGGTACTTTATCATCTGGTGCCAATATATTTTTTAGTGTTATTTCTTCTCCTTGTATCAGTTAATCATAATGTAATGTTGATCTGTATTGGCTATTAGCTTTTTTAATTGGAAATATATTTCATGTTGTATATCTGTTGCTATTTTTCATTGTCATTTGCTTTGTAGAATTGATTTCCAGCTTTTAACTCCAAATCTGTGCTTGTCTTTGATGCTAAAATGGGTTTCCGGTAACATCAGAAGGTTGGCTTTTGTTTTTAAATCCACACTCCATTCAAGCTATTTATATTCAAGGTCATTATTGAGACAAGTATTCATTATATTTTGTTATTTTTTAGAATTTTTACTGTGCATTCATCTTTTTTATTTTTGGCATCTTATGTTTTTTTGAGGTTCAATTTCCATTGCCCTATGTGTTACTTCCGTTGTTTTTGTTTGAAAATTCAGCTGAGGTTAATATATGATGTATTGATTTTATGGCCTGTTGGATGTTCTGGTTTTTAACTTGTTATGGTGGGTGACATTTTCATTTTCTTTCTCCTCCACATTTTATGAATTAAATGTGTGTTAGCTGTATACTTGCTTTTGTTTTGCTTTATAATAGAACCTTTAATACTTATTTTATAGCCAGCTTGGCATTGATATATTCTTTTATTTTTTGAATCTCATTACCCTTCCTTCTGTCTGGAATGACAATCTTGTAGGATAAAGTTTTCTAGGTTGGAAATCCTCTGTGTGGTTGTATGTGTGTGTGTGTGTGTGTGTGTAGTTTAACTAGTCCATACCATTCCCTTCTTGCCTGTAATGTTTCCACTACAAGTCTGTTACCATCTAATAAGTGTTTCCTTACAGGTCACTCTTCTTTCTCTCAATGTTTTTAATGTTTCCATGTCATTGACTTTTGCATTTTCTTGTATTGTCTTTGAGTGTGTCTGTCTGCTGTTATTTTCCTTGGAACTCTTTGGCCTTCTTGGGCCAGAACATCTGGTTTATTTCCCAAATGGAGGTGGTTTTAAGCAATTCTTTTTTTTTTTTTTTAAGATTTATTTATTTATGCATACAAGAGTGTGAGTAAAGGCTAGAGCCCCAGGAGGGGGAGGTAAGAGGATTCACCAGAGACAGAGTGGGGAGCAGAACAGGCAGATCAACTGAAGTACGCTGCTGAGAGGAGCAGCGGGTGAGGCAGGAGAGTTCTGCTGTGCCATATGGATCCCCTCCCTGGCCTGGGATTGAACTCCTGTGGTTCTCAACCCATTGCACCACCAGGGAGGACCAATTATTTCTTTAAATTTTGTATGTTTTCTCTTTCCTTTCTCCTTGGAGGATCTCCATGATTTGGATATTATTTATCTTTAGGTTATCCCAAGGAATTCTTGTGCTATTTTCTGTTTTTCCCCTCAGTTGTGTTTGTGTGTTCTCTGCCACTTGAATTCCCTAAGTCTTCCCATTTCTTGTTTTTTTTTTCTACTTTTGAGGAATTCTATTATTTTTTTTATTTAGTTGTATTTTTTAGAACCATTAGTTCTAGTTGTAACAATATCAGATTTTCTCTATAATTGTTCTATCATTTACTTCTGCCTAAGAATTATTATCACAAGTTTAGCTACACAAGAAGGTAATGCCAAAAAAAGAAATACAAGACTTATTCCTCCCCAAAGTCAGAAAAATTCCACCTGTCCATCTATGGGAAAAGACTGTGGATATTTAAATAATAGCATATAAACCAAATTCTATCTTTGTTCAATTGTCAGATTTCATATAAGTAGACACACTGTCTGTCCTGCTTACCACTTTAATGCCAGAAACTTTGATACTGACAGGTGGATAACTGATATTTAACAAATATTGAATACATGCATTAATAAATTAATATGGAGCCTCCCTGGTGGCGCAGTGGGTTAAGCAACACACTATAAAGCAAACCGCACCCATTGCAGCACGAGTTCGATCCCAGCTGCTGGCCATGGAGGGGACCCACATGATGCGGCAGACCTCTCCTGCTGTGCCCGCTGCTCCCCTCAGCAGTGTACTTCTGTTGATCTGCCTGTTCTGCTCCCAGCTCTTTCTGTGGTGAATCCTCTCACCCCCCCCCCCACACCTCTGGCCAGTGCTTGTATGCATAAATAAATAAATCTCTAAAAAAAAAAGCCACATTATCTTTTAAAAAAATTAAATTAATTAATTAAGTAATGTGGAAATATGAGTTCAATTATAAACCAGACACTAAGTGAAAAAAAAAGTTTGGTTGCAAAGAACTGGTGAACATTTTAAGGAAAATAAAGATTCTTTGAAGAATATTGACATACAGGATTCTAAATAGGGTTGTAAAGGTTTGAACTTAAAAGGAGATAACTCTACTGTGGGAAAATTGGAAGCTGGTATCTGGCATGTGGCTTTTGTTTTTTGTTTTTTTTCTTTAAATCAAGTTGCATGCTCTGGCTTATGTTCAGAAGGACTTCTTCCACCCAATGAGTTAAACTTTTTCTAATTTACAAAGTGACACAATTTATGCTGTCTATTGCCCTGCTTATGTTCAATTTTAAAGAAAACAAAGTCAGGTCAGATTAAAAGTTCTACCTGGAAATTAGAGCCACTACAGATTGCTGAAATTTGTTTTATAATTAAAGAATTTGGGAAAAAAATAGGTGGTAAAGAAATGTATCAAAAGTAATCCTAAAGATATTTTTTAAAAAGTAAAAATAATTTCATATGATTGATAAAATAAAAATTATCCTTGCCAATGAAATACCGTAACTAATCATTAGCAGATTTTTAAGGTCTCAGATTAGTTAGCCTAATTTATTAGAAATAATATACTGAGATAGAAAATGAAAAACGCCTTGTGTAACTAAGAACAAGGTTAATAAAGACATGCATTAAAGGTCAGAATGTTAACTTTATTTGCTAATGATCCTATAGTCCAGATTTTCAAATAGAGGCAGTGTGCAAAAGTCCACATTAGGCCACTTACCTTTTACAACTTCTTACAATATGCAGTATAGTTGTAAGAAAGAACACATTCTTCACTAAAGGAAATATTCTGGAAGCAGAAAGTAATACTTAACACAGATTACTGTCAAATAAGACATGCTAAAGGAGCTGAAAATGCAATAAAAGTGGTGGTGAACTACTAAATTCAACTTCCCACTCCAATGGCTGCTTCCTTGAGACAGAGAAATTATTATTAACTACTAGTCCTTTTTTCTATGCATTGATACAAAGTCCTAGAGGAAAGTTCATGAGATGATACTGTACTTTAGGGAACTTATACTTTGATTGGAGGAAGTAGATTTACTGATAAAAAACAGAAAAGTATGAATCAGGCATCCATGGGTCTACTACCAATTTTGCATGAGATAGCTATTCATAGAAGTAAAAAAGCTCAAGGAACCTGGCAAAAAATAATGGCAGTGTAAAGACACCTGGCTTACCTCCTCCACACATTTGCTCAAAATTACAGCAGAACAAAGTCAACAACACCTAAACGGTAAACAGAGGACTGCTATATACGTCATGGAGGAGCAACCTGTAGTGGACTAGAGTAGGAATAACTGTAATTAACCTGTGTTTGCAGTGATCAAAGGAAGTGCAACCATTGAAAGGGAGGGGTGGGTGGCTGCTATCTGAAGCCTCACTGCTGTGGTTAATTCAGGAGCCTGAGGGCATAGCAGAGATTTTGAAGACCCTACACTGCACTGGAAAAATGAGTGCACAAATTGGGCCTGCAGCACAGAGAGCATACTGAGAACTAAAGAATAAGTTAGTAGACTAGTAGAGTTATGATTACTGACTTGAGCCTAAGGGTCCTCCCACTTCACAGTAGTTAGCACTCAAAGCATCGGGGAGAGCCAGGTCAGATCATTTGAGTCCCTCATAGAATAGACTACTGTGTGCAACCTGAGACAGTGATATTCTAAACACCTGCCTGACTTCCATCTAGGGCCCAAACCAAGACAACTCAAAACTCTGAATAGTCAAAAATAAGCATTTTTTAAAAAAGATTTATTTTTATTTTTTACTTATTTTACATTTATATTTATTTATTCCTACAAGAACTGGGTAGTAGGCCAGAAGTGCAGGGGATGAGAGGATTCAGCAGAGACAGAGTAGGGAGCAGAACAGGTAGACTGACTGAAATACACTGCTGAGGGGAACAACAGGCGAGATAGGAGAGGTCTGCTGCGCCATGTGAGTCAGTTCCCTGGCTGGGCATTGAACTCATGACATAGTGGATGGCTATAGCTTGATAACCCTGAGACTTTAATCTCTGCACCCTGAGGGAGGCCCCAAGATAAAGCATCTTAATGACAAGAATAGGTGCTCCAGGGTAAGGCTCCTATTCAAAAGCAGAGAACAGTTCCTGACCTGTGACCCTGTCTCAACTACAGTCCTCACCCAGCCCTACATTAGTTAGTGCTCAACTGCAACCTAGATTTTGGTGCTGGCACTAGCCTAAGGAAGACATTTTAGACCTGGAACTGAACTAGGGGAGCGATCACTGTAGATCACCACCAAATCACTGGTACCCACTGAATAGAAAGAAGCGTCAACCCTTGATGCTCACTGGAGATGATCTTTCAGTGCCCTTCTGCCTCAGTTTCTTCCTACCTAGTATCCCTTGCTAGCAGTGGTCTGTGGGATAATAGGCACCTTAGCATCCTGGGTAAAAAAACTCAGTGTTGTACCTGACTTCTTACAGGAATCTGTAAAACCAATTTATTGAGTAAAAGTATACTCTTTAATAAACTCATGATAAATAAAACTAAAAGGCAGAACATACAACAACTTCTTGAGCAAAAGCAAAAACTCCCAAGAAGCCTCAATCCAGCAGAACAGCAGAGTATGCCTGAAGGGAAGTGTGAGGTGACAATAATAGCCATGGTTGCTGAATTAAGAAAAAAGTTTGATGTAAAACAGATGGTAAACATGGTCTGAAAACATACAGCTCTAGAGGTTGGAACCTATAATAGCTAAAACAAATACAATGATGTAAACCAAGTTTACCTCAATAAACATAATTGGAAAAAAAGTGAAGAGTATGCAACTTCTCAAGACAGTGTTATAATAATGTGCCTGCTGTTTAATCTAAAGAAAAAAATTTATAAAATTCCATAGCACATCAACTGCTTTAAATTGTGTACCATCTGTGTGCATTAAAATTATAGCAGGAAATGACATACCTTGTTGGTTAATGTATTATCTCTGCTTATCTCATTGAAAATATCAGCATTTGATTCCATCTCAAGCAAACAGATATTAAGAAGCAATGTGGTCAAATTAACAGGATAGATTTTAGTGTAGGTTCCATGAAAGTGTCTAAGGACTCTAAGAACTTTAGAGCCTTAGACTGGAAAAATAAAAAATTGTGGGGAAAGGAAAAACCAGAATCTTACTATCGTTTTGAAGTCTTGCCTCTGCCATTTACCAACCACACAAGCTTAGATGACTTTTGAAACTTCAGTTGTCTCATTGGAAACTTGAAAACATTACTAGTAATTTCTAGAATTATTTTACTAACTAAGTCAGAATATACTTTTGATTAGTATTATTCTAATCAGTGAGTGTTGTAATTGAATGGTGGTGATATTGCCTATCTAACACACAAATCCAGTTTGTTTGTTGTGTGAATATGGCAATGGGAAGGAAGGGACAATTAGGGAAAAAAAGTTTATAAAGTCTCCTTAGGAGAAGATAATAAATATAACAAAGGTGAGAATCATGGATAGTCTATTTTAATTACAGAAGCTCAGTGGCTAAGAGATTTGTCCACTTCACACAGGTAGAGGGAGACTTTCATTTTTTCAATGATATATTTTTCCAATTGACTTTTCAAAATCATGCCCCATAAATTATTCAGAATATTGACTTTCCAACCTGCTAATTTTAAAGATTTTCAAAAATATAAATCCTTACTGTACTGTCTGCTATCCCTCTTCTCAGTTCTCACCCAGTGCATTTGAGTTGGGTCTGTGTTAGCCTTATTGATTTAAACAGATTGGAAACTACTACTTTAGAATATTGTTCTTGACACAGTGAAGAGATACACAGTTTAGGACTTATAATATATGAATAGATCTAGGAGGAATGCAATTTCATGCAGAGGTTTTGATTTGTAATTTGTGTTAACTTCAAAAGTATATAATTCAGTTTCTCATACAAAAGAATGAATAGTCTGCATTTAAAAGTTATTATCCAATATCTCATTCTTGTCACTACTTAGGGACTAGGTGACTCCCATGGGCTTTCTTTTGAAGTTGAATTAATTTATTCAGTCTAAAACTATTTGCAAATTTAAAGTAGCATATGCTAACAAAGATGTCAGGCACAAAGGACTGTCATTTCCCTTCCTTTAAAAAAATAATGGTGTGCATATTTACTTTAGATATATATAGTTCTTTCTTAACTGTCCAAAATAATTCCCACATATTTTCCCCTCTATTTCTCTCTCTCTTTCTGTGTTTCTCTCTTCCTCCCTATCTCCCTCCCTACTCCTATTGTTTATCCCTTAAAAAGAGACTTAAGCTTAAGAGTGTGTGATGTTTTTGGAGGACTGTGTTGCTTTACACAATATGCATTACCCTTTCTTACTACTTACTGGGAAGTCCAGGACTGCTTTCTATGATCCGTCTTTACATCTTCCTATTCCCTTTCCCTTCTCTGAGACTCCCTTATCGCATCTGTGTTTTTGTATTTTCTAAAATTATCTTTCTTCCTTCCAATTCTTGACCAATGTCTTAGGGACATATTCCTGTCACTCTGTCCTTTCTCAGTTGATGGGTTGGATGTGGATTGATAAGGAAATAACACAGACCATTGTACCTAGGGGAACATAAGTTTTGCACCCACTCGTCACCCATCTTGAGGGTGAAAGCTACATTAACGTTTCTTTGGTCATCCTGTGCTCTGTAATTAAATTTTAAGGGGGAGGGAGAATTGATTGTGCATGCATTTCATTTCCTGAGGAATGTCCCCAAATCTAAATTTTAAGATGAAGGAACTCTTATAATCTACTTTAATCCATTCCCTCAAACTTTTAGTAATAATCATAAGTACTTTTCAGAATCACTGACTCCTCATCTTCCTTTAACAATACTTTCCCTGAAGTTTGGTTTTCACCATTCCTGTTTTTTGCAGGTACTGTGGGATTTATATTTTGTAACCTTTTTCTGAGCAATCTGTTACTTTCACTTTTTAATAAAGTAGCATTGGTTTACAACACTGTATATGATTTAGGGAAAGAGATTCATACCTCTTCAGATCTGTGTTACCATAGCACACTCATCAACAAAGCCCATAACCCTTCCATAATCTTCCTGGTTAATTATCATGCATATAACATATTTTTTCCTATCACATTGTGTCATCCCTGGCCTTCCTTATTCTTGGGAATATTGTCTTGGTGTCTAGAGTCCCTGCTTGTCAGCTAGGTGCAGGGTCACACAGAGGGCCTCTCATGAAGAGCAGAGGCCTGGTATGAGGAACATACAGGGAAACCAGTATCTGCCAAAATCAGCAGGTAGATATTATAATATGCTTTGACTAGCAGGAATAATAGAACCCTTCATGCAATCATCCCTGGTCACTCCACCCAAGTTACATCTCCAGTCCATCCCCCAGGCATGTACACTCTCTATGTATTTGCCCACCTTTGTACATGATTGCAATAAATATGACACTGACTTTGGAAAGGGCTGCACATTACCTCCCTGTGTAGCCCCTCTAGACTTCTCTTTGCTCCATGTAGACTTTGAGTAATCTCTCTGATCTTGTGCCACTCCCAAAGTTGCTGCCACTTCTCCTGGCAAATATAAAGTCATAGTATAGTATAGTATAGTATAGTATAGTATAGTATAGTATAGTATAGTATAGTATAGTATAGTATAGTGATAAAGAATATAGATATTTAGAATCCTGGACCTGAGTTTGTCACTTATTAGCCTTATCATTTTATTCTATCTATAAAATGGGAATGATAATCGTACTTAATTCAGGAATTATAAATAAGTGAGACATTTCTTTTAATTGGTTAGTACTGTGCTTTAGAACTAAGGGATTTGTTGTTAACTAGTAGGTATTATTACTTGCATTAATCAGTTAAATATGCATTTACAGCCATTCCTGGCAAACTTGCTCTCAGTTAGTTCTTGTCATTGTTTCTATGGGAAAATGCAATCCAGATTGCAAAGTGCTGAGTGTAAAGTGAACTCTTGCACTGAAACCCTTTTAAAAACTGCTCTTCCCTGATGTTGTATATTTCTGCCATTGACATCTCTGGAATTTTTTTTTTTTTCTTTTTCTTACCTGCCTGTTTGCCTTTTCACTTTTTCTTTTTACCTCACCACACCCTCACCTTTCATTATTTCTTTCCTTTCTCATAACTGGCAAAGCTCCTGTGTTTTCTATTCTCTCCATTCCTTCCCTTTTAAACTCTTGCCTAAATTCTCCAAAGAGGACATGCAAATGGCCAACAGGCATATGAAAAAATGCTCAACTTCTCGTCATCAGAGAAATGCAAATCAAAACCACTATGAGATACCACCTCACCCCAGTGAGAATGGCACATATCAAAAAAAGTAGCAACAACAAATGTTGGCGGGGATGTGGAGAAAAAGGAATTCTCTTACACTGCTGGTGGGAATGCAAGATGGTCCAACCATTATGGAAAGCAATATGGCGGTTCCTCAATCTACTAAGAATGGAACTTCCATATGATCCAGCAATCCCACTCCTAGGAATATACCCCAAAGACACAAATACACTGATTCAAA
>JAGFMF010011581.1:5946409-5965159 GCA_019455555.1 Galemys pyrenaicus | reverse complement strand
TAGTTTCGGGTCTTACATTTAGGTCTTTTATCCATTTTGAGTTGATTTTCGTACATGGTATGAGATAGTGTTCCAATTTCATTTTTTTACATATGGTGGCAAGGTCCATTTTTCTATCTAAAGGAAAAGCTGAGCACCACTATGCCATGGCAGAATTACTTTTGGAATTTTGAAAAACTGACTTGATTTCTCTTCCAATAATGGGTATTAAGAGATAAGAAAATACCATTCATTCACGTGATACCTCTTTTTACTTCAAGCAAAATATAACTCATTTTTTACCAACTAGAGATGAGTCCTGGTTATGAATTATAATTGATTTAATATTATTTTTATATAGCTTCAGTTTAATTTATTTTTCAGTAGTTAATGGATTTGATATTTATTTCTCACAAAATGGCCTTCAGTAGAGGAGGGGATATTATGCTTTTATTGAATCTTTGCCAGGATATTTCTGTGTTAATTCAAATTACTTTGGATTACAACTTGGTTTAGTTTCAAGTAATAAAATGTGAAGGTACTCATTTTTCTTTACAATGTCAGTCACATACTAATGATCACAACAGGCATTTTTTCTTCTTAATTGCAATTTATTTTGATTGGATTTATATGCTCACCTGAAATCACCTGTAATTAATGAAAATCATGAACTTTGTACATTTCTAGAATTAAGACATTTTAAAAACATTAAATATATCATCTATCCCGCATACTTCCCCCTCGTTAATTAGCATTCTGGTCAGGGAGTAATTTATTATTTAAGGTGACTTTGCAATCATTATTAGCAGACTTCCACATTTCTTATAAGGCAGGTCAATTTAATAATTTCTTATTGCAAATGAAAATTCCAGGTTAGGCAACAAAATATTCAAAGTACTAATGACCATTGCATTTGTACAGTCACTATAAAATATCCGCTAGCATTTAGAAAGCTACTTCTCCATAGTGATTTCAGTTTATCCAAGTAATAAGTTATTTTGGCTCTTTAATACTTAGTGACCATAAGGGGTCTCTGTAGAGACTAACACTGCTGCCTACCAAAACTAAATAGCTTAGGAGACTGGAAATTGCTTATCTACTCAGTCAGTTGGACGATGCAGAAATGGCAGAGCTTCAAGGTGACATGGTCTAAAAGGCAACTGGAGAAAAATGTGACAGGCACAGACCTGCACCAAATATGTGCATGAAGAGAACAGGCATTCGCTGCACTAGAGTTAGTAAACAGAAAGTTATTTTAGTTTTTAGGTCCAGAGAAAGGAGTGAAAGTGAGTAGAAAAACAGCAGTTCTTTCTACAAACATTATGTATGGAGTTTGGCCCAGAAAAAAACAGAGGGTTCCATCATTAAACTGTACAGACGGCTCAGATCAGATTTCTGTCCCACCCATCCCCCAAGATAATTTTATTGCAACATGAATGACCGCAGATAAAAGAAGTAAAGTCATTTGAAGTGGATCCTATTTTGTTATTACCTCCTGCTTAGTAGGTAGGGGAGATCTGGGAAGGAGTTTGGAAGGACTTTCAAAGTAGCAGTCCTGGAGGGGAAGGAAAGATTTGAATTTTGTTTAAAGGGTAGTATTGCAGTCTTTATGCATAAGTAACTTGGATCTGTGCAGTCTCTGGCTGCCTCCGGTGTGGTCACGGCATGAAAGGCTTCATCTGTCCCACATGATGCTGTCATTCCTGGAAGGAAAACTAAGAGATACATGGTCACTCACCCCTTGGGATAAGACTCAAGATTTTGTCTGCCCCGCACTTGCTGAGTGAATCTGGATAAAGCACCTAATGTCTTAGGAGCTCAGTTTTTCAGTAAAATTGACAAATTAAACCAAATTAGCTCTAAAGTTCCCTTCCATTCGTAGTGGTCAATAGGCTTAGAAATAGCCTGTGCTCACTATTCTTGGGGCGATGACTACCTAAGTGGTCTGAAGCTAATAAGTGCTTTGTGACTTACCCATGATTTATTCCTAGAACAAATGTAGCCTAGGGGGTCTGAGAGAGGTATAGGTTGACCCAAGTACATTGATTCAATGCCTAAATGAAGCATCTCAGACATATTGCTTGGGACTAGAAGAATTTATTGATATGAATTACGATCTACTGCCGGTCAAAAACAGCAGGTGCTAAAGAGGCATGAGTGTGCCAACAAATGGCCTCATTTCTATCTGTGGGTTTCCAATTATGTCACTTAGTCTTCCCCAGGGAAGTCCCTTCCTGTTCTTCTCCAGCACATTGTATCCCTCTTCTAAGCCTTAGGAATACCATTAGTCCCAGTGTCTAATAGTCAGCTGATTGACACATCCTAATCTTCCTCACCAGTCCTTCAATAATAAAGCAAACAGACATAATACCTGCATAGCACTGTCCTTAACAAATGCAACTTCAGGACAAGATCCCTGGTCTCTTTCCACTGATACCACCCACCTTAAGCCCTGCCTGCATAGACATTCTGGAATTTCTAATGAGATTGAGTGCAGCTCTACTGTGTGCTGAGTGTTACACTTGTCAATGGACTAATTTCAATGGCAGGATCCCAGCTCAAATAAAGAAGTTATGGCAATAAGTAGGCTGGGTCTTAGAGATGAGAGGTTTGGGGTATCTTCTCAGCATTGATCATCAAACCTTTAAGGTCTTTTGGTGTTGCGGGATAACAGCCATGACACAGAAAAGAATGGCAGCAGTAACTGTTTCTAGCCTTCATGTTGGGGCTCATAGAGTTGTATGTGATTAGTATGAACTTATACTGGCATATGGAATCTGTGAGGACAGGGGCCTTGTCTGTTTTACTGACTGTTCTGGATCAACCCCCAACAGTGTTCACACCCAGTAGGCACTTATCTAATGTAGGTTGAGTGACTAACATTGGATAAATGTAGGCTAAGAGACAGACTTTGGAGCCTGACCATGTGGATCCAAATCCCAGCTCCACTGCTAACTGGGAAAGTTGGCAAGTGAACAGACATTTCCATTTCTCAGTTTCCTCATTTTTAAACTAGGGATTATCATATTATATTTCTCAAAAGGAATCATGCAGGTTAAATGAATTGATGCTTGTAGCCAAGCCTGGCATACACTAGAAATGTTTATTGTTTAAGTTGATTATTATTAACTTAATAGCCCCACATCCTTTTACATCAAAAATGAGATTTTGTTTTGGGCCCAAAGTTTGCATTTGTGAGAATACGAGCTAACAAGCATGGGCCTGCACTGAGGTGTACTTCTACTCTAAGACCTCTGGCTATGATGTTTTCTACTTGGATGATACTCTGAAGCATTTTTTCTATCAGTTGTATTACTGTGCTACCTGATTTACCTATCAAGACTGAGACCCCTAGAAGGCAGACACCATTCAAAGAGGCTGATTTTGAATGAGACCTCAGTGATTTGGGAGTGAATTCATGATTTACTCAGGGAATGCATGTCTTCTCTTTGGCACCCACAAACCCCATTCCTGTTTTGAAGTCTGTTCTGTAGGTAGAGTCAGTCAATGCCAATGTGCATCCCAGTCCTGCTCCCTGCAACCTCTTGATTACACTGTTGTCTTCGTCACCTGTCACTGATCACCTCCTTCTTTCAGCCTCCCCAGAATACCCCTTCATTTTCCCACGTTACCTAATCTCTCTTTGCTTCCCTGTCTCTTTCCTTCCCTGGCTTGCAATTTTGGCATTTACTTTAGGGGTCTTGCTTTGCCCTGCCTTTTATTCTAAGTCAGCTCAAATCTTTTCAGCAAGCTGTAAGAGAATTAGTTGCAGACAAAACATCATTATTATTTTTCTTGGCAACCTTTTGTTTTTCCCAGTCACCTTCATAATCTCCTCAGACTGCCCATTGTTCATTAGAAATACTTTTCCCCATGGGTTACAATTTCTTTATGATAGCATTTTTTATTTTGCTCTTTTGATTAATGTTCAAAGTTCTGCTGGTAAGAACTGATTTATAGTCATCCTTACCAGACTTATCATGTGTTAAGAATGAGGAGGCAAAGTAGATGATGTGACTCCTCATTCAGTTCTCTTGTGCTGGTCTCCACCTTTAAAGTCTTTATAAGCCTGCTTAACTGGATGCAAATAGCATAGAGGAAAAGTTCAGTTCATATGATAAAACCATCTGGGCAGAAACTGCTAACAAACTCTGGATTGCTGAAAAACCTTCTTAGTGTGGGGCCCTTTGTAGTGGAGTCATTCAGCTGGGTCTTTTACTGTGCTGCTTTAAGTATTGCTATCCTAGCTCCTATTCTGTTATAATCTCACAAGGGTCAGGATCTTGTCATCTTCGTTGCATTTTCATGGTGCAAAAGCATGGGGAAAAGGTACTTGGCAGATGCCACTGATGAGCAGATAGCCACTGCGACCTGAAGCAACCAAGTCTGGGCACACTCAGAAGGAAGTCTCCAGTTCTCATTTCCCCTGTGACTTCTCAGGAACTCCTTGTGCCTGTGGGTAGTCTCACTAATGAAATTGACTTCCTGGGGCTAATTCTGGAGTCCCAGATCCTGATTTTTCTTATTCTAAGAACCATTTTTCTTCTGTCTCTTTGAGAGCTCCTCCCCTCAGGGGAGTAACAGCAGTAGATTGGTTATGCTAAACACCCCACCTCAGGGGTTCAATCTTGATTTTTTTCATAGCAACCCAGTCATTTATATAGAGGAGATAGACTCATCTTGAAACTTTACAAAGCTATTTAGTTTTTTTAAAATCATAACTCTAGATAATTTGTATCTGTATATGCAGTCTGATTTGGATTCCTAGGGAATTGTCTGAGAAACATGAAATTTTGCCCTTTATAGCTGTCTTGTTTTACCTTTCTTTACCCAAAATATTAATAATGTGGAGCTAAGCAATGAATATTAGAGTGTTGATGTTTTGTTTGCATATTCTCCTTTGAACCATAAAGCTGAAGTGGGCAAGACAAGCACACAAGTAAAGACAAACAATTGCACGGCTGTTCAGAGAATGTGACATGGGCCATTATTATTATTATTTATTTATTTATTTTTTTGTATTTAAGTTTCCAGGCCTGTGGAAAAGACATTATGTATGGGACCTGCCCCTCTGGCCTCTCAGCTTTGCAATATCCCTTGCTCTACAGACTGCATCGTGTCTTCCTGGTCAGCCTGGGGCCTGTGCATTCATGAAAACTGCCGAGATCCTCAGGGGAGAAAAGGTGAGCGCCTGTTTGTGTGCACTGCATTTGCCTCCAGTGTGCACATGTTTATTTTGGCAGCTAAGTAGCTGATTAAGCCGGCTTAAGACAATATTTGTTTGTAAAATTTAGATAACCAGCTCAAGCCTGACAGCATTCAGTTATTAGAGAGGCCATTGGAGATATTTCTTTGGAGCATAGAATCTGACCTTGATTTGACCTTTCAATGGAGCTTATAGCTGATGCAATGACTATTACTCAAAATTATTTAATGCACTGCTTAATGTAGCTGTGTATTATACACACATATCTAGTGGTTGTGCTGAAGAAATTAGACATGCTTTCTGTAATCATATCAGGAAGCAACTTTTCCATATCTATGTTTTCATGTGTGTACATGTTAACTTTTTCACACTTGTTTTCACATGTGTACATGCTAACTTTGATGTTCTACTTAATTCAGATTTTTATGAGGAACCTTCATGTTTGTGGTTTACATTTTGATCCTGTCCTTAGAATTAAAGTGAAGTTTTCAAACTTTATGCATTTAATTTTGTAGACCTCTATAATCTTGTGTTGTTTAGTTTGCTATTAAAATCACATCTCTTGTCTTTAAAAGTTCACTTTTGGTGACATCTTGACTTCTCTTTCAGTGACCCTTCACTTTGTATTGATGTTATGGTCCCTTGAATCACAGTGCTAAAAGGAAACACTTCCTTGACTAAGAGAAATAAAATTCAAGAACATTCCAGAAGTTGTGTTTGCTAAGCCCTAACCCTTATTGGCATATGCAAAGGAGGAATTCTTGGCCAACTTCTTGATGCTTGGAAGTTGGGGCTCAGCTTAATTCCATCTCCATATGAAAAAGCCACATTTGGACAATCCATGCAATGCCCACATGCACATATGTACACACTCAAGTCCACATTCCCTGATTTCTCTTTATTCTGACTTTTGTTCTAAGTGTTTAATCAAGGGAGAGGAGAAGCTAACTTTAATTATTTCATACAACAACAGAACTCTGAATCTCAATGGAACCTGGGGTGGGGCACTTATGAGTCACTGTTTTTGACTTGCAGTGAACATGTCCCCTAGCACTCTCCAGCTAATGGATTCAAAAATTTTTTCATTAATCATAATACTGACAATCTGTGGCCTTGTGATCTACACACGTCTGGTTGAACCTTGTAAATTATTCTAGCTGTGTATGGACTCCCCAGATGACTTAGGTGTTACTAAAACAGGCTCTGTCATGTTCAACCATTTGCCCCTCATTTTAAAAGTCTTTGTCTAGAAAATGCCTTGAGGTTGCACTGAAGCCCCAGCCTCTGTGGCCATGGTTCTCTGTTCTTACCAGAGCAACTTTGCTGTAACTGAGCCTTGGCTTCATTTGCTTTCAAAGCTATAGAGCCTGCACCTGGCCAAATGGACTTTATGTCAATTGGGACACTTAATGTTATAGGTGACAGAAATCCAATTCAAACTGACTTAAGCCAAAAGAAGGAAATTTATTGGCTTATATAGCTAAAAATACAAGGAAGGGAAGGTTGCAACCAAAAGTATCACAGGGTCAGCAGGTCTACATCTCCCTCATTCTTTCTCTTTACCTTTTTGTTTCTTTATCTGCAGTTCTTCTATTTTCTCTTCCTATTTACAATTTTCTATTTCTCCATAACTTGATTCAACTTTTTCCTCTGTTTGAGTTTCAGTTTAAGGCAGGTAATCTCCATGGGATAGAGACCAACATAATTTTCTCTCTTTTTCACTGGTAAACATTGATTGTGTACCTTTTTCAAAAAAATTCATTTTAGTTAACATGCTTCTAGTGATTATTCGTTTCCTTGGATGGTAGATGGCAAGGCAGCAACAAATTTCTATAACTGTGGATTTGGGACATCTATTTGTTATCTTAGGATTGACTAATTAAAATTCTAGTATCAGATAGTGTTTGAAATCACTTCAGTGATACAGTTGTTTTCTGTGGAATGGGGAGAAAGTTATCACTTAAAGATTATTTAATAAAATTGACTTATAGCAAAATATTAGGAACCCCCATATCATGCAAATTACATACACTCGTTTATGTATTTCAAATCTCATTTATGATTTCAAATGGACATACTGTGAAACATCTCTCAATTTTATCTAAATTATCAGAGGTAGGTTAATACCAACACGGTCAACAAATCACAAATCGAAGGAGAGTAAAATCTATTTCCTTATGTTTCCTTTTCACATGTCTAAGGTTTCCAGATCTAGTTGTGTCATAAAGCAAGAAGTATAATTTATATGAAAGTATATTGTCTTCAAAACATTCTAACAAAACCAATATTGTATCTTACAAAGGATTGCATCTGCTTTGTATGAATTATTTTTCCAGTTTTAATGAGATAGAGTTGACATATAGTATTGTATAATTTAGGGTATATGTAGTGTAATGGTTTAATATACATAATTATTGCAAAATGGTTACCATAAAACTAGGTGGCACATACATCACCTCACACAATTACCCTTTTTTGGTGGCAATGTCTTTTAAGTTTTAGTGTTTCTTTGCATCCCCATGTTTATTGCAGCATTATCAATAATAGTCAAGACTGAAACAACCTAATTGTCTACCCAGACAATATTACAGACACACACTGGAATGCTACTCAACCATAAAAAATGATGAAATCCTGCTATTTGTGACAGCATAGGTGAACTTGAGGGCATTGTAAAACTAAAATAAGCCAGACAGAGAAAGACATAATGTTATGATCTCACTTATATACAGAACCCAAAACTCAAACTCTTAGTGGACAATAGAATTGTTGTCAGGGGTTGAGTGGTGAGGGAAATGGCAGGTATTGATCTCAGTGTACAAGCTTCCAGTGATTGATGATAAGTCCTAAAGTCTTTATGTATAACATGGTGGTGATTTGCTACTAAGATTGTATTGTGTGCTTGAAAGTTGCTAAAAGAGTAGATCTTAAAATTCTCATCACACTCAAAAAGGTAATTTTCATTTTAGAAAGTAAAATGGAGCAAAATGATTGCCTAGATAGTTCTAGGAGGTCATGGAATTGAACCCCATTGGTTATTTGGCATCACATGCTCTTCCCTGATCCAGTCATTCTGATGAAGGGTGTGAGTTGAAGTGATCAGGTCCCAAGTATGGGATCTCCACTGGAAAGGAGCTCCATTCAAACCTTACAAACTGAGTGGGGAAAGGAAATGTGAGGTGTTGATACTGCAAGAAAGCAAAACTATGGTGGGGTCAGATTTCGTAGGTGTTTATTAAATGCACTGTCCCCTTTGTAGTAGGTCATAGTCTCTACAGCAATTAAGAAAATGTTTCTTTTCTTCATTTTCTGCTGACATTTTGTTACTTGAGTCCAAATTTTCACAAGACCCCTTGTGAAAAACAGCTCTTTTAACTTTTACATTAATCTTCCTTTTCCACCTAACTCTGAATTGCCCTACTGAACACAACTAGGAAACTCAAAGTATTCTGACCTCTCTCTTTCTTTACCCAGATTCTTTTTTTTAATGCCATTTTTTCCCCTCGTTTTTCCCCCCTATTGTAAGTCAGCTCCTGCAAATACACCTAGGTCCATCATTTGTTAGATGTCTCCTGTTCTGGGTTAAATTATGTCCTTCAAAAAGGTAAGTTCAATCCTAACCACAGTCCACATGGATATAAGTTTATCTTGCAATAGGGCATTGCAGATATGATAGTTTAGCTGAGGTCATATTGGATTAGGGTAGGCTTGACACCAATGACTGGAGCCTTTGTACAAAGACAGGGATTTGGACACTAACATGCACGCAGACGTGCATGTCATGGGGAGTTATAGAGACACGGATGACTAGGGAAGGCCCCGGGTAGGCAGAGGCCGAGTTTGGAATTATATAGGAGAAAAGGCATGTCATGTGATATGTATCTTAGTACCAGTGCCCTGTCATGGAGCAAAACATATGTAGATTGCAGTTGTGTGAGAAAGAAAGAGTATTTCAAGAGCATCTGGGGGCACCAGACAACTGAGATGAGTATTTATTGACCTGATAAGTTCTTTAATTAAATAAAGATTCAGCCTTTGGGCCTGAAGCAAAAGATGGAGATGTTAAAACTGTCCACTTGATGTCCTGCAGAGTTAGGTGCTTGTTGAGACTGTTGAGAAATAGTCTCTGTTTTCTAGGGCTCATAATGAGGCTAAATGACCTGTCTTAAGAGTTAAGCAGTGTCTTATACGAGAGTGTAAACTGTGGAGATTGTTACTCAGGGTTGGGAATTTGCTATTTTATAAATGCTTCCTTAAAGCAGAGAGAATTTTGATTCTTAAGGTCTTGCTAAAACCTGCCAGGACCACCTGCTTGTAATCCTTCCTGAGAAGAACTTTAGAATTTCCCTCTTGAGAAATTATTTTTGTGCCTTCAAGGAATTCAAGTATGTTCTGATGCCAGGAAGTAATCTTGTTGTTGTTTTTTTTGAACTCATGAGCCAGATGTGTGAGGTTCCCTTAATCTAAGTCTGTTCCATGGTCCTACCTTGGTTCTGCCAGAGCCACTGACTGGCTCAAACTCAGTGTCTTTTAGAGTCCATGGAGCCTGGAGCAGGCAGCCTGATGCACTAAACATGCAGAACTCTGAGATGTAAATGTGAGTGTTGAGCTTTACATTTGGATTCCTACTCTAAAGAAATGCAGTAAACTTACAAGCAGAAATGCAGGATATGCATACTTTCCTAGGTAGTTTATATTCTTTGTAATGTGTGAAAGATGAAGATTAGAGAGAAAAACAAATAACAAGAGAAAATAGAAGTGGAAACTTGGAAGCAATTTCTTTTTTCCTCCCTAGTCTTTTTTCCCAGTCACTGTGATATAGCTTTGGCTTCCTTTAATCCATGGTTAAAGAAAATCAGGAGGGATGGGGAAACAGGATATATTTTATTATACAATAGAAGGAATTAGTTATTATACAAATGATTTTAGACATTTATAAATATAGCATGTTACACAAAGTATTGGCTACTATTCTCAGGCAGACACCCTCCCATCAGGAATGAGCTAAGGTTTGTGGCTGTCAGCCATTCAGGACACATTAGAAAATCCATCATCACACACAGCCTTCGCACCTCCCGTCGGGTCTGTGACAGGCCGACAAGGGGCATGGTGCTTGCAGGTTGGTACTTGTCAGGTGAAGCCAGGATGCCTTTCAGAGGAATTTAAATTGGATTAGGCTTTATCATTCATTGTTTCATCTCTGATACATTCCCAGCAAGTCATAATTACAGATCTATGAAAGGGAAGTAACCTGAAGAAATTGCTGATGGATGAACTCTACACTTAGGAATAATGCATCTTTTAAAATTCTTTTTTGATACATAGACATACATTTATATGATATCCTTGCCCCTCTCAGACGTATTTTAGAAAGGCAACCTTGCCCACAGAAGTTAGTTGTTGTAGTCACTTGATGGGGCTTTCGGGCAGGATGTCGCAATAGATAATAGCTTATGTGGTAGGATTTCGGGATTCTTCCCTCTTCCAATGCAGTGTAACTCCCTCATCTTAGCATCTAAAGTCCTAAATATCCCCATAGGAAAAAGACATTTTGAAACTGAGAGACCATGATTGGTTTTACAAAGACAATCTTTAAAGCTCTGAAACAAATCAATTGAGATAACACACTGAAGTAGGAAAATACCGACATTTTAGATCTTATATAATAATAATGGGGAACATTTCCATTTTCCATCCTGGCCTTCTAGACAGATCCACCTTTAATGAAAAGTTTATAAAATGATTTTTCTCTGTCACAGATAATATATATGCTAAGAGAGCTTTTTTTCTTTTTCTTGTTTTCTGTGTGGGGACTGGTGGAGGGCTGTGCCTGCTTCTCCCCCTAAGCACTGAGAGTTCTCACGCTCACCATCCCCCTCTCTATGATGCTTATTTTCTGAATTCACAAAAGGGCGTAAACTAATAATGGGCCTATAAAGTGTAGGAATGTTGGTTGATTCTGAAAGAATTGGAATCTGTGATTCAATCTGTGCAGGTTCTTTGATTCAGAGTTGCTGCCCAACATCCAAGGCTCCCAAGATGAAATCCAAATGGAATACTTTAGATGAAATATGCTCCTGTCCTCTTTGTTTATCCTGCTGGATATTGCTCAAGCCTGTCCCAGTGGCGTCGCCCGGGGACAGCTCCGTCGATGCTCTTGTGCACACACATTGACAACTAGCACACTAAGAAATGCATCTTGGGCTTTCCCTCCTAACCACCTTCAATTTTACTATGACTTCAACTAAAAAACATTTGGCCCTACTTCTGCCATTTGGTGCAAATGCTTCACTGTTCTCTCCCTAACCCACTATTCACTCTTCTAATTATCTCTAGAAGGGTATACACTAAGCCAGTAGGATATACATTAAATCCTTGGGTTCAGTGAAAAAAAAATCATGCAAATATTAGTTTCAGTGAAGGTGTACTGAATCTGTGGTTGGTAGGGGATTACTGTAACTCTTTCTTGTCCCTAGTGCCTAAATTTTACTACTTCACCTGTACCTCTTTACTTTAATAAATGATCCACACTATCTGTCAGTTTTCTAGATGAAGTTGAATGAGAACACAGTGCACACAAGAGTTGATTTGGGGCCTTTCTAGTGAGAGGGTAAGATCTCACAAAGACAGATGCATTTCATATGAATCCAACTATTAGGTAATATGCCTTTGGAAAAGTAATAAAGTATCATCTTGCCTTAGTTTCCACATATGTAAAATAGAAATAATAACTTGTAGTTTTGAGATTTATTTGGGGTAATAAAAGTAAAGTGGCTATCACAGTCTTGGTATAAGGTTGATGCTTAATTAATGTGCATGCCTGTTTCCCTTGTTGGAGTATGTGCTCTGTGAAGATTTATGTTTTCTGTTCCTCCTGTGACTTCCCACAGCACATTACAGTGATCTACACATGGTAGTTAATGTTCACTGAATAATGTTACCCAGTGAATATGGAAGTCAATAAATGCCCCAGCCCCCGTGGACCTGGTGGTTATGCATCACTCAGAACACAAGCCCCTGGGGAAGCCTGATGTCTCTTGCAGGCATCAACACCAACGTTTGGTTCAAGTTTAAATGCTAACAAGAGAATCCCAAGGTTTTTGTTTTATGCTGAGCTTGTGCTATGATTTGATCCCAGTTAGAGTCAGGACAAGGGCAGTATAAATGAAAGACTGAAAGAATTTATTGACTGAGGAGATGTAATCTATAGATTTATGGCAAGATGGATGCAACTTGATTTATGGAGGGAAACTGCACATGCTTCTCAAAGGCATTAAACTCTAAGTAATAGAACACCCAGAATCCCTAGCAAAGATTGCTAAGTTTCCGAGGTGGTTATCAAATACTGTAAATCATGGAAACCCATGCTATGTCTTGCTGAAAGATATAAACTAAACAGCTACAAATGTAAGACAATAAATATGTGGCATATAGGTATTACACATCATAACAGAGATCATCCAGGGAGAGGTCAGAGGTCATGATAGTGTAGAATGCCGTGTATTTCTTGTGTTTCTTCTTAAGATGGCTCAGGAAGGGAGCTGAGCCCTTCCATAAGTTTTATTTTGTCTAATTAATGATATAAACTTAGAGGTAGGAAGCAGGAGAGGTGCTATTTTTTTCTTTTTTCCCATTGTTCTACATTAATATTTTCAATTCTATGCGGATGTGGTCTCAGAATGACTGTGTAATACCTTCCCACAGTTGGGAAATCCTTGAAGTGACAGTATATGGGTCTCCTTAAAGGGAACTCATGGGTTACCTCTAGAGCCAGATACCCAAATAAAGCACTTTTAAAGGGTTATCTAAAAAACTTGCCTGGTCTTGCAGTATTCTAAGGAAGCTCAGCTCCCTCTTGTGGCCTAAAACCATGTATGGATTTGTTCTAACCTTGGCTGTGCTATTTAAGAGGAGTTAGTCTTTTATCAACTATACCTTGAGTTGTAACCTTTTCATTTCATGACTTTTGGCAGGAAAATAGACGTGGTCCTGGCAGAACTGTGAGAAAAATATATCTTTTTTTTTTAACCTCTCATGCTCCCTAACTTGTACTTCTCCCCTCTCTTGTGGGGAGGATGATGGGGTGTCTAACTTTCTCACTCTGGTAATTCATTGTTCACATGCTCTCAATCTCCCTGTCATTTTCAAAAAACTTTTCCCACGAAATAAGTGAATAATAATAAAGAATAAGATAAGATATAATAAGAATAAGATAAGATATAAAGAATAAGATTTCCTAAAAATGTTACTATACCATATGGTTGGTTTCATTTGTTTAATACTTAATTAAAGGAATTAAATTGATTGATTGAATTTGAGAATTAGAGAATAAAATATGAGATAAAATATGAGATCTATGGAAGCAGACATCGTCTTTAGAAGTGATATATCATAAGGGCCAAATATTGAAAACTCAGATTGAAGGGTCTTATCTAATTCTCAGTCACGTTTAAAGTTTGCTTTATTTCATAACAATGTAAATTAGTAAAAGTTTATATTATTTAAAAATGAAAAGTTTTATATAAAAATTATATTTCTTAGACAAAATTAGAAGGTTTGACAGCCTGGGCTCAACATTTGCTCAATCATTGGAAGCTGAACAAATGCCAACCACTTGACAGCAACTTCACATCCTCCATTTTGCCACAGACCTCATCACTCACTATAATCTTGTTGTGACCATTTCCCTGCCTTTGTACCTACTTGGCTTCTGAAAGATGAAGTTGGTGACTTGGTAGTGAATCAGAGTTTTAGGGAGCAAGTCTGGAGTCTGAGGACTCTAGGCAGGCTCTTTCTTGGTTCTTGTCTTTGGCGAGAAAAGAACTCAACATTGAGACCGAAGGTAAAGAAAAGCAGGAGATTTGTTGACAAATAAGAGGGAAGTACAGGAAAGCTCTACAAGTAGAGAGGGGTCCCAAATGGGTAGCCAATGAGATGGTAAGAAGCAGGTGCTTATATGGGTAGAGAGGGCAAGGAGTGAGGTTTGATGGTTGGGTATGTCCACATTGTGTCTCTTGCTGATTGACAGGACCTGCAGGGGCCTTCTATGCTACTTAGGTCCCCTGAATTGGTGGAGTTCTCAGCTGCTGAGTTTGCAGGGTTCTCCTAGGCTACCCAGGCACACTGGGTTTGTCCACATTTTCCAGCCTACCTTCTAGAAAGTAGTTTTAGTCCTTTGCTTTAATATTGTGTTACTATGTTGGTGTTTTGAACACTCAAATCAGACTGATAAACAGACCTAGGACACCTGGGTTTGGGGGCAGGGTGACACCCTCCTGGTTCCAACTGATTGTGTCTCAATGAAGATGCTATAAGGACTTGGGGCTTGAGGCACCCTGTTCCTAATGGATTTCCTATACTCATTCCCTGGCTTCCTTATGCTTTAGGCTTGTAGCACATAATCCAATTGTGTCATTGTGGTGGGACATTGGACCCTGGTCCCACAGTGTGTCATTTTTAGCTAATGAGGAACTCAGGAATAGTCCATGTCTACTCAGTTTGGGGAGTGCACTTCAAAGTGGTTCATAGGGGGCCTCCCTGGTGGCGCAGTGGGTCAAGCAACACACTATGAAGCAGACCGCAGCCACTGCAGCACGAGTTCGATCCCTGCTGCCGGCCAGGGAGGGCACCCACATGGTGTGGCAGACCTCTCCTGCTGAGCCCGCTGCTCCCCTCAGCAGTGTACTTCCGTTGATCTGCCTGTTCTGCTCCCTGCTCTCTGTGGTGAATCCTCTCACCACCCCCACACCTCTGGCCTATACCCCAGTGTTCGTATGCATAAATAAATAAATCTTTAAAAAAAAAAAAGTGGTTCATAGGGCAGGCTGGCCTGGAAATCTCAGGCAACTCTCAAGACTAAGGGAACAGGAAAATGCCAAACTGTAGATGTATTTCAAATTTTTATAGAGTTTCAAGTATGTCAAAGCAGCAATATGAAGAAAACCATTGATTTACCAATGTCTAGGCCATTTCTATAAGTTTTCGTGTATTTTTTCTGGTTTGTTGATATCATTGGACACATACAACTTTTCATACAATATGACCTTTCCAAATCCTGTTTGTAAACCCTTGAGGGGCATTTCCTGCTCTAGATCTTTCCTATTATTTTCTTTTCCTCTTCTTATCCCTTCATTTTCATTAAATAAAACATATTAAAATTATACTTGTTTTAGAACTATAGGTATTTAAACAAAAGTTTCAACTCTTTCCTAGTTGCTGCTGTTTTTCCTTTGCGAGCTATGGATGAGGTCCTGTGAAACTTTTTACTTTTTCTCCTTAGGCTTTAGAATGAGACAACGACATGTCCTCATGGAATCTACAGGGCCTGAGGGGCACTGCCCTCATTTGGTGGAATCTGTTCCTTGTGAGGATCCCATGTGTTACCGATGGCTGGCATCTGAGGGGATCTGTATTCCTGATCATGGAAAATGTGGCCTGGGACACCGCATCCTGAAGGCTGTCTGCCAGAATCACCAAGGTATGATTCAAAGACTCCCAAAGGCTGCTAAGTGCTGTCAGTCAAATGGCATATACCTTTCTACCGGGTCATTTTCCTGAGGAGGAGAAACATAGATATTTATGTCCTTGAATATTTATGTTTACATCAAGTGCTGAAATAGCAGTTAAAAAGCACTTAAGTGACACACTGCTGAAAGTAAGCTGCCTTGACTTAATAGTGGCCTACATACTCCATGACAAAAGAACACTGATTGTGCCTGAGTTTAGTACGGTGAACCTAAAGATGACTCTGGCACTTTCATTTTATCAAGACAGGTAGAATATGGAAATTGCTTGGATAGCTTGGATAGCCACACTATTACTAATACAAAACATGTTTTATTTGCATTTCTTGAGGTCGATATATGACATGCTTTTATGTATGATTATAAATATTACCTTGTAAAGATTCCAGGGCTGCACCCCCTTTTACTTAAAAAGAAAAAAATATACTAGGCAGTATCTATTCATTTATATAACATTAGACTAGAGTTGGTTCTTTCTAGACACAAATCTAACGTTTCTCAAGAACATTTTTAAATATGTTGTCAAGATTTACAGACTATTAACAATGGTGTCTGTCCTTCATCATGAAGCTTCTAGTATAGTGGTTATTTTAAATGAAGGATGATTTAGAAAATACAGAAGTCAAATGGAAATGAGAGATGTGACATTTGAAACCTTTATCCTACTGTTAAAAAAAATCCGTCTCTTGGATATTGAGGTTGTCTGTTAATCAGCTTTGCCATGAGAGGCCCCGCTTATGATATTTTTGGTGTGTGGAATGAAATGTTTTGACTTACAGAGTGAAGTAATCCATAGAACAGAAGAAATTATCAAGTGGATTGAGAATAGTTATTAGCATTCACACAGGGGTAGCATTCAGCACAGTCTTTCCTTAAGCTTTTCTCCCCTACGTTTCCCCCCTCCCTTTTTCCCTTTCCTCCGTTACATCTTTCTTTCCTTCCTCTCTCTTCTTTCTTCCCTCCTTTTCCCCTTCTGTCCTTTCTTCCTGTATTTTAATCAATGTCATAATTAGACAGATACACATTTATCAACTTATAAGTTGATTACCTCATAATAGCAGGAGATTGCTGAATGAAATAGAGGGCAAGGAGGAGTGTATTGGTTATAGTCCCTTTTTCACTCAATAGTTAAAGCTAGTAATGACCTCTGATATCACTAAATATTTTGTTAAATTTTGACAATACATGCGAAGTTTATTAATAGAGGCAAACAAAATCGCTTTTGTATTTTCCTTTGAATCAATGAAGAGTTCTATATTTAATATCTGGGCTCTAGATTTAGACTGGTTGGAATTTTAAGTATGTTACTCAGAAAAGTTATAAAACTTATGGAGATGTCCTTTACTTCGGCTGTAAAGTGGGGGTAATAAAAACTATTTTTCACTCTCAGATTGTGAAATTATGAGATTATAAATTAGCTAAATAAATGTGATTATGGCACATGACCACTTAAAAATATATTAGCTTATTTTACTTGCAATGCATATTTATTACTCTATACTATCTTGGGGTAATTGTACAAAAACATTCTTTTAAAATGAAAATAATAATGAGGGTTAGAAAAACAATAATATTTCTCCCAACCTTTAGTAGTAGAAACAAGAGTGTCATTTTTTTGGTTAAGACCGCGTGACAAATGTTTGTCATACTTTGTCGTCTCCTTGCAGGCATTAGGGGCTTGTCATGACATATTATGTCATAAGTCCGGGGATTTCTTTCACAATTTGTGCTGTGCCTTCTACAGTATTGCAACAGTGTCAACCTTATCACTTTACAACAGTTCTAGAGTTTTATTGCTTATTCCTGTGAAATGACTAATTTTCAGCATTGACCTACACTCTTAATTTCTATGAAAGGTAGACATGTTCATATCAGTTCCATGAAGTCTTTGTGGTTTCTGAATACCTGGATGACTCCATTTTTTATGGGGCAGCATCCACGGTCAGGTAGGAGAATCTGCTAGCCTCCTGGTAGCTCCAGCAGTCTTTTGTCCAGTGAGAAATTAGAAATGTGAACTGGTTCCTTTTTTTCACAGTTTTGCTTCTGTGAGACTCAGGATGATTGATGATAGAAATTTGGCAGAGAAATACTCCTGTCTGACTCTTCACATATTACCATAGTCTTTCCATAGCTACAGGAATTGACAGAACTGTTGACAGTCATTTAAATGGTTGGATGGAAAAAGGGTTGAGATATATTTAATAAATCTCCTATGATTTTTTTCTTGTAACATTTGTAAGTTTTCAAAACTCTGAATTCAGTAAGTAATTGTTTCATAGCCCTCATTTCAGATTTTATTCAGAGATAAATGAATGAGAGCAGAGGACATGTGTTCTTTTTGATTGAAAAAGCAAAACTCATATTAAATCTAGTTAGACTTGAGACCTGCTGTTATTTGCAAGGGTAACTTTCTTTGTTCCTTATTTTGAGGCTTGTCGATACCAGTGTGCTTCAGTTATCTTATCTACGAAAAGGAACATACAACATCCCTGTGAAATATCTACATCCTATACGGATTGTGGAGCTAAGACATTTCCACATAGCCGTGATCAGCAGTCTGTAGGGCTCTTGACATTATCTTCTTGGGTATTACTCATGCCACTATGAAGACATATTTCTCTTCTCTCAAGTTTCACCAGACCTTTATCTCAGAAACTAAAAAATTCACAATCTAAGTCACATTGAGGGCAGAAAGTAATTGGAAATTGCAGTTGGATATACATAAACCTTATGGATGGGTTTAAGAATGTGACCTACTTTGACCTACCTAAGATCAAAGTAGTCCTTTCTATAACTACTCTGACTGTATGCTTTGACACATTTCTACTTTGATACATTAATAACACTCTCCAATAGATCTCAATGAAGTGACTCTTTCTTACCCAGCCTGTGATTGTAGCAATCAATGTTAGTGATACCTATTATCAGGAAGAAAATTGTATAATAGATTTTTTTTTCATTTTTTTATTAAAATATTTTAAAATTTACATATACTTGCCATTAATTGTAATCCCCATGTATTCCCCATCACCATCTCACCAG